>JAKGSA010000783.1:362988-391498 GCA_033558755.1 Philaethria dido
TTTTTTTTTTTTTTTTTTTTATGGATAATGGATGGCAAACGAGCAGAAGGACCACCTTATGGTAAGTGGTTACCTTCGCCCATGAACATCTACACCACCAGAGATGTTGTAGATGCGTTGCCAACCTAGAGGATAGAGACGGAAGGGGAGGATAATGTAGTAGTCCGCTGTCGGAACCACCACATTTTTGGGAAAGAATGGGTGGGAAAGGGGAAAACCTGGCTTACATGCCATCGAACCGGAACACATCACAAGATATTTGGCGGTTCGTCTTTGACATGATAGTGGTCGCGAGCCAGACGGAGGACGAACCTCCTACCACCAAACAGTAGACTATCCTTTCAGTGTTGAATCCCGACTGTACGACTCATAATATGATGTATAAGGAGTGCTTTAGGATAGAAAAAATATTTTCGTTCCTATATCTATAGGTATTAAGCTTGAGAAATCTAGATTATTTGAATACCATTCCTTTTAAAGATAAATTGGTGGTGATTAATTCTGCAATTTTTACAAAATGATTTATTTTAATAGATGTGAAAAGACATTCAAAATAGTCCGTTAATAATAAGTTTTACTAATTGCAATATAACAATAATAATACTTTAACGGAAAAAGAAAACCAACTTCAAACAAAATGCATTAAAAAGTGCAATTATTACGAATAACTTAACAACTACTCGTTGAATTTTAATTTAAATGGAACCACCTCAAAAGTACTTGCTATCATATACAAAAAGTATCATCTAAATTAGTTCACCTAGTAAAAAGTTATGTGGTAACACATATGAAAAAATACAGTCGTTCTCTATTCGACTCTTCTTTTTTTTGAAGTCAATTAAAAAGTCCACAATTTATAATGCAAATACAATTACCATTATAAGTCGTGTACCTTTAGATTTTCCAAATATATTTCTAACAGGTATACTTTTTATTATATCAGTGATCATGAGAGGCCATCATGACGCAGTGGGACTGCGTCGGACTGAAGACGCAATTGGCTTGGAATCTTTTCCACTCTGGGGAAAGATCATATATATATATATTATTTTTATTTTACTGTGTAGCTGTAAAATAAAGCATGACGTTGAGTTCCGCCACTTAACACACAATGTCTCGAGTTCAGGCGGAAAGAGAAGAACATAGTGTCCAGATACTATATTCTTTCTGACTGCGAGAAAAAATTCGAAGTTGAAAAAATCACGTAGTATTTTACTTACCGTAACCTTGCTAATGTAACTTATTTTGCGTAAAGTGAACTCTAGAAGTAAAGGCCGATGAAGCAGATTCCGAAGACTACTATATATTGATATTATCTAAATAAAGGTATAAAGAGTTAATAGTAAGAAAGTTAAAATAATGACTGATCTCTGCGTTCATCGGTACAAGCTATTCCCACTGCTATTCATAGTTGGTTTAAACATCCTCTATTTCAAGAAAATAAGATCAAAATCCAAAAGCGGAATTTTTATGCTTATTCAAATGTCATATTATTTTGCATTTAACATTTTGCTGGGTGAACGAAACAGTCGGTGACAGGGGAATTTAATAATGACAAAATAATACAAGGCAAGTTTAAGAGCGACCCTTTTTGCTGTCCGTCATACGGCGTTCTATTCATGCACATAATATTTCTGCGATATTCGCCGACCGCCTAACAACTGACTAATTTATTCACGTGTGGTAAGTTCAATTATATGAAACGAAACAATTACATTTGAGATTTAGCTATTAAGCCTAAAAAAATAATAATAAAGCTTATCAACGGGATACATCTCACTTAACAAATAACGTCGTTAAATTTTTATTCAATTGATTCGTTTCAATGTAATGTTTCGAAGGTTAAATGCAATCATAATGATAAATGCATATCACTTCATCTCGAGCGCAAAGATTAATGTCCGTGAGGCGAGAGCGGCTAGACAAAACCGCCTGCGCGTACGCTACATACACTAATTCGATCCGTGACTCCGACGACTCTAATGTTCACGCGACAACGATACCTCTTTCACCAATGCTTATTATTAATCTCACATACAATTCAAGCAATATAAAATACATAGATAACGTATTTCGAGTATTATCAACTTTCTAATAACTACTGAAAGTTCAAATTTAAATGTCTTCAATTTGGATAAGGTATATCAATATTTGGCTTTGACATCCAACGGAGACAACTACGAGGTCTAAATATAAGAAATATTACATAAACCAAAAATAAACACTATAAATATATTAAGCTGTATCGGACATTGTTCGATGTGCTTTGAGAGGACACAATTACTATATTAATACACGAGAATCTCGCTCGATTAAAGTCATAAATGAGAGAAATGTGGGATCAAAAGAATAGCAGGTGTTCTCTATTATAATAATTTGTCATTTGCTTTCATTCTGTCTCTGTAAGCTTTTGTTGTTTTATTTATCACAGCAAGCTTATTAACCTTTAACGCTTTTATTATTTCATTTTCGTTGACTAATACCTCTTCATTAAGATATAAAAAAATCGATTCCACATATTTATCATTAGGTAATACAATAGATGTTGTACAAATGAATATATAGAGTGTGCGGTGTTTTATTATTTTTTAAGATATATATTATACTTAAATAAAATGTCATTTATAATATGTTATTTTTTATTAATTTATACCTGAGTAAGTTGTACACGAATATACGAGTATGTTTATAACATTTCTTTTTTTTTTAATTTCATGCTGTATCCCGCATATAGCGGGGTAGACCGAGGGAACCAAGGAACCTAGTGTTAAGACACTCCATTGTCTTTCAACGTTTCCGTTCCCCACTTTCCGCCAAATTGAGGCATTGCGTGTTGAGTGGCGGAACTCAACTCTTGTTACCAAACCCAAGAAATGAAAATACTAAATTTTACATTTCCTGGAGTGGGAATCGAACCCACAACCTGTCGCTTTTACAGTCGCACGTTTGTGCCTCTGCGCCACGACAGGGTATGTACATAACATATTAATTTATTTAATACTAGCTTTCCGCCCTCGGCTTCGCCCGCGTGGAATTGACATGGTAAGGACTAGTCTATAGTCTTTCCCAAGGTCTAGGCTATTTGTAAAAATGGGTTAAGTGGTTGAGGTGTGAAATTTGTAAACAGTTGAACAATCTTACATGATTTTATATTTAACATTAAGGAAATTTCAACCCATTCTGCCCTTTTTTTCGCGATAAAAGTACCCTAGGCGTAACAGACAGACAGACAAACAGAGTTACTTTCGCTTTTATAATATTAGTAAGGATTATATTTTCCACTATTGTATAAAAACTCTAAGTGTAAGCTTCAAAGAAAGCCCCTACTAATTTATTCGTATCACAGTAATTCATAAACGATAAGCGTCTACTTCATAAATTGTTTCATGATTGTATCCCAATTGATACAAACATTTACAGATTGTTAGTTGAATAACAATGACCAAACATAATCCAAATTTAAACGCCACAACAAACTTGACGGAATATAAATGTGTGGCTTGATCCTGCTGGCTTGTGAACCGAGGACGTGATGCTTCGTTATTAACAAGCCTGCATTAATGACATATAAATACGTAACCGCACTCCGCACTCCGCACTCCACAGCGCCCATAGACTTTCACGCCGGGTTCGACAACTTATGATAATAACTTTTTTGAAAATTGGCACGATACTTACTATAATTTTACTATACGTAGTTATTATAATTGTAAATGTAATATGGATGAATTATTGTTTTGATTTAAATATAAAAAAAATACTAAACAATAATAATTTTTATTATTAGATATATTTAATTAGCTTGGTAATTTCTATAAAACTGCGCTATTTCGACTTTTTACACACGGTATTAGGTTAGTCTAGTTATTCGTAAGATAAATTTTTTATTACATACTAGCTTTCCGCCCGCGGCTTCGCCCGCGTGAAATTCGGTTATATCGCGCGACATGATAAGGAGTATCCTATAGTCTTTCCCAAGGTCTAGACTATTTGTCAAAATTGGTTAAGTGGTTGATGATTTTATGTTTGACAATAAGGAACTTCCATACAAACTTTCATCCCCTATTTCAACCCCCTCTATCATTTTTTTCGCGATAAAAAGTATTCTATGTCCTTTCCCAAGTTTAGTTCTATCTTCATACCGAATTTCATCAAAATCGGTTCTGTGGTTTAGGCGTGAAAGCGTAACAGACAGACAGACAGAGTTACTTTCGCATTTATAATATTAGTAAGGATTTATATGCCGTAAGTCTCCATGTCACGAGTTGCACTTTATGAATTAACTCAATTTTCTTTAATCTATAATTTTCAAAATTATTCTTACTTATTTATAACATATTCTTAGACTAGTTCAAGTATAAATATCTAATAATTCTTTATTATTCAATTATAATGGAGTAAATATTTACATTTAATATTTCGCTGTCGTAATTCTTTAAGACATTTATTCACGAAAGACACAGCGGTAGTTATGCCTTATTAGTATGGTTTACGCACTAAAATTATACAATTTCATGAGTACAGAGTATGTTTTATTGAAACTAACATAATTAATCGACAATTAAGGTGCATGAATGTTATAATATGAGGCGCACTGCTGTGAGCGCCGGCCTCCGTCGCTGCCTAGGATCTGAATATCTTTTTAACTCGTAAACGTGGAAGGCGCTCCCCGCGGTCGAGTCGCGCCGGATAAATATTGACATTTATGCACATATTGTTCCATATACGATTTTTATGGTTGTAAAATATGAAGCTAGAGCGGAACATTCGTTTAGCTTTTAATGTGAATACCCTTTGTAAGTAGCAATAAAAATTAGCATAATTGAATGTTTCTCGTTGTAAATACATATTATTCGGTCATATAAGTCCATAACGTCTCTGTTTATGCTTCTTAATCAATAGGGAGTACATATATAGCGCACTAATAAAAATTCGAACTGAATTTTGTGTAGGAGACCATTATGAAAGTTAAAGATTATGAGTGTAGTGTAATTGTTTTGAAAACTTCCAGTACGAACGAGGCCTTCTCGCAGAGTGGGCGGCATGTGGCGACAGCGACACGTCGATCTGATAACATGCACTAGACAACATCCAGCAGTTATCTGCAGACGTGAAATCAATTGAGCTCGCGGAATTATCGCATTACGATGCCCGAGCTTTGCCTAATTGGACACTTCCTTCCATGTTCTTTTTCAAATACAATACGTTCAATCGTTAGCTCTCGTGCGTACTCCACATGGGACGCGTATTTATAACTATCTTAAAATATGTCTAATGTCATCCGTATAGAAACATTTTCGTGTCGCAACTATAAAATGACGCGACAGAGAATAACAACAGAAATATAAAGGTCTTTACATCACAATTAATCACCATTTTACTGAAGCTGAAATATTTTTTGCTTGTTAACTATTGTAGACTTAAATGTAAGGGCATAGGGCGCTGTTTTGTTTTTAATAATTATAATCCTACAGTAGCAGGAAATGCCGTTGCGGTGTCGAGTGAATAAAAAAGTCTGAAACACGCATTATGTTGTTGACTGCAATTTAACTCATCTCATATTTGAAAAGACTTCTCATGACAGGGACCATTTAATTTGATGATATAATTTATAGGATTCCATTTAGTGACAAAGTTCATACATGACTTCATAAAAGTATTATTAATAGCTAGTTAATAGTTATTTATGGAAATATTGCTTTTAAACATATACATTATTTATTAAATGTTTAAAAATGTAAGATTCTGGGGCTCTGACTGATGTTATGTGGATTCGAATTCTGCTTATATTTTTTTTTATATGTCGCCACAGAAATGTGGCGAAGTAGTATGGTGTGATATCGTCTTTAATATTAATTTTTAAGGGTTTAACTTCTATACATATTCTAAAAAATATTTTCTTTTGACGTTAAGTTATTTTCATATTTTTTTTTACAAAGCAACGGTAGTTACTTTGTAAAAAAGAAATCTATAATACAAAATAGTTGATTCTAACACGCCAGAAAGACAGTGTTTGGTCATGAAAAATTGATAATGTCAGATCAACTGAAGATGAAATATATTTTCATACTGAAGTTCAAATTTAATAAAAAGTTTTTAAAGGAGAAATAATCGATCAATCTATCAATCATCCTCCATAGGAAAGATATTATCTTTATCTATTGGCTTCTATAATTGAAGAATTGGTTCATGGTCATGCACCAAAAAAGAGGTAATTTTTCTACTAACGAACTGTTGATAGTTTTGACACCAGATAAGGCTACAGATGAAAGGTCCAGAGAGAACTCTCTCATATGTGCACACATTAGGTGCCTTGTGCAGATCAGGTTCAGTGTCAGCTATTTGGTTGAATTAGCGTGAAACATAACACAAGCAACTACAGACGTACCACTACCATATGAAGAAGTGAGTAGTATCCAAATTTTTATAGGAGTGTTCCAGAGTGAGTGAGTTCTAAAGTGTTTGTGTAATTTTTTTTTTGAGTATAGAATTGAGTTCGTTCAAAACAGACACATAAAGCTACAAATATTCTTAAAGCTCTTAAAATTATTGAATTATTAAAAATACCTTAAAATCCTACATCCTAAAAAGTGGTAGTTTATCATAAAACTGGTTAATATAAATAAATGTAGATCACTTAATTTTCTATAAAATAGCTTATTTTTTTGTAATATTAAAGGGTGAACTAGCACTGTTGCATCCTTGAATGCTTTTCATGTGTGGACTTTAGTTGGTGTGACATCGAGTAATAACTTCCAAAGTTTGATTGAGTTTAACATTAAAGAGATTTGCTTCGGTTTCTTATAATCTTAAACTCACATATTTTATTTTTCGAAATGGGACCTCTGGGGACTATTGACATTCGATTTAAAATGCTGTCGCAAATATTTATTAATAATAAGTCGATACAGAGTAACGTCCCTAATTTTTGTTGGCTTTACAATAATTAGGAAAATATAATTACGACGCAGTTAAAACCAACACATTTGTAAATATACCAAGCAAGGTGTCCGGTGCCCTAACTGTCTAGGAGGAAATAGCCTCCGAAGTACTTATAGTTATAGTTGTATCGACCAGTAAAGAGCTTCGCTTTGCTCTTCTCAATAATACAATTTGAATTTCATTGCATCAAAACAGATATCTGATATTATTTTTCATGTTTTGAGTAAGGTGATGAATACATATTAAAGGGGTCAAGCCATACATTTCTAATGCATTCACTGACCATTGTAATATTAGCCATTCAGCGTAAACATTATAAAATCACCTCATCATATTGATCGTCTTTAAGTCAACACTTTATATAACAGGCCACCGGTATAATCAAGTCCAAAATAATCTTACTAAAACAGTTATCAAAGATATGCGTATTACAAATTTGGGCTGCGTATTTTTTATAATCAGCAAGAAACAGGCCTCTAATAAGCAATCAAAAAATGATAATTCTAAGATCTATATATAATTAATTAAGTTGTCTCGCTACAAACACAGCCATTTTGTCTCTAATGATGATAAATTATCGTGTATTAAAACTGAGTATTTCGAAGTGCCTCTATAAATTGTTCATACTGTCAGAATATAGTGAAACGACAATTAAATGGTCGAACAAAATTACCACACAATGCGCCATGTATATCATGAGATGACATCTGTCTGCCACTCGGGAAATGCTGGACCGACCACTCATCATACACTGCTTGAAATATTATACGGAGAAATATGCAATTCAACTTCTGACTATTTTAAATGTGAACGTAACAAAATCTTATATGGCTTGCAAACTCTAAACTAACCATTTGTAGATGAAAGTTTACCTCGGTTTTGTTCTAATAAAGATTAAAAATGTCTAAAATTTTACTAAGTGAAGCAATAGAACTAATGATATTCCTTTATGTTGTTTGTAATGGAATAGAAAATAGACGTACCACATTAACACTGTGACAAGACACTGCGCTTCTTTCTTCTTACTTCGCTGCTTTCCGCTGAAATTCGAGTCATTGCGTATTAAGTGGCGGTTCGTCTGGCTAGAGCGAAGAAATTATAATTATATATTTAATGTTTATTTCGAGTGGGAATCCAAAAATCAATCGCGTACCACATTGGATTCCTATATATACACTTATATATTTTTAAGTCCCCACATCTTCCGTATCCTAATATATACAGGGTAGAGAGAGAACCCAGTGCTTTGATCACTAGGTTGGTTTTGTACTCCGACATTACGGCTTGAATCGATCACGGTGCGTATTTTTCATAGTATAAAATAATTATAATATTAAAATAATTCATACTATAACTATAATTCATATATTATTATGATATAAAGAAATAATATATAATAATATGCTTGTATGAAGATTTAATATGCAAATATTTTTCGTGTACAGCGTAGAGAAAAATGTCCAAAGTGGAATGCACTTAATGAACTCTGTAAAACTGATGCACTAAAACATGATTTACACTTGTACTCTTATTTGTTATAAAAAAAAGCAACAAGCTAATTATGCTTGCCATGAAAATAAACGTTGTAATATATAACTCCCTTTAAGATTTATTTCTCTCAAGATATTGAATTATGCTCAAATTCATACAATATTTTATTAGACGTTCCACGATCTGAGTACATCCTTCTATTTCAAAAGAAAATATCTCTCAACCATCAAAGTATAATTTAAAACGCCTGTCTTTAACAAATTCTAGACTCTGTTCGACTTCAAAATCGATCTCGTTATTTATTTAAGATTAACGCAAATCTTTATGGTAATCTGTTTAATCGCAGTGAGCTACAGATTCATACTAAATGATGTCCATGTATTTAAAAATAATGACGTAGATATTATTATTTTGAAGTTTTCACGTGGCCGGTAACGTGGCCGGGGGCTCGTCAGAAATTGCTATTAAAGCCATTTCAATTTCATTAGTCTATTCATAGGATATTCATGGATGTATTTCGTAACATTATTTTTAATATTTAAAGGGTCTTTTGGGACTCCTTTTTTCACACGACTTTTAAAAATGTTTTGAAACTTTTTACTTTTTTGTTATGAGCTAAGCTTACTAATAATACAAATAAACGTTGACGAGCGCCGAAAAAACTTGTGTTCTTGTTGAGGCATCCTCGGGAATGTTCCTTCATGGCTGAAAGGAACTGGTTCAATTAAACCCTTGAAGACACAAGTTTGCGCGTTGACCACCAAGAAAACCCCATTTGTCGTCACCAGTTCTCTCAAGAACACTACTCTTTAAAGCCGCGCCCAGTATCAGCATATTACCTTAGCGTTTTCGAGGAAAGTGTGCCAGTATCGCGGATCATCTGGAAAGCAAGCGCCGGGTTGGCTCTGAAGAAACTGGGCAAGTTGGTCGCCAGAGCGAGACAGTACTCACGCCAAACACCGTTTGGCCCCGTATATAGCTCAGGTTCGGCCTCATGGAATACCAGCTCACCTCTGGGCTGGTGCACCCCAGTATCGCTGAACGTGGCCGTGGGGGCTCGTCAGAAATTCATATTAAAGCCATTTCAATTTATATTCATGGATGTGTATTTCGTAACATTACTTTTAATATTTAAAGGGTCTTTTAGACTCTTTTCACACGACTTTTTAAAAATGTTTTGAAGCTTTTTTACTTTTTGTTGTTGCTTACTAATAATGACATACGAAAGTAGCATGTATGAGAGAATTTTTAGTGACAAAAACAACATTGACTCTCTGTGCACAATTAGATAATTTTCTCTCACAATATAATCAACAGTATTTTACTCGCATAATTTGAAGAACAATTAAAGTTGTTTTGCAAACATACTTATCATTAATTATTGTAATTGACCAGTTCATTTCTTATAAAATGGGAGATTGGTTAGCAAAAAACAATTATTTACATTTTTAAGAGCGGTTGACAGTTGTCATTACGCAGTATTGCCAAGACATTAAAATAAAATTTCAGTGAATGCTGCATACCCGAGGTGGAAGGATTTTGTGATGGAGGAATATTATTAGACCAGCGTTCTATTCTGACTTTGCACAGAGGACTGTAACATCCATACTTTATTTGGAAAGATACTTTTAAATCACGGCTTCCATACTTATTTCAAGAACCACATCACTTTGTTTATTAATAAAAATATTATTATTATATATGGTTGTATTTTTTATTCGCATAAGAGTATTAAAATATGCTTCTCATAATCTTAATTAAATTATAAGACAAAGTCAGAACTGTAATCGTTGAGGTTAGTTTTGTTTTAAGGTATTTATACATTCTTTAAGTATGAAAGCGCTCTATATGCTCTAGTTGGCAAGTTGTTATCCCACAAATTGTAAATTCAATACCATAATATGCCGACGAATTGAATTTATCTTTTCTTTAGAAAGAACTATAAACCATTGAAAAAAAATGTTACATATTTTTTATTATCAATGATAATAAATTCTATTTCAGCACGAGACAATAATTTGTTTCCGTCATATCCATTTTCGGTTGCAATGTTTCAGTATTTGATATAGTATAATATTTTCATCTTATATTTCTAAACATTCGATAAGTTCTTGACAAGTTTAGAGAAGAATTATTATTATAAAAATAAAAAAAGAAAGGGACACTGCCTTATTAAAGATATACCTGTATAGGTATATCTTTAATAAGGCAGTGTCCCTTCCTTCTATAATGCATACTTCAAGTTACTGTTACTGTATAGTAACAGTAACTTGAAGTATGCATTATAGAATGAGTAAAAAAATAAATTAGTAGTCGAAATGATAAAATATTTTTTAATTTCATGTCGTGAGACATTTTATATTGTGCGTAGAGATATACAATTATAAATAATAAAGCAGAAATCCTATATTCAATTACTGCCTCAAAAACTATCGTAATATTTTTGTTTCCCAACCTATTCTCCATTCAAGTTCATTGCCAAACAATTTAATAACTTTATAGAATTTCAATTAGACATTGCTAATACTTATACTTAAGTAATACATCTTTCTAAGAGAAATCTATAAACAAGTTAGTATTATGATATGTTATTAGACAACATTTTGATTTGAACAAAAGCAGACGACAGGAGAATCTAGTGTTTCCGAATACTCTCTTGACTGTATCAAATTATTTTTTGTTTAGTATTTATATAAGGTAATATTATATGAGGTTTTTGTGCTATGAAAAAATAACGGAAATAAAAAAGTAATGGAAGAAAATAAACAAGGTTTCTAATCCTTACATCCATAAATTTTACAGAAACTCTTTTAAAAATCAATGATAACCATCGTAAGTCATATAATTAAAACATTAATAATTGAAAAATAAATCTTCTATTTAATTATAGCAATTATGGAACTATCACTTTATTATGCTCTTTAGACACTGAATAATTTATTTTAAACAATTCAATAAACCTTTCGTTGTTATTCAGGCCAAAGTAGTTTTCCATAGGAGAGAGCAAAATGTCAAGATGATATAATGAGGCGCTTTCCATTCAACAGGTAAGGCGAAAATGGGTAAATTGCGACATTTTTAGGCTTGTTGATATGAAAACATTGATTTCATCAAGTACTCTTACGGTATAAATGCTGCCCGCAGCGCACGTACGACCATCTATCTACGTTTAGAATGTTAATTTCATATGTAGTTACGTACCGATATCGACAAACGAATGCATATATATATAATAAGTTACAAGCAGACCTTCCTTGCCCCCTGCACGATTGTTTCGTTTACGTTTGACCGAGACTATTGCTTGAAGCATCACAGCTCTTTGTAAGCTGGATGTGCCATTCGCAGACCTGTGACTGAGTTCAGTCGACACGCACTAGTTTTATTACCCTCATGTTTCTAAATGGCCCTCATTTCGTTTCAACCAAATTATTTATATTTTACAACATGGACAGATCGTTTCCCAACCGCCTGTTGACCTAAAAAGCATTTGTAACGCATTGAACCGTTGACATATTATTACTGATGACATCCGTAATGCAAATGCTAGTTTGACATATTCTTTTCGACTACCGTATGTGTGAGCTTTAGTTATTTGCGTATTTAATCACTATATAACACATTTTTACCTCACTAATCTATATAGGCAATAATGGAGGTACAAGGTCATTATCGCTTGTAAAAAATAACCTTGCCAATATCATACCGTTTAAAATAACAAATTAAATACCTAATCGTATCCTATTACTACCAATTAATTCAGTTTACAGCGATTAATTTCGATGTTAATTATAAAAATCGACATTCATTTCATAAAAAAAAAACTTATCGAAAATGGTTCCTAATTTCAATGTCTACTTACATCTTATACGTATACATATATTGGCCTCTTTTTTTTTTTTTTTTTTATGGATACCGGATGGCAAACGAGCAGAAGGACCGCCTGATGGTAAGTGGTTACCTTCGCCCATGAACATCTACAACACAAGAGATGTACTAGATGTGCCAAGCCAACCTAGAGGATACAGATGGAGGTGAGATAATGTGCAGTCTCATCGGAACCACCACATTTTGGGGGAAGTATTTTTTGAAGTGGAAAACCTTCAGTGCCATGCCATCGAACCGGAACACATCATAAAGATATTTGGCGTCTGTCTTTGACATGATAGTGGCTCTGAGCACGGAGGGACGAACCTCCTACCACCAAACAAGCAAACAAAGCCTTCCAAAAACCGAGCTTTAATTATTGCCATCATTTTAAACTCCACATTAATATCACCCCAACAAAGTAAGCGGTTATAAAATTCCACTCGACAATAAATAATCCTTATTACTGGGATCGTACTGTAATTTACTCTAATTGATTGTTTACTTTAAATCGATCCAAAACTTACAACAATAAAGTGAATCATCTATGTGTAGGGGTGACTGTTATTTTTGCTCACAAGCCTTTACATTTTTTTTTACGAACATCATGTCACCAAAATCAATTTTTGAATGGTTTAAAAAATGTGAAAAGTTATTTAGATGTCATATTGCTAAACTCATGGGCTTGAGATTTCAGTATTAGATTTTCGTTAATCATGAATTATTCAAAACACATTCATTATCTTTTTTTTTTAGATTTATCAAGGCCATTACAAAGTGTCACGTTTAATGATTGTAGAAAAAGAATTTGCTGTAGTAAAAATATTAACAAATAGAAAACAAGTAAGAGTGCATAACAACATTCTTTTTCTGTAAACACAAGGATTTCGAATTAAATTATAAATTTGTGGATCAAAATATCTAAGTCCATACAAAAATGCTCACTGTACTCACGGCATATTATGTTTAACTGGGTTCAGTTATTTTAATTATTTCCATGGACGATAGAGTTTCCTGTCTACAGCTGTTTAGATGTTGATTTACGTTGGTATAGAGCTTCGCCAATTATCTTATTAGTGGCCGATTTATCGTTCGTCACATTAACATATGGATGGCGTAGACTCATATGAATCATACCTTCTTCTTGTGGAAATTTTATTGACGCTTAATATTTAATCTGTTAAATTACTATTGCTTCTAGTAATTTTACGAGTATATGAAGGCCAGATTAGCTTGTCACAATAAAGAAGCATTTTGAGAATATTTAAGATTTTAATTAATTTAAAAAAAACCGACTTCAACAAACTGCATAATCACGAATAATTCAAAAGTAATGCTTCATATCAGATTTTAATTACATTAAATGAGACCAAATCACTAGTACTAGCTGTCAAGGTATAAAAAATAATCATCAAAACCAGTTCATCCATTAAAAAGTTATTAAATTATAAAAAAATACAGTCGAAAAGAAGTTTACTTCTTATCTCATTTATTACTTTGTAAGCCAGATTTTCCCCCTTTCCCACCCATCCTTTTCCTAATGTGGTGTGGTTCTGATAGCGGACTACATTGTCCCCTTCCATCAACAGTAATCCTCTAGTTATACCCAACATCTGAAGAAATATCTCTTGGTGTTGGGATGTCTATGGGCGAAGGTAACCACTTACCATCAGGTGGTCCTTCTGCTCGTTTGCCGTCCGTTATCAATAAAAAAAAAAAAAAAAGAGAACGGCTCGGTTTTTTTATGGGTTAAAAATTACTTTTTGTTTTTTTTTTATATTTTCACTTTTTATAATAAAACACAATAACATAATTACGGGTTTTTTTGAAATGTCAATAAGTAATGTTTAACTGGTTCAGTTTCGTTCACAACGTCAGTAATAATTCGCTTATTCCACTATCTGCGGGTCAATATTTTCTCATGAAGCTCGACGTTTTGTCACACAAAATAACGTGTTTTATCGGCGTACGCTGCTCGCTAAATGTTTTACGGTAATAACAATAAAGAAAAACAAAAGCATATTGTCTTTTTTTTGCGAAAAAGAAGACAATCGTTTAGAGTTTTATTAATATTTATCTCTCGATCAAAATACCCTGTGACCTCGAGTAATTTTAACCTACCTTCTTTATAATAGCGCGTTCCTCTGTGGTATAGGTAAGACAAAAGAACGCAGAAAAAAATATTTATTTTAATTCTAAATATATTGTCATCATAATTTGCAAGCGAAGTTCTAATCATATAAAGATATTTATATACAAAAGCATCCTCATTAAACAATATTGTAAAATGTTTTGTTTCATGCTTTATTTTGCTATATGATAGGCAGAATGAACGTAGTATCAACCAACAGATATTGAGGCAGTGCATGTTGATTGGCGGAACTCAACGCTATGTCATCTCTTACCACAGCGAAAAATTAAAACATATTCATTCCTGAAATTGGGAACGAACCCACAACCTTCTCGTTTAGAGTTAAACACTGTGCCACTGCGCCAGGATAGCCACAATTATAATATTGTATCTCACATTAGTAGAATTGTTTATCTGATTTATGTTATGATTCTCACGAACCTTGCATTGACATGTGTTTTCAATAATATATAACATGATATATGTAGCTTTGATGGTGAGGTTGTCGGTGCAAGCATTTATTTTAATATATTGTACCAAATTTCATATGAGAATAACTAGATATTAATATAAAAGAATGAATAATTTTAGGTACAGAGTACACATAAACATTTGTTTTTTTTATAATATTCTTTTTTCTTTATCTATACTTTTTCTTTTGGCAATAAATGAATATATTGCCTAACGATGACCTTATAAATGTAATGGTAAAACAAAATGTAACTTTTGTAATTATTAGTGGATTGAAACGAAAGTATTAATAGTCTAGAATAGTATTGTGGCCACTGTGGCGCCGTAGGAAAGGCATCTCACCCTAAACGCATTTGGTTGTGGGTTCGATTCCATTCGTAGGAATGATTATATTTAAATAATTTCCATTTCTGCGTTATGGCTAAGCGTGACGTTGAATTCCGCCACTCAGTAATAGCTTAATTTCGGGCGGAAAGTGACGAACGGAGTATTTTGACACTAGCGTCTGGGATCTCTGATTATCTTATGAAGCAGGCCGTATTTCAATAATTTATGTTAATATAACAAGTTTTACATCTACTAAAACATATTTGCTAAAGCGGCAGAAGAGTTGGGATGCAGTCGTAGGTTTTTTGTATGAGTAGCCACAATAATCTGCATTGAAAAGCGAACAAACACTCTTCTGTACGTTTCTCTGAATTCATAACGAGTACAATAATTATAGCTAGTAACTTTATGAATCATGCCAGTGATATATTTACGTTTTATGATCATTGTAAGTTATATTACAATTTAATTCAAATTCAATACCCACTCTGGGAATATTATATGTAAATGACATATTTTAATTTCTCTGTAGCAGGCCCTTAAGACAGAGAGCGGTGTTGGATTGCCCCACTCGCTATCTCTCTAAAATAGGCTGAAAATAGTACACTCCAAAAAAGGTACTCCTTATTAATACAAGAATTCTTTTGTATGAGTTTAGTATGAGTTAAGTAAGTACTTTGTGTTACATGCTAATTGCCCTCATTCTAATCAACAATAAAAAAAAATGTTTGGCAAGAGAAGAGAGCCAGCTAAGAACTGAGCGTATTGACCAGTAATATAATAATTTAGAATGAACAATGTGCTTCGTTTTTTCGAAGATTAAGATCGTAAAAACCTGCACTCACACTAATTAGCATAATATTTATTTTAGGATTGTATACACGTATCCGCTATAAAACGTAAAAAAGGAAGAATATCATAACTGCCTCAATGAAATATTACCGAAATATGTTTGATATTCAAACAGCAGAGGGGACTTCCGCTGGGAACATTGAGCCCCCGATGCATCGCCGAATCTTTCGTATTTTACTGCTTTAAACGATCTGAATAATCACACGGTACATTAGTTTCCCATTATGCCTTCGAGACAATAAAATTTGCCCAATTTTACGATCACATTAATAATTTTATGAATGGATGCAATCGATTTAAACCTTCAAATGCGTCGAAATAAATACAAAAATATATTTAAGAGGAGACGGTGCGGCGTAGGTCATTCCAATACGTTGGCGAGGTGTTAAAAAGTATAAAGGCTCGTTTTCACCGACGAACGGAAGATAATCAATTCCCAGGGTATCGTTTGCATACACTATTACACCGCCGGATACGTCAACCCTCATATTTTATCAATTATTTTATAAGATACAAATATCGATAATCATTATACGATGTATATATTTGTATAATTTCGTAGTTGTGTTTTATATAATTTCATCCTTACTAATATTATAAATGCGAAAGTAACTCTGTCTGTCTGTCTGTTACGCTTTCACGCCTAAACCACTGAACCGATTTTGATGAAATTCGGTATGAAGATAGAACTAAACTTGAGAAAGGACATAGGATACTTTTTATCGCGAAAAAAATGATAGAGGGGGTTGAAATAGGGGATGAAAGTATGTATGGAAGTTCCTTATTGTCAAACATAAAATCATATAAGATTGTTTAACTGTTTACAACTTCACCACATAAACCACTTAACCAATTTTGATAAATAGTCTAGACCTTGGGAAAGACTATAGGATACTCTTTATCATATCGCGCGATATAACCGAATTACACGCGGGCGAAGCCGCGGGCGAAACGCTAGTATTGTTATAAAATTTGACAATTACTGAAGTTTAGCCATAAGGGACTTAGTGTAAATAAGTATATTATCAGGTTCTGCTTCTTATAATATATATTTTTTATCTTCACACATCTTGATAATAGCCTATCCCAAAAACGAAACACTATCTCGTTTGGGACTTTCATGTCATTTCACAAACGAAGTAACATAAATGTTAATGACATACTTAAATATTAATCTGATTGAAATTTGAATTCACAACTTCTCTATTGTTATTTATTTAGATTCAAATAGATCCTACCTGTGCAAATCTACACCAATATGATCATTAGAAAAATATACGCGTAACATAAAAAAATATTTAAAAAAGTATTAACGTAACTAAAAGATAAACAATCGATAAATTACACATCACTGGCCCATTGTAATAAACTTCAAGGATGTGCAAGTAACCTGGTCGATCGGGTTACGCGAAATGCAACCGCAACACAACATCAGCCGGCCGCAGGACAACGGAAGCGTGGTATTCGCTCTCACGGACTGTGACTTATTGAGCGAAATATGTATTTTTTAAATATATATACACTATATTTATTTTATATTTCCTCATAAAAAAAGAACAAATTTACGTTTTTATATATGTTTATAAGCACGAATGCTCTTGATTCTATGTGTCCTCAGATTCTTAGATCTTTAATATTTTATTTAATGGGGAAATTATATTTACAAGCGTAGTCAAGGGAGGTTGTAGTTATCAAATAAATTAAAGCCTAGCGAGATCATATCATATCACCAGGTTTTCCCCTTTCCCACCCATCCTTTCCCCAAAATGTGGTGGTTCCGATAGCGGACTACTACATTATCCTCCCTTTCCATCTGTATCCTCTAGGTTGGCAACGCATCTAGTACATCTCTTGTGTTGTAGATGTTCATGGGCGAAGGTAACCACTTACTATCAGGCGGTCCTTCTGCTCGTTTGCCATCCGGTATCCATAAAAAAAAAAAATATCACGTAACGGCGGCAGCGTTCTATGCAAAGGTACCTAGGTTAGTATTCGCGCTAAATGCTAAATGTTTTTTTCATTGCGGTATTGGCCCAGTGACATAGATGTACGTACTCATTGGTGCTATTTTAATAAACAACAAAACAATACTAAGTGTCAGTATAAGTAAAAAGATAATAGAATGTCTCTACTATTGAAAATTGATAGTTACAATATTTTTTTCATAATGATGGTGTCGACATACAACCTTATATGGCTATCTTTATGGTTACATATTCAAGCTGCACTAGGTATGTGTATATCAAAAATATACATAAAAAGTGATTGCTGTAAAAAAGCAATTACATGTTACAAGAAACAAATATAGTTTTTTTAACTAAATTACAATCATAAAAGTGAAGTGCATTGTGGCATTTCGTTCAAATCAAATGATTTGTCTCACGTAAATACACAGAGCGGTTCGAAATGAACATTTATTGAACTTGTATTTAATGAAAATTAAGTATAATTTTGATAAGATCGCGATTTTTACTTCCTGCAAAAGTTACTCTTGTTTTCAACAAAGGAATTTAATTCAAACATTTTTATTTGTCAATTACATGTTTTGAATGCTCAAAATGTTCTATACTTTGTTCGGTCACTTTAAAATTTTAAAAGTAAATTTTATATTTTATGTACTGATATAAGAAATGTTTTTTTGTTACTCACGCTGTATCCAGAAGTGGGCAGGTAGAGGGAACCAGGGAACCTAGTGTTAAGACACTCCATTCTCTTCAACACCTCTGTTCCCCACTTCGTCAAATTGAGGCATTGCGTATTGAGTGGCGGAGCTCAACGCCGCGCTTTGTCTTGTTACCAAACCCAAGAAATAAATACTAAATTTTACATCGGGAGTGGGAATCGAATTCACAAACTGAGTTAAGCAGCGCCGCACGCTTGTGCTCTGCGCCACGACAGGCGTTAAGAATGTTTGTATATAAAATAAGAATATAGTTCCGTAATCGACATATTCATCGTTTATTCTAATTCTAAGGTAAGTAAGAATTATTAATTTACCTTCATTTTCTTAAGCAGCAAATGATTAAAGCACTTACGCCGGGTTCGTCGGTTTATTTGCACACCCTTATTATGGCACAGTGTGTATACGAAGAGTTATAGTATTCATTTGCGGGCGATAGACGACAATTTTCAATTTTCTTTGCGCGTGCGTCCCATTTAAGAATATTTTAATTTAGGGCGGCGCGAATATTTCAATTTATTTTATGAGCCTGTTGCAGAAGGTCTGACACTTCTCGCCGTTTCAGATTAGTAAATATTTGATAGCTTTATAGCTCACTGTGATACACAGCTTTGATACAATTGAAAGTTCCCCATTACTGTATTATATTACTTAGTTAAATCTTTATTAGAGTAATTGAATCTTTGCTTAAATTTTTCGTTGGAAGATGCTTACCATCTCCTAAATAATATTAATAAAGTTTTAAATGATTGAACATAAAGTAAAAGAAATGTACATATATAATAAAATAATCCGATTGTATGTTTATGGTGTACGTTTCTATAATTCATTTCAAATTTGTTTCACATTTTTTTATTTAATAAAATTTTATTTATAAATAATATTTAAACTGCTATATTTTAAAATTACGATCACTTAGTAATTCTGTTCAATAGACACACTCATTAACATTTTTCATACATAAACTATATCCATAAATTCATAAACTACTCATAGTTGGATGCATAGAGATATAAAGATGAGATGCATAGCAGACGGGGGCAGGAGCAAAGAGCGAGAGCGGTGCACTGGAGTCGGGGCGCGCCGCCGTGTTTAACCTCACATAGCTATGTTTCATCTAATAGAATTGCGAGCTCGTTATCTACGCAGATTAAAATATTCAGTATTTGAGTGATTTCACGAGCGAGTGAGCGGCAAAGGGTTGACTAGTCGTTTCTCCCGCTTTGAACACTTGTGGGGAGAAGCAAGCTTCGGGTTAGGTTAGGTTATATACCTCTTTTACATACAAGCAAGTGACTTTGTTATTTAAATTATTATATTACTTCCCATAAATATTTTAATTATTTACAGATAACCTATCTTACATTAAAGGATTTTATACACTTAACGCTTTTCTAGGAACAAACATTTAAATATATAGGTTAAAGTACTACTTTATTAAAATTATAAAAGATATACAATAAAAACTTTTATGTAGTGACTCATACTATTTGTGCAAACAAACAAAGTGGGAAATTTTGCAAAATTTTCCCTCAAATATCAGCTTTCATGAATAATTCCACTTTTATAATGGCGGACCGCATAAAATATTTTATTCTGGATACTGCATATTTAAAAATGACAAAAACAATGTTCGAAAATATTGAACTGGATCGACGCTTATTCACATATGAGAGTTAGAGATTACTTATACCCTGCTATAAATAGAAACTGATTAAGCAATTAATTTAGTGTAGCCGCAAACGTACAATACTTATATATTTAAAAATTTATCTATATTTTTGTTAGGTGGTAGGAGGTTCGTCCTCCGACTGGCTCGCGACCACTATCATGTCAAAGACGAACCGCCAAATATCTAATGATGTGTTCCGGTTCGATGGCATGTAAGCCAGATTTTCCCCTTTCCCACCCATCCTTTCCCCAAAATGTGGTGGTTCTGATAGTGGACTACTACATTGTCCCCCCTTCCATCAGTATCCTCTAGGTTGGCAACGCATCTACAACATCTCTGGTGTTGTAGATGTCTATGGGCGAAGGTAACCACTTACCATCAGGTGGTCCTTCTGCTCGTTTGCCGTCCGTTATCAATAAAAAAAAAAAAATACATTTTACAGAATTAGTTCGACTACAATAGTCCTACGAGTATAGCTAAAGGTAGTCGTATACACGTTTGCGCTTATACAATATGATGCGAAGTAATCTGTCACGGTAATATTCTACATAAATAGACGGATGTTGTCGACGGATAAATATTGCACTCCACCCATGGAGAGCTAATTTTACGAGTGAAATTAGTTATTCACCTGTTGTTGCCATTTATTTATAGTGACTACAATGAGACCGGCAGCGAAGCGCTCAGCCGCACCCACCTATTATTTGCGGACGCATTAAAACCAATTCGTTGATTTCATATCTAGCACAATTTGTTAAATGCTAACACAATCTTCCATGGTATTCACTCCTTTGAGAATATCTTCCTCTTCGATAAAAATAAACGTTAGGTTAAGAATATTGCTTACATGATTTTATGTAATTTATCTCAATACACGCAATTATGTATGTGGCATTTGTTGATATAAAAACTTCATAAAAGTACAAAAACCATTTGATATTGTTTTTAAGAAATGAATATAATTAAAATGATTATTTAGTGTGACACACCATTAAACTTAGGCTACAAATTTAAACAGGATCTAAATGTTTATCGATAAATTTCGATTAAAATAAAGGTATAGAAAAGAAGTGATCACGTACGATGCCACGGGCATTCGTTTTACCGTAGATGGATCACTCCGTACAATTTTTAGTGATCGCCGGACCGGTCCATATAATTCGTGAAGTACGTGAGCATTATTTTTTGTGTAAAACGGAGCGGTACGAGCGGATCGGAAGCGTGATGATATTCCCATTAAACAGGTGCAGTATTCAGAGCGGCCGAATAAACGTCACATGCTCTAACACCAGCTTATCGATGTCATTAAACAATTTGTGCTATAAATAATAGTTTTTATTTTATTAAAAAAATACATACTTTAAAGTAATACTCTTTTTGGTATAAGCATGCAATGAAAATATTGTATTGTCGTCGGTAAGCAAAAATGTTTGGTTGCTTTTTTCAAACATTTCTTGCGACAAATTGACACAACGGCCTATTAAAAGTTACTGTTGTAACTGACAACGCCTTATAAGTGTATTAATACCTAATGACTTCTATTTGCATATATGGTACATGACATAATGGTTTAACACATCTCCTGTATTGCCACAGACATTTATACCAATATTAAAAATTATTTCCAGATACGTAGTAATAATATGCCTGTGGGCTCATTGTCGGCTCCGTAACGAGTAGTCACGTAGAGTTGTAAATAGTTAGCGAGTACTTTTTGTTACAATGTGGAGCTACGTTTGTCAACAAAAGTTAGTTGGAATAATATTTCTTGATGTATATGCTCATATGGAATATATTTTTAACGAACGCTAATTGCCACTGGCTTCAAGGAATGTTGTGACGTTTTATTTAGAACAAACTATTTAATACATTACAGCACGAAGTCTTTAATCGATCATATCATATAATAGTTCTGCTTATCTCAAACACTCATTACATTTAAGAAAATTCTGAATTCTTTTATTTGGATAACTTATTCATATTTTGATTCAATAAATGTTTTTGTATTTAAACTAAAAGCTGATTAAAATTTCTAAAAAATAAGATTGTAAAATAGAATATAAGCTTTTAAATCATTTTCTATAAACATCATAATTGTACAAAAAACACATAAGTATAAAGCCGAATACGTTCGATATTCGGGCATGCCGAATCGATTACACCGCGCTACCGACAAATGCATCTCTTTAGGAATATCATTTTTTCCTTTATACTTCAGCTCTAATGGGTCGAGATAAAGTCTAATTTTCAATAAATATTAAAGTAATAACACATATCTTAAAGGATAATGATTAAGCACTTTCCTTGAATTATCATCATAACACGCAATGGAATCTTCTCATTAAAAGAACTTTATTCTTCTTTGTCTTGGAGGTACTAATGTTTTTAAGAATTATTTGATGGATTTTCATTAATTAAGAATCTTGCAGATGTATAGCAGATATTTTGACTATAAATGGTGCTTATAAGCTTTAGATAGACGTCCCTTAGATAATTGATTTGATTAATATATAATAATCATAATCTCACTTTTTACAACGTCGCGTAGCTCCTCTTTGATTATGCTATTTGAAGGTGATATAACATACCATTTACAAATAAAAAAAACCAATATAAAACATATATAATACCTGAAATAAACCATATAATTGCTGCCTTTAACATAATCTCTCTATATCATTTTCTTTTTTCAATATTATCAATTAGGTGTTGTAAACTGCAGAGGTGACCACTGACCATACATTCTAAATGCACTTGTGATGTAATGGAAACGTTCTTACAACAATTATCACCCAGTGACAAACGGAAGCACGTAGCGATGATGGACGGATCGTAAGGAGTCAATAACATCAACACAATGAGCCTAAATGCCAAACTGTCTCGCTCTACTCCCGACGACTACAGGTCGGTTGGTCTTGATACTTTATAGAAATCATCCTTTCCATATAAAATATTTCTAATGCAATTAATTTATTATTAGTCACATAATATATATTTGAAAGTTTTGACAGATATGGTAATGATTTTGGTACTAGGATTTGATTCCGCTTTTAGCCTGAATGATTATTACGAGAATAATCCAAGTTGAAGTTATGTTTTCAATCAGCACATTTTAAATCACTTTAATTAAAACTATCGTGTGACTGAAGTAACTATTAAGATATTAAAGACTTTAAAGTATCAAAGTTTATTAAATCCATTCCTTTTTGAAATCAAAAGAAAAGTTATTATTTTCTGAACTATGGTCATTAAAATTTTTGATTAACTACGTTTGATCCGTGTCGAGGAGATGATTCAGCAAAACGTCCTATAAGTTCTTACTCTTTGAACCATAAAAAAGGTGTTGTGGTAACTTTGTATTTTTTATAGAAATATTAATAAAATTTTGATATTAGAATTTTTTGTATCGTAATATTTTAGAAGATACAAAAAAATACACGGTATGTGATTAAGTTGTTATCTAAATAAAGAGATACATATAACTTGTTTCATTTAGAATATCTAATCTACTTTACTTCTTCAAATGATTTTCTTTTAAAATAATTTTACGACAACAAAACAACACGTTATACAATTTTATCAGTTGGATAGAAAACAAAACTTCTATTAAGTATTTACTAGTTTGGTCCATATTAAAACTGTTTTATCGATATCTAATTCACATCAGATGATGGCTAAGGCACTATCTTAAGATAACAATTTTAAAAAGTCATAAAAAATCCAGGTTAACACAATTAACAAATTAGTTTTTTTTAAATGTTTTTTTTTTATACTGATATATATAAAAAAAAAAAAAAATTTCTTTGGAGTGCAACTGTCTTAAGAATGTATGTAAAGATGTCAAGTCCTAAAAATATTCAGTTTTCAACTGTTTGGTTATATAATTTTAATAAGTTCTGTTATTGACAAATAAAAAAGCAAAACAATGTTATAACAGTAATATATGTATGTATGTACGTACGCATTTATGACGGTGCCATTGTGGCCCCACCTCAATTGCTCGACTCTGGTATAGAAACTAGCCATTCGTCATCCATTATTCACGGCCTAAATTGCACAACTTTAAAGCGCCATTTCTAAATGACATCTAAATCTGTTAGTGTATTAACATTGTGAATAAAATTTATACAATCAATCTACATAAATGTCCGTGTGCGTCCGTCCATTAGTCAGCTGAAGCACAAAGGGCACACGCTCATCTCGTAAATCAATCGTATGTACTCGTATTGAGTCGCTTGCCCAAATCGCACTCAATAACTGACGACGTGCGGTGCGACGCCTGCGCCCGCGTTGCGTTGCTCTTAAATATTACAGTTTCTAGCCATTAACTACGTCCTTACATTAAATAACAGCAGGAGATATTAACTGCGGTTGAAAATGCTGAAAACTTAAACGAATTGAAATTGAATTTTATTTAACTAAAAAAAATCTTATAGATAACTGAGTTGACTAGATGAAAGAAACATCGAGAAGTTCAATACCTTTAAGTATCACTATTTTATCAAAGTTCAAAAATCCAAAACACTCATAGTTATCATCTTTGATATTTTGTCACTTTTTCATCAAGGCAACAAACTCACCTTCCATTCTCTTTTCTCCCACTAGATGTTGATGTGCGCATTCAACACTGATGTCAAAACTAAATGATGTCAATGAACTACAGTAGGTTATTCTAAACAATGTGTTTCTTAACAAATCTATATATTTTTTGCTTACTTACATTATTTTGACTAATCAAAAATTAAAGGGTAATCCTATATCTATAATATCTGCCTGAAACATGAAACTGCTGCCGCTATCTACAAACACTTGGAACTGGCTAAAATGTTTCACCAAGGCACTGAAAGCCAATCCAAATAAACAGAAACGAAGTCGAAGAGGGTGGTCACTAAAATAAGACTTTTTCTATTTAATATTTTATTAAATCATTCAACTTTACTCCTCATAGAGACAAATCGAATTTATAATACAATATTTACATACTAGTTTAACACGTGTAAATCGACATCTATTGAATATAAAATATACATATATATACAAAAGATTCAGCAAAACCTTACTAATCTCTACTTAAAATAAAAAGAACACTTCCAATAGGACTATTATTATATATAAAAAATCATAATCTTTCGGAAATAACATATAAGTGGTTATTACAACAACATAGCATGTAAATAGCTGTAACTTAAATACAAATTAGATAATCAGTGTCGTTTTGTCGGACACAAATTGGATAATTATTCAAAACGTTGCATAAACACTCCCTAAACGGTTATTAAGATATTAAATATGAGAGTGGCGTTGAACGGCGGCAGGCGTCGCAGGAGGCGCTCGGCGGGGAGCCCAGCGGGCGGCGCTACCGGACGCCGCTGTGCGTTAGCCTTAGGGACAATACAATTGATTGCTAAGATACACTACAAATTTACTGGGTTGGGGTCACAAGTGATTAGGTCATTTTTAAACATAAGTCATTTTAATAGTCACATTTTGATGATAAATAGAACAGAATAGAATATTCTTTATTGCACATCAAGTAATATTGTTTATCTATATGCATTAATTATAATTTATTTAACTCGATGTTTACACAACTCGGACAAAGAATATTAATATTAATTATATGATCATGTTGTATGCAAATTTTGGTCAACCTCTATTCACCTTTTATTTTGATTTGTGTTTCATATAATATTTTTTTGGATGTTATAGCTGTTATGAATTTAAATTACCAATACGTTATAAAATGATTCCATTACCAAATAACAAAATTCATTTGACCTCAAAAAAGTAAAACAAGTAAATTTTTAATACCTAAGACAATTAAAAAATAAGATTTATTGCATCCCAAAAACATACTCGTTTAATGTATTCGGTGTCATAAATATAACAGATTCAGTAAAGAGTCGAGTTACATCAAATGGCTTTAAAGAGACCTTATCTCCCTATCTCTGAAACATTGTCGCCACATCTCAAAGCGGTTAACACGCAGCCATACGATAGGTGACGAAGTCAACTTTAAAACCAAACATATTAAAATAACGATAAGAATAATATTAAAGAGTATTATATATGCATAATAAGGATTTTGGGTGAATAAAAATGAGGGAACAATATTAGAAATAAAAGAGTATACATCACAAGAAGGCCGGTCATTGCGCGGGCGAGGGAGCCCTAGCGCTAGATGCCGCAGCGAGATTATGCCTCGACTCCTGCTATCATTTATATCATTTCATTGCGGTTGTTTTCATTTCATTCATAAGACCAACGGCAATACTTATTTGTGTTAATTTATTTTAATTGTGATTTTTATTTTAATATTTTGATAATAAAAATTGGTATTTTTTTATGGAATTTGACAACGTTTTTAAATTGTGGTATTTATGGTTACATACACATAACATGAATTCAAGCAATTCGTGTCCTCTATATAGTAAATATATGTACTATTATTAAAAGAAATGAAACTACACACTTTAATAGGAAATAATATCTAACAGTCAACCTAGACTGAAACATCTGCCATAACTTTGTAATAACATTAAAATTTCTAAGTTTTTAGACTTACCCACCCAGACCCAAGACGTAAATAATAAGAGAATTCCGAATATTTAACCGTTGGGTTAAAACATAACAATCTAGTATTAATAACAAGGCAAGAATGTAAGCACAATGTAGTACAAAGTCTAAACGCCGCTATTAACAAAAAATATTTATATTTATCTACATGATGAGGAATATGAATAAAACCGGCCGAAGGTAATATTATAAGCAGCGATCGTATTCATTTTGTTTTAATAAGGCCTGGACGTGTATGTGTCGCCGAAGCTCGCACGTTGCTCCTTATTTATTGACCTATTAGAGATAACATTAAGATCAAGATGCACGGCCAAGGACCTTTGTTATAAAAATGTCTACCACATTATTCTTAAAAAAATTCAAGATATTTTAATATGGACTGGCTTTATTGAGCTTGTAACAAATTAAATGTATTATTATTTGTCATTTTAGACGGTTTCGCTTAAACTACCCGGTTTGATACTAATATTTTTTGATTACTGTCTTCGTAATTTCTAATTTGAATAAGTAAATCGTTATTACTAAGTGAGGCGTATCCATAGCATACTCATTGACCCTGAGTGATGGCGGCATCCTGTCGTTATAATTTTTCCCAGATTTTTAATCTAACCAATTTAAATCAATACTCATTATAGGTTTCAAGGGACACACATTTTGAATTTTAACATAAAGTGATACAAAAGTTTTTTATGATAATTCATGGCTTTTGGGAGTCCGTATCTTGCATTATAGATACAATATTACTTATGAGAGCTAAGTACATTCAGTTACACCGCATTTGTGATATGTTTTTTCTCATTCTCTGACCTCCGTTGCGCATTCTACTCGATTCTAGATTTGGTAGATTCTACTCGTAACCTTAAACCGGTTATCAAAAATTATACATATTATAATTATCTGTGACGATTGTCGCTGATGTAAAATTTTAAATGAGGTGAGATGTCAAGAAAAAAAATATAATCATGCTGTTAGAATTAAAAGTTTTTAATTCGATATGTATATTATGGTATGTTGTTTTCAATTAATCTGCTAGTGTTAGGGAGTAAATGTATCATAAAGTTATTTGGGATACTTAAGACATTGAATTTCTTTACTTTCGTACTAATATAACTGATATACCTCGGTAGGAAAGTGCTTAGATATCTATGCATGTATGTATATACATATACATACATCACCTTAACACGCGTAGTAGTGTGAAATAGAATGCCCATATGCGACATCGTCGTCGTGCTGGTTTGCGGTGCATATGTTACAGTTTTTGTCTAACATTGTTATAATTTCTAAGTGTAAAGTAAATTAATTAGTTCTTTTTTGGTTTTTGTAGGTGATATGTTTTGTTATTTCAAAATATTTAATTTGCTAACATATTTGCTATAGTATACAATAATATACTTGGCGGTAAGTGGGGAACAGAAATGTTGAAAGAGAATGGAGTGTCTTAACACTAGGTGCTCTGGTTCCCTCTGCCTACCCCGCTATATGCGGGATACAGCGTGAAGTT
>JAKGSA010000783.1:391616-410616 GCA_033558755.1 Philaethria dido
TATATATATATATATATATATATATATATATATATATATATATATATGTATAATAATAAGTACGGATGTGTTATTTTTTTATAAATATTTTTAATGATACTTGGACATATAATTATTATTAACCCAGTTTGTTTTAAAATATTTTTTGAAATATAATCATTACCGAATAGTATGTCTCTAAACAGCGTATGCGTACATATCTAAGAATGACATTGAGATTAAATCATTATTTTTCTTTAGTAAAAAAACCGAACTTAACTTTTCAATATAAATTTGCATTAATTTGTGCCTTAGAGACTGGCTTCAAAGCTTCTTCGCTGTAGGTACACTTTAAAAAAAAGCTGCACCGTTTATAGCAGGGTATTCATAGAGAACCTAGTACCAAGACACTCTGTTCGCCGTTTTTCAGTCTAATTCGAGACATTACGTATTAAATCGCGGCACTCAACGCTGTGATTTGTAACACAGTGGAGAAAAGAATACAATTTAAATATATGTAATCATTGCCCTGAGTGGGAATCAAACCCATAACCAATCACGCTTACAGTCAGACACTGGGTAAGAACGATGCAGGGACTAAGTGAAAATTATATTCTTCGTATACGCTTGTGCCTCTGCGCCACGATAGGCCATCGTGGCGCAGAGGCACAAGCGTGCGCCTGTAAACGCAACAGGTTGTGGGTTCGATTCCCACTCAAGGAAATGTGTAAATTTCCTTTTTTGTTTAGCAACAAGGCAAAGCGCGGCGTTGAGTTCCGCCACTCATCAAGCCTAGATTCGGCGGAAAATGGGGAACGGAGTGTCTTAACACTAGGTTCACAGGTTCCTTCTGCCTACCCTGCTATATGCAGAAAAAAAATATTCTTTGTAAACAGTTAATATTATGAATATGATAAATACTGTTTATATTATAAAGTATTATTTAAAATATCGCACGTTTAATTGTTCGCTTTAATTACCAATTCTGCTGTTACATAATATATTACTGTTGCAATTATAATTAATTAACTTTCGATACAAATGCACATAATCAATCCCATTATTTTATTCGGTTTACTTGTTATGCATTTATGAAAATATATTTTAATTGCAAATTTTTTAAAAACATGATCTGTTCAATATTTATATAGATGAGTTTTTTTGATGGTTTTGAGAACCGACTTGCTTATTATAATTGTTAAGTTTGACATTTATTTTAATCTAATTTAAAGAGTAATTTACGTATTCAACATTCATTAAAAAAATAAAAAAAAATAAAAAAAAAAAAAAAAAAAAAGTCCCGCTGAGTTTCTTCCGCCGGTTCTTCTCAGATCTGAGGCATTAAATTTAGTGAACCGGTGGTAAATTATTTGACGTTCAAAAAATGAAGCTTGTAACTTCTTATTTTGAATAAAATTATTTGACTTTGACTTTTGACAACACTAAGTAGAGGTAAAATTTTATAAAAATTCGTAAATCATGCTATGAGTATTTTTTTTAATTTCTTTCATTTTTTTCTTTTCTTCAACGGATAGAACCTAGTATTAAGGCACTTCGTTCGCCTCTTTCGAAATTCAAGATAGTACATGTTAATTGGCAGAACTCAACGCCATGCATTGTGTTTTCGGAGAGGAGAAGTGAAAATAATTTAAATAAAATTATTCCTCCGAATGGGAATCGAATTCTCAACCAATTGCGTTCACAGCCAGGTGCTCCTACTGCGCTCTGATGGCTTCTCTTTTTATCTTAGGCTGTAAATATTAGTGTTACCTATATAGTGATTTTATATTTTTAAAATATTGCATTATTCTAAAAAAAACTATAATAAGTAAATATAATTAATAATTACTATTTGATATGATAAATTTTTCTTTTAGCCGTTGAGAGCCGTTAAGAGCGTGTAGTAATAGTCATGTTAGAGGATGACCTTCTTCTTCTTCTTCTTCCTAGCATTTATCCCGGCTAGCCAGGGTCTGCTTTCCTACTCAACCTACTCCACTTTGCACGATCTTCTGCATCACGGGTGGTTAGTCCATTAGAGATGGTAGAGGTGGTTAGTCCATAGAGGATGACCATCCCTATATAATTGGTTCTTCATAATAGATTTGAGATTTGAGAGCCAAAACGAATGAAAACAAAATACTTACCATGTGAGCCTTAATATTGAAGAGGAATAGGGTAAAAATATGACCATATCATGTAGTCATAGTTTAGTAAGTCAATGCATAGCTAAGTTAATATATAAAAAAATGGAAGGCAACGTGGCTATATTTGAAGTAGTTATTTTCATTTTGTAAAAACTGAACGCGGCGTTGAGTTCAGCCACTCAACTCGTGTTGTCACCCAAAATTGGGCCATAAAGGGAGAATAGTCAAAAACAAAATAGAGCCAAGGCACTCCGCATTTTGTCTCTGACTATCTTCCTAAGCGGAAAAAAAGACGAATTCGTGAAGTACCACAAAGTAAGTACATTACCTATCTACGCTAAACATGAAATCTTGGAGTCTAATCAACAGAAAGTTATTTCCTCTTTTTAAATTCCCCTACAAAATAAGTAGCGTAATAAATATTCGAGAAAGTTGTTTTAATTTCTTCTTTAAACAACGCAGATTACCAGAGCGATCGGAAAAACTTCCTTTTTTAATTTTCTTCAAAAACATTAATTTTGTTTTTTTATACATTTTATTTCAGTGAATAGTCTGATAGCTTTCTTAAGTTCAAATCGCTTATCTTTTTCTAGAATATATATACTTATTTGTTAATACTATTTTCGACTTTAACACTTCGCGTCAAGCTACATTTTTTGATAATTACTTTCGTTTATTGTTAACTTTTTAATTGCTTTGCAGATAATTAACTTTACTTAGTATTTAAAGTGTATTTTTCCTTTGTTCCAGAAAACGATTTTCGGCTCTACCTTCATGCTACTCGCTCATTATAACGTTTGCACCTTATTATTTTCTTAAAGTTTAGGGTTAGCAAAGTGTATAACATATTCACCGCAAATAAAACAATAAATTACATAAAACAAAAATATTTTTATGGAATAAAGTATTAAGTAGGAATTCAGAATAAAAAATCGACTGATTACTTACGCTATAGTCAGTCGATCACCACTTAGGGATTGGTAGGATTGTTTGCATAATAATATCCCAAAAATATGTGGAAAATGGTGATGTTTCACTATGTTTCCTAGTCTTAATATACCCTTACAATATTCGTACATCTCGTGAATAGATTCTTAAGTCGACTTACATAGGTACCTATACAATTTTTAAATATTGATAGGCTATAATAAATATTAATGCTTTATTTAAAAATAAATTAATTAATCAAAAAAATATACAAATAAAACACAAACAAAAAGTACAAATTAAATAACATAATAACAGGACATACAGATAAAACAAAAATTAATTGCTTGTCCTGGGTATGCATTTTGATATATCAACTTATTCCAGCCTGGTACGGATATAAGAAACCTGAAGATAAGAAACATTTTACTTATAAAAGAATTATATTAAAATATCTAAGCTGCTACGAAACTAAAATAGCATAATACGAAGTAATGTAAAATTGATAATACTGGATGATCGCTTCTCGTACCAGAGACAATACATGCATATCGAATGCTAAGCTGAATGAGGCTCGCGATCATGGGAAAATGACCGATCTGCCGACAATCAGACGCACTGAGCACGGCGGGTGCACCTTATCACTGCAAGCCGCCATTGTGTCCGCCTGGCAGACGATGCAAGTATAGCTCACATTTGCAATATTCCATGCCATTTGACAAATACTTTGTAGATTAAAACCGTGATTAGAATGTCACTGCCGCGCCGACCCCAACTATATTCGCATGCGTCCCATACTTTTGTGCTAACATTGAGGCTGACACGCGATATTTCGAAAAAATACTTTAAAAATTGCTAAATCACAAGTATTTATTAGGCGGCGACTTAAAAGAGATTTGGAGAAAAGATGACGACTGGCCAATTTATCATCGTGAGGAATTATGACATAAAAATAAAGTATGATTATAAATGATAGCTATTCAGATTCTTTGGAGAGCATTAACAGTGGGTACACAATAAAAACTGATCCTGTTATAGTTTGCGAAACCAATTAAGTTATAAAACTTAAGGATCACTGGCTAATGAAATATTATTCTATGGCCATTATGTACGGTGGAATTTATTTTATTAAAGCAGTATAGTTAGATAGTCGTTACGTTAGTTCACTTATATGTTAAACGGCATGAAATAAATAACTCCTAACATATCCTAGGTTTGGTAACAAGGCCTGAGTGGCGGCACGCAATGCTTCAATTCGGCAGAAAGTGGGAAACGGAGTGTCTTAACACTAGGTTCTCAGGTTCCCTCTACCTTCCCTATTATGTGCGGGATACAGCGTGAAGCCAATAAAATCAAATAAATAAATAACATATAGCTAAGCTAACTGATATTGAGCGTCAACAGCAATTATAAAGTATAGAAGATGATATGCTTAATCTAATTTGTAAATCTAGGCTCTGATTCTACAACATTTACGTATTTACGTAACTTTAATGAACTAACGTCGTAACTTTAATGATAAATAGGCACTATTTAATATAATAAAATAATGAATGATATTAACCGATCACATCATAATTGTGACCGAACGAACCTAATTTTTATAGATTGTAAAGTTTTAAGCGGGGTAATAATGAATACCCGGCCAGAGCAATTCAACTATAATTTGAATGGTATAAAATGATAATAATTATAAATTAAGATGTTTTTCCATGGAATTCTTAAATAAAAATTACTAGATAGGGAGTAGGGTGGTCCGTTATTATCACGACTTATCAATCTTCTAGACCCTTGTTGCGAAGTTAGGACGTGAGCGATCTGCACGCGATGATTATGGATCTTATAGGGTAATGTTTATATTTATAATATGGTCATCGATCTTGATGGCACTGTTCGTATCGAGTTGGAAGTGAGTGAAAGGTGGAGGTATCATAATAAATTCACAAAAAATTAAAAAAATATATTATTAGGGTTAAATCAAATACATACCTACGACATTAATTGTCTCCGGATCTAGTCTATGTCTAGTTTAAAATTTGATACATTTTTTTTACAAGATACAGTAAAGAAAACAGTAATAACCTTTTTTTGTTTAAGGTAATTATTAAAAATAGGTAATTGTTTTTCATAATTACAGCAATTATAAAAAACCTTCTAAGATAGTCTTTGTATTTTTCGACTTATTATGACAGATTCTTGAAAAAGTTTTTTAAGAATATAATGATATTATAAATTTTGTGTTATTATAAAAACAACTTTTAAAATCGAATTACATATATGTGCTTATAGATACTAAATATTTTTAATACACGTACATATCAAGTAGGTGCGGAAATACTTAAAATTCTGAACAAGTCATATAATTATGAATTTAATGAGTCGTGTCGGTAGAGTTTAAATCAGAGGCCGACAGTTTTCTTCTTAAATCTGAAAAGAAAAGAACACGAGATCTACTAATTAATATAAGCACTGAGAAGTTAATTAATTGTCGGCTGCTCGTGTAGAGCACATGAAATATTTATAAAATTCATAACACAGCTAATTATGAAACAACGACGCGCTGAGGCCGCGCCACCCGCAGGCATTCGTCCGCTCGCAGATCTACACCGAAGAAAAACCTTATAATTCCCTGCCGGCTTCACTTACTCCTCTTTTTGTCTCATTCTCAGTATCCCGACAACGCACCGCAATCATAAGCAGTTTTGAGAAGTATGTAGTCGGTAATTGTCGGGGCATGTAGAGCAGACGCAAGCGACTACTTAAAGAAAATACTTCGACGATATAAAAGTCATAAATCGTTAATCTCCGATCAAAGACTAGTAGACTCTATCGATCTTCATTCACAGAGAAAACTTACGAATGGAAAGAAAATAAGCACGCGTATAAACTACATTGGCCGGATTGCGGGAACCATAAAATTTTGTTATTGTAAAACAAGAAGTAACGTGCCATCTGCAGCGGTGGAACTTATATGGCGGCCGCTAAATATTTATCAGTAAATTAGTATGCCTAAACTAACAAAATCAATTAACTTTACTTTTTGCTGATAACTGGTTTCGTATGACGACATTCCGGTATTTCACAACATGGATGATGTGGAACAATCCCACTGCCATGACATAGTATTGTTTTACGTACATAGCTGCTCAATGTTGGGTCGTTTTTATCAGGCGTTGATAGTCCTCAGATTCTTAATTCTTAACAAGATGCGATAGCTGCCTGAGATAAGATTTGTGTAAAGGGACGATAAAGAACTTACTATATATTAAATTAAAACAATCATGATCATGTAAGAAGTTTAATTTATTTATGTATTTGTCGTTACATATTTATTCTATAGGTACAGGTATTTTTATTGTACATTTAATGTAGATGGTAGTCAGTAGATTATATAAATACAATATTATCCAGTAAATCCGGTAACTATAGTCAATTTACTTACAAATATTTTTATAAGTAGGCCTTAAATGACAACCAATTTAGTTAATACATATAAAATTGTAATATTTTTATTTTTTTATTAAAATCTGCAAATATTTTAAAATTCTTATGTAAGTACATATACTGAGAAGTAGTTGTATATCAATAAGAAGCAATGTTAGTACTTTCACAGAAACTGATGCGAAACTTAAAGTTTCCAAAGTTGTGACCCTACAAGAGGAATATCGAAGTAACAACTCAAGTTTTGCATAGTCGAGTGGCCGTACATCAAAACAAGTGGTGTCGTGGCGATGAGGCGAGGTGGTGGCGGCGCGCGGGGCGAGGGCGTGGGGCGGGCCGGGGGCGGGCATGCAACCTGCACGCCTGCACCTCCCGGCTGACGGCCCACGGCTGCACTCACTACTAACGTATCGAGCGGTGCAATGCTATGCATCTCTTGACAATACCATTGATATCTAACATTACACAAGTATTTTATCTTGCATCAATTCTTAGGCACTTATCTGTTACATAAAAAATTCACTATGCCTGAAATTGTAATAAACAAAATATTATTCATATGCTATCCAATACTTCAATGTAACTTCTCAAGCTTATTGACAATTCACCCCACAGCGACATTGAACTTTATCCCAATATTTATTTTGCAACGATACACATAACGCCATCTGTTGGCTGATAGCAGTACTACAAAAGAAGCTTCAGTTTCGTCCTTGAAAAAATAAATAAACTCCGTTAACCGTATAGTACGGTTTTAAGTTAGTACATTTAAAAACATGTGAAATGATAATAAATTACAATCAATATTTTTTATAAATATGTACCTAAATGAAATTTATGAAGAATTCTTTATCTTTGTACTTTTTAAACGCTTATCAATAAATTAAAATTTCAAAATTATAAAATACAGTGACGAAAAAGAAACAAAAATCAAACATATCATAATACGTAATATGAAACATTTAATAAATGTTATACATTGTTGTACATTGTTATGAGATCATCAAACGTCCTGCATTTTATAACTGTGTCGTTGCACATTACAATTTGTAATGGTTACATCCGCGGATACGGACTTCATTTACATGCAAATACATCGACATTAATACTGAAATGAACATCCTGTCGCAATACGATCGATTTGCATATTTTTTAATAAAATATCAGGAAAAATAACAATGCCATACATTTATAAAACGACGACAAACAATTGTTAGTGTTTCCGGTGAATTATTCAAAAATTTGAATCAAAGAGTCATCATAATCTATGCTAGATGATAATTACTCGCTTATTATGAATTGGTCAACGGGAACACGTTTGTTCATTATACACGGCAAACAGCAGTGCGCATAAAATATAAATAAACTACCAGAACCGTTTACGTCATTCGGTTATACTTAATTATTATAATTTGGCTTAATATTTGCAAGGAATTAGTATTTGCAAGGTAATGAGGTAAGAAATCTTAATGAATCTTTTTTAAAAAAATGCATGCTTACTAATTTGCTTGTAATTTTATATTGAAATACCATTCCGTAAATTATTATTTTTTATAATAGCTGATGTATTCAAGTTTGGATAGACAAAACTCGATGTTGACTTTTGCGAACTAAAGTAACTTTTTTAATAATTCTGTTGCTAAATAATATTACTCGTACCGTACAGATTCAGGTCATTATTACTTTTATTAAATTAAAAAAAAATTACACGAAAAAATATCTAGGACACACTGAGCTGTTGTATGTACGTATGTTGATACCGCATATAAATCCATATTTATGTAGAAATTAAATTGGACAGTACTTATAAGTACTTGAAACTGTAATTCTTCACTCTTTTTTCCTAGAGAGGTAGTCAAATTATGTTTGACTATGAGTGGACGGGGTTAGAACACAATTCCCCTCCACCGCTGAGTAGCGTCCCTCGCGGCGGCCCTCGGCGGGTATCCCAGTAGTTAGGTGGTAGGAGGTTCGTCCTCCGTCTGGCTCGCGACCACCATCATGTCAAAGACGAACCGCCAAATATCTTATGATGTGTTCCGGTTTGATGGCATGTAAGCTAGGTTTTTCTCTTTCCCACCCATCCTTTCCCCAAAATGTGGTGGTTCGGATAGCGGACTATTACATTGTCCTCCCCTTCCATCTGTATCCTCTAGGTTTCTCACAGACATCTACAACATCTCCGGTGTTGCAGATGTCTGTGGGTGAAGGTAACCACTTACCAACAAGTGGTCCTTCTGCTCGATTGTCATCCGTTATCCATAAAAAAAAGTGTTATAATATTTTTGTTTATTTTTTGCCATTTTTTTCTAAATAACGGATTAGTCAGACAGATACTAGTGTCAAAACATTCTGTTCTCCAACTATTGTATTATTGTTTATCAGTTTATTTTCATGTTAAATAAGCCTATTTATAGTACCTATAAGTATTTAGGGAAGCCGGAATCTATGGATGACAGTATTGCCCTCTCAAATTTTACTGGTGGCGGTTATATGTTTTTAAAAGTAACAAATCGTTAGTTTTTGTACGTTAATTCAATATAATTTTATTAATTTTGTTTCATGAGTTTCTCTTTTGTAATAATTAGTATAATAAAGAGTATTATTATTATTAATATTTGGTAACAAGGCAAAGCGCGGCGTTGAGTTCCGCCACTCAGCACGCAATGCCTCAATTCGGCGGAAAGTGGAGAACGGAATTGTTGAAAGTGAACGGAGTGTCTTAACACTAGGTTCTCGGGTTCCCTCTGCCTACCCTGCCATATGCGGGATACAGCGTGAAGTTCTATTAATATATATATATCCAAAGTGTTGCATTTTTTGTCATTGTCTTACAATTACAATTTATAATAAGTGTTAAATATGCATGACATGTGAGTCTTCCCACACGAAGGAAATAAAACAATAATATTAGAATAACATGTAACATGAAAATTAATATATTAATAAGGAATGTAAGCAAAACGAAATATATAGGATATATTAGGATTATTTTACAATTTAAAATGAACGCTGTAAACGCAGGTCGATATCACCCGACAAAAAACAAATTTTATTCTTTTAAAACTTTAGGTGAAATTAATATTGTGTCAAAACAGCTGCAGATCGATATATTTCTTAAAATACAAGAATAGCGACAAATTATGTTGAAACTATTCAGATATTATCAAGTCGTCACCTGAACGGAAGCGAAGCGATGTGTAGTGACACAAAAAGTGCATTAGTTTCTCAAACTTAATTATATTCTATCCCCACTTGTAGACATAATATTTAAATACAACACACAACATTCTGATAACGATCTAATTTATTAACTATAGGCGTAACATATTACTATGAATTGTTCCGTCAAAAAATATAAAACTATTATAGATTAGCATAAAACAATAACGCTGCATTGAAAGTAATACGTTCTAAATATCTAATTATACAAGATATGAGCACGTGTTGAGTGAAGAGTGAGCAAGCAGACCTCGGGCCAGATGTTTAGGTGGGAAGATATTTATTCAATTGTAAATTATTTGTAAATGAGTAACTGTAATATAAATATCTGCAATAGCGAAATAGACTCTAGAATCAAACAATCTTTCAGCCGCTTCCACAAAGCTTAGCATTTTAAAATTAATCGGGTGAAGATCGTAAAATATTCGATAAACAGGGCGGGTATGTTTGCTTTCGCCAAGTTTAACATTGCTATTAAACAGTCGTGAAATGAACAGAAATAATCGGGCCGATCCGTTATAACGCGTCATTCGTATTATGCTGGCGTCCGCATACATTGTGATTTGTGATCACATGGACGGCCTATTGCCATGCCGGTCTGCTCTCCTCATTTTCCTGCTTCACCATTCACTTGATCGTTAATTCATTAACATTACTTCATTACATTTGGCAAAATACGCTGGTATTGTAAAATAATTAGCATATCGATGGGTTTTCGCTGAGAGTGGCCGCTTAGCATGCAGGAGAGGCGGCGTGACGGCATGGAGCGGTGCGCGCTGCCCTGCACCGGCCGCGACGTGTGGCACACACGCGCACTGTGCGCCGGAGGACCAGACGGCTACGTTTTTGCGAGTCGCGTCGCGCGCCTCGCCTCTTTGCCGCCGGTTCCTCAAATTCACTTTGACGATACGCAGAACTAGAGCGTTTACTCTGTTCAGTCCCTCACATAGCTTGTAGCTTAAAATGTTTTTATAATTTGTTAATTTCTTATTTCGTAAAATTAGTTTAAGACTCATTTTAATAAATAATATAATTTATTAAAGAAAATGAAACACACATGACAAGGTTTTGATTTCATATAAATTCGTAGAAGCTCTCAATTAGCCAAAGTAATCGCAGGTATTTTTGAATGAGATTTTAAAACAAATATTTTATCGTTTTAAGAATATAGACGCTAGATATGTTCAAAGATGAACCAAGTACCTAGCACGGCGGCCTGCGACCGGCTCGCTTACGAGTGGCAGTGGGCAGCCTCCCGCGGCGTTGCTCTGGCTCCGCTACTTTTTACCGGCGCATGCTTGGCTCGTGTCTTTTTCGCTCTTTCTGATTGGAATTCGTTGGGAGATCGCCACTGTCGGTGGCAGACCACTTGTGACAAGTTGGCGGCCGTACGTGCACTGCGTACACGTTAATTAAACAGTCACCACACTTTTGTATACCCATTACTTAAACGGCGACGTCAACGAACTTCGAATTTTATTTTTTCACGCCTGTTCAATAATTGTATAATAATATCAGTATGTTATAAAAATAAAACAATTTCATGTAAAAACTTAAACTGAAAAACAGTTTCTTACATAACAAAGAACATGAGCAGTATTTTATAGAAATACTCAAAAGAGCTCCATAACTAACTTTGTTTCATAATCATGTACACTGATGACATTTATGTAACAAGAGCTTAAGAATATGGATTTTTAAATGATTCTTTCATAATTTTTGTTTTTTTTTAGCTTCACGCTGTATCCCACATATAGCAGGGTAGGCAGAGGGAATCTGTAAACCTAGTGTTAGGATACTCCGTTCCCCGCTTTCCGCCGAATTCACGCATTGCGTGCTGAATGGCGGAACTCAACGCCCCGCTTTGCCTTGTTACCAAGCCCAGGAAATGAAAAATTCCATTTCCTGGAGTGGACATCGAACCCATAACCTGTCGCGCTTACAGTCGCTTGTACCTCTACGCCACGACTGGCGCTAGGCATTAATTAATATTTAAAATAATTAAATATTAACTACAAAACTTCTGGTCGTCGCCTCGCTAAAGGGTGTATGACTGCATACGCATGGGTACCTATATTGTATTTGATCGACACTTTATGTAAATTTTTGTACTTAATTACTTTATTTCCTTGCTCTGGTGACAAAATTCAGAACTTTGGGATTCTTGCCATTCTTCATGCAATTTCTCGAAATCAGATGGAAGGTCAGGAATAGATATCTATATCATATAAAAACTACATGTATAGATACCTACAATAAGTAATATTTTGCGTATACGAGTAGTTTAGATAACTATACGCAATATAAACTATACGCATGTTAATTTTGTCATATTTCTTGAATAATTGTACCCTTATAAAATAAAAATAATCTATAAATCTAGTATTGTGAAATTAGACATCTAAATAATGGAATTTCTCAATATCTTGACAACATATAAATTGGACGTGGGCTATAAAAATTGTTATTGTAAAATACTTTAAAAATTTTGGTACTCGCTTGTTGTTTTGCGTCGTCGTAACTTTTTGTTTATTCCTTATATTATCATAATGAAGCATTTCAAATTAGTGCACTGAAAGCGCAGGAGAATACAAATACACAAATATCGATTTTTATTTAAATGTACATTTTACCTTCCTTAAAAGTAACATACATTTAGAAATAATAATAAGCTTAAACGTCCCATAAACACTGAGCTCTGAGTAAAATATTGTTAAAATGTCAAGAAGCAGTTAATATACTGTACCCAAATTTTCTCACGTAGATACTAAAATAAGTATGGAAATGGAGTGCAATCGAGTATAACATTGGGGCAATTATGGAGAAGGCGAAGGTGTCGTGAGTAGCGCGGGAGCCGACTACACAGTACACGTGTTAGCGACCGCTTGCATAATGCTTCAGGGCTATGCTTTTGACGCTCTATACCTTTTACCTGTCCATAAATTTACTATATTTTCTAGATACGTTTAATTAAAAAATATTTATTGTATTAGCCAAAAATGGTTACTAAGAAAATTTATATTAATCAAGAAATTGCCAAGACTATCTGAATCCTATAAGTACTCGAACTCCATGTACTACTATTACAACATTAGGAATGAAACCGTGCTATAATATTTATACTAACGAAATTACAGCTGTTGCCATTAAAGCCCTGATACAGATGAAAAAAGAAGGACCTCACAAATACATTTAAATATCTACCTAATTTTAAAAGTTTCTATACGGCCAGATAGCTTTGCCTTTACGAAATATTTTTTTATTTATTAATTTTCACTGAAATTTGAGAATATTTGTATAAAAAACAACATATGCACATGTACACTTACATTTTTTTTTATTATTACGAAATATTTCTAAATAAATACATACATACATAATAAATACATAGCTTCACGCTGTATCCCGCATATAGTAGGGTAGGCAGAGGGAACCTAGTGTTATGACATTCAGTTCCCCACTTTCCACCGATCTCTGTTATCTAAACAGAATTCAAAATACTACTGATAATTAATAATCTTCAACGGTATTATAACAAAGTTTTCCTTTTACGAATTATTTATTTGTTGTTCAATTTCCAAGTATCTACGCTTTTTTATTTCTTTAACTTTTTTAAATTTAACCTTGTAAAATATTGATTGATTGGTTACATCAATGATTAGAATGCATAGTAAATATATTAAAAAGTGTTAATCATTTTAAAGTGTTAAAAAATCATTTTTAATTTATTTTTTATAACGGAATAAGTATTTATAAAATTAGTTTCTACACTGATGACATTTACTGCCTTTTGTTTATGTTCAAAATGACGTTAGTCCAACGAAATATGCTATCATCAATATTCATCTATTCATGAGTTTCAAAAGAAAAATATGACGGAATATTTTGGCAACCCGCGCATAATAAGGCCATATATAATATTAAAAACAAAGAAATGTGGCGAGTGAATACCCCGGTGGCAGCCCTTTGCAATCACTGAAAGAGAAGCCGCTTGCCCTTCCATTGAATCAAATTCATATATTTTGAGATTCAGCCGCCAATTTTATCTGTACAGCCAGCAGCAGTTACCACATCTATTATATTTATACCTATATTAATCTATGATTAGTGATAAACGTCGTATATTAGCTACCAGTGAATACATTAACGCATTTTTGGTCTAAAGATAATGATGAATGAGCTTAGACCTGAAATGTGATAAATAATTATTACATATTCACATAATTAAAACATATGTTTATATATTATTGCAACGTATCCTTATTTCGTTGCCATGAAACCGTCAATACATACATAAATTCTAATGAATGAAGTATTTTTTGTCATACGTCACGTAATGAATTCACAAACTTTGGACGAATTTAAAGCACTCATTGGAATTGTATGCTAATCAAGGAGGGATATGAACCAATATTGGCCTTCGCCAGGAAAGATAACGATTATTAAAATAATTATATGTTTGGGCAAAACTCCAATAGACAAGCGATTTTGCTCTGACCGTACCAGCATTCCGAGAATTGTTTTATTGGATTATGCGGCGAGGACGCGAAGCAGCTATAACTATTCAGTGTCGTCTTTTGTGTTATGGAAAAACTTGTTCTTGAACCCATGTAGTGTGAAAGTGTTGTTTATTTTTGCAGTTTAAAGTTACATATGTACACATATTATCATCGCCTGCGCAGCGCGACTGTCATCTCATCGGGTCGCGCATGCGCTGCGCCCTTGTTAGCGGACAATGCAACACTGGCTTACTCCAATAATACTGTTTTATTACATTTAGATCTTTTATTGAAAGCAATATTTTTTTAAAAATTTGTATGGTTGAGATATTTTCAAAACTACAATGTATGTTATGCTTAAAGTATGTCAATCGTACATGTGTTTAAAATTTTATTTGTTAGATTCATTTGTTACAAATTTTCACCTTTAAAAAAATATCGATTTTTATTCTTAGCTTAAATATACATTACATGCCTTGAAATTGATTCTATTTCATTAATTGTGTAATCTTTAAAATTATATAATTAAATTTTAGAGTTTTTTCAAGAAAATTTCATTGGAGTCGCTGTATATAATATCTACGAAAATATAATCATCAGATTTGCCTTTACCCCATCATCATCATCATCAGTGGCCGTACAGCCCTCGGTGGGCCCTAGCCTCCTTCAACGCTTTATTCCATTCCTCTCTATTCAAGGCCGCTCTCTTCCAGTTTTTGAAGCCTAAGGTCTTGAGGTCTTTGGTTACTCCATCAAGCCACCTAAGCTTAGGTCTTCCAACCTTGCGTTTACCCCATACCTAACCTATAATGTGTGGCATAAAAAATGAATCTTGCGCTTATTTAAGTAAGATAACTGATTCATACATATATACACAAAGGTTCTGCGTATGTTGTCCCTCGGACTATTGGAGACTAATGTTTATTTGGACATATTTATGGCTATAGTTCCGCTTTTTGTGCAGATGGAAATATGTGTGGCGGATCGCACGTCTGCGTGAGATTTCGGACACCTCTCCGCTTACTAAATTTAATATCGTCGGCCTTTATGGCGAGAGCAAAACAAAAAAACTAAGAAATCGCCATTGTGTCGGCGACGCGAACGACAGTTCGCGCCTACCGCCACTCATGAAAATCATTTTGTTTTTATTTCAAAATGTATGTTTATGATAACACCTGTTTCGCTGATGCCTCCGCGAACGGTGTCAGTTGAAGCTTGTCGCGCTTTTTGCCAATTTAACGACTATAAAGACGCCCGCATCGCAAGCTAATTTAACCACTGTTCGCCGAATTATGCATTTGTTTTTCAACAGATAAGTTCCCTATATTTCTTTCTTATTCATAATACTATATATTTACATTTTTTTGATGACGATTATCATGAACTATTGTCCAAAAACTTATTTCCTTTAATGATCATGTAAGTTATAAAGAAATAGTGAGTATAATTACTTACATATCCATAAATATAATTAGCAACGCTTCAAACCGTCCAATGTTAATTCAAAAGTTATATTAAGAAGCCTGTTCAAAATTTATTGAAGATATGTTTAAGAGGTATAATTAAAATCACTGTATGACATTTAAGTGGCACGTAGTCGTTATATGTTGTAAGTTAAAATTGATATTCTTATTAATATACGATTTATTATTGTAATGATTACATTAATATCAAGGTGAATGGAATATTTCATATTTACCTTCTAATAAATCAATCGTATAAATCTTAGTTTATGTCAACTATAATGATGCAGTTGTCAAAGGAGGGCCGCCGCGGCCAGGGTCCAGCTTTTTGCATAATTAGGCCGATGGAATGTCGTCCCTTCAATATGATAACAAAGAAAGATGACCGACTATATGATTGCAAATATTTATGGCAGTCTGATCTCAAATATTTGGTTTGGACCCAGTGAGAACTGATGATTTTTAAAATTTTCTCGTACTTCCATAAATTTTGAGGGTATATCGTAGTACATACGTATTTGCTACAATATGCTCGTATATCTTTACTTTAAAATGTACTTGTATTAAATTACGTATATCTTATAATAATGAATAATTTCAACACACCTGTGATTTAACAAAGATGAAAACACAATCTATCTCGTAAAACATCGCAAACACAGTCCGTGGGTAAACAAATATGTCTATGGAGCCGTTCAAATTGATAAACCACATGAAATCACAGATAGTAAAGCCCTCCTTAGCGTATCCGCAAGTTATATATTATCGTAACACAATCCATAAGAAAACGCTACAATAATCGTACATTTCTCTTGACAATGTTCCTTTGAATATAGAAAGTTAAGGCGAATAGATACAATGTAGAAGATTTGTTTACTCAGCACTATGAGTCGAGTATTGCATGATTACCTCTCTAGATCGACCATTTGAAAAATGGTCTTCCTGTCGGGATATATAAGAAGAAATTACCCTTCAGGTGAATGTGATAGCTTATCTATTAGGAGATAGCGAATTGACTCACGGACACATTGCAAGACTAAATTAGTATATACTCAAACTTCATCACTCACTATAATATCCCAATCAAAATTGACGTGGGAAATACACTCGTTTGTGATTGTACCCGTTCACACTGTCTATAAATTCTACAATGAAATATAGCTAACTGCGATAACATGGAATAAACTTAGAGATTGCATATTTCAATCATACATTAACTTAATTTCTAATAAATCTCGATTTCCATTGCAGCACTATTTTATGTAGTTATATTTGATTGCATGACTAAACGATTCACTTTCAAGAAAAATCTATATACTATAGAACTATTTAATAACCATAAAGGTTCCAAATTATTACTGCGAGGTATCATATGTGATGATGATATTATAAATATTTTTGTCAGACTTGTCGTGAGGATCGGATAGGGTATTAGGTAATAATGGTATGGTACCAAAAATAAATTGGAAATAATCTTATTATTCTCTCAAGTTATATAAAATTTATACAAAAAGCAACTGGCTCTTTAGGCGTCTATCACAATTCTGTTTCCATATACCACAATAAACAATGACAAAGCTAATGTAAAAGTAAGAAACCTAATTGTAGCTCAAACCTGAAACATTTCATAATATATGTATAAAAGTATCATAATCAAAGCGTTAATTAATCATGTAACTACAGTACGTGGGGAAGAGGCGCTGGATGCTAAGTCCGGGTACGCATACATACATAGGGAATGTGAACGGTATGGCAAGAAACGACTTCCTGTTTTAATTTCTACTTTTTGCAAAATATGTGAGGTCGGATGTCTTATGGAACGTAAACTGGTTGTACAGTTAATATGTTAGTTTATGACACGATAAACATACATTCATTACAAAACCCATCTAGGCTATCGTGGCACAGTGGGACAGCGTCGGTCTGTAAGCGCAATTGGTTGTTAAATTATTTTCATTTTTCCGCTCTGGTAAGACAAGGTGCAGGAGTTCCGCCACTTAATAAGCAATATTCTTAATTCGGAAAGAAAGAGCGCCATGACAAAATATCATTTTAGATTTTTAAAAAAACATTTACCACCTACCTTGATCAACTTTTTAATGTTTTTTTATATGTTTGAAGACTGCGAATCACCATATGTCAAATTAGTAGGACGTTTTGTGTAGTGAGGCTTTTTGATAAGAAGATATTTAGTTAAAATATTCAATTTTCAGTTTTCTGCCAAATTAATGAATACAAATTTTAGTACGTAACTAAAAAACATATTTAAATAAATTAATTAAAGTACGTGGGTAAGAATCATCCTATTATTATCAGTAAGTAAGAATAGAGTACCTATATAATTCAAATATTGCAGATTGCGATGTATTCGTTATTATGCGTTCAGAACAGAACGTATAAAAGTCGAAGGAATCATGATTGTATTTTCTTATAAAGTGCCTGCGCATTGCTTGCAAAATTGACATCCAAATCAGATTAATCCAATCAATGGTAATTTATGACGCACCCAAGAGCGACCGCGCTCCATGCCATTGAGAGATCCGCAGCCTTCGCTAATCAGTTCCCAACTTAGGAACAGCATCCTGTCTTCCATTTGGTTTTATTAAAAAATATCCTTTTAGCGTAGATAAAGACTCATTGCTGGCTTCCATTTAGAAGTTGCACTAATATTGAGAGCTTATAATCTTAATTTATTAATAGCAGTTAAAGCAACTATAAAATAGATATATATATATATATACTAATTACATATTATGATTTATTAAAATCATTTTTTAATTTGCCACCAATGTTATTAAGATGTGATATGCTTAATACCTATATTTTTTTTCAGTGATTACGAATACGTGCAGAGCGATCGTCTTCCGCTTAAAGAGGCTTTGATTTATATGTCTGCAGTCGATCCGAGATGAGATTAAAATATGGGACGACTCATCAAATATTCAGCCTTTTTAGAACATAGAAGCAAGCTTTCTAGCTCATTATAACAAAAACGCGATAGTTTATGTTGAAATATGCATTGCAAAACAAAACCTCGAAACGAATATTTTAACAGTATTTAGATGTTATTATGTTCTTTATAGCGATTGAGTAATCGTGGTATTGTATGTAAGTATAGTAAATTAATTTTCTTTTTTCAACTATTTATGAGAATTATCTTTTTTAAAAGATAAGTAAGTACTATACTTAGTACCTATATAAAGGATTTTTTTGGGCGAATAATTATCACACTTCTTTAATCTTAATATTAAATTTATATCACGAAATACAATACTTATAAATTATTAATACATATATACCTACTTTTTTTTTTTTTTTTTTT
>JAKGSA010000783.1:420725-432022 GCA_033558755.1 Philaethria dido
TATATATATATATATATATATATAAAAATAAAACAAAAAATTGTTTTGTATTAACTTGATCATAGCTGATGACCAAAAACAGTAAATCGCTCTCTTATTGTATACATATCTATCTATATCGAAATAATAAAGATTTCACGATGTACAATGTTCTTTAGCCAAGTATAAACGTAGTAGGGAAGCCAAATAAAGCATAAACACATGCAAGGAATACCGCAGCGAGGCACCCAAACATTTGTTTGCAGATATTACTGTATACAGTAGAATTGTTTCGTGCTCCGTACGACATTTCCGTACAATACACTGGTCAGGCGTGGCTTAACTAGTTAGCGGAGATGTAAATATGCGCCGGCGCAGGACCAAGGGTCGCTGCATCTTCCCGCATTGTACACAAAGGTGTTTATCATATTTTAATACAATTATTTATTTGGTAAAAAAAAAAAAATTAACAACATTTATAAAGTAGAGTACGTATTATAAAATATTTTTAGTCTCAATTTACTATAAATACGTCTGAAGATCTGTTGAAAAATATTGTTCTTATATTGTGGAGTACTCCACCTCAAATTTGCTTATTGCTTAAAGGTCCTCTGAAACTGAAATCTTTTTTGATTATTTTTACCTTATTTACCTTATGAATTAATTAAATTTTGATATTTTAAATTACTTTTATAGGCTATCTGTTTAAACTTATAGACAACACTGTATCTATATTACATCTAACAACTTATTTTGTAAATATTGTACTTACACGTGCAAATATTCAAGCAAATTGGACGGTAAGAAGTGGTTAAAAATTGCGAAGTGGAACGTCTTATATAGATTGATAAATAGTATAACTGAAGATATTATAGATTTAGAAATAGTATAATGTACGAGTATAACTGAAGAATGTATTAATCGAAAACAATTATGTCATAACAACAAAAATGTCATAATATAATATTTTCTATACCTACTCTTTAATATTCAGGCTATGAAAAATAATAATATCATGCTCATCCATACTTTTGAATAAAATATATCTTTATAAATCATATCTATATAGCAGGGTAGACAGAGGGAACCTGAGAACCTAGTGTTAAGACACTCCGTTTTCTTACAACAATTCCGTTCCCCACTTTCCGTGTCTACCCTGCTATATGCGGGTTACAGCGTGAAGTTAAAAAAAATAAATGAATCTTTATAACTCTACAAATAAATATTAACTTTAAAATATTTAGCGATAAACCAAAACACAGTATAATAATTACAAGAAACATCAAACCTTTCACAGCAGTAATAACACGTTGGATAATGAAATTCTGATAGATGACATTTGATTCATAAACAACTATTATAAATCTATACAAAAGTCAACGATTCAATTAACAGCACCTACTGTATGCCAGCAGTAAAATATACCTATATAAAGGGTGTCCCAAAATTAACGCAAGATTTGACTTTGCCGCCATTTGCTATTATATTCATTATTCATTCGCTAAACAAGACTAAATATGGCATTTTCTATTTAATTCAAATCTTGCGTTAATTTTGGGACACCCTATATAAGGTAATAGTAATATAGTTGCTTCATGTAAAAGTTTCGAATTCTTTAAATAATATTAGCAATTACCTTCATGGTGTAGTTAAAATGAGCTTGAGGAAACAGAGTCGTGTTGGATATATATGTCAATATTTTATTTGACTTTTTCAAGTCATTTGTTATTTATTTTAATTTTTCAAAACCTTTTTGAATTGATTTTAGATTTGTAGCATACTTTCTTAGCAAATAGAAACACGGCATTTGGATATGCCATCCTACGTATGCTGTCTATAAGTCTACAAATAAGCGAAAAGTTAATAGAGTTGCATATCACAAGATATTCTCAATTACCCCGCATTGGTAATGTTTAAAAATAATGAAATTCTTTGTTTTATATAAACATACACAATAGCAAACTTTTCATATGTACCTGTTGAAGCAATGTTAAATTAAAGGACAAATCATGGAGGAGATATATGTATTTTTAATGTATATGTGATATGTAATACAACGAAATGTCAATAGCGCGTTTGTTGACCCGCTTCGTCGAGCTACTCGCGACATTTCGCGGTAATTGTAACTTGTACGTTACCATATATTAGGGTTGAATTTACTATTATCATCCTTACTAATATTATAAATGCGAAAGTAACTCTGTCTGTCTGTCTGTCTGTCTGTCTGTCTGTCTGTCTGTTACGCTTTCACGGCTAAACCACTGAACCGATTTTGATAAAATTCGCTATGAAGATAGAACTGAACTTAGGACAGGATACTTTTTATTGCGAAAAAAATAGTAGAAGGGGTTGAAAAAAAAAAAAAGGACAGGATACTTTTTATTGCGAAAAAAATAGTAGAAGGGGTTGAAGTAGAGGATGAAAGTTTGTATGGAAGTTTTTTATTGTCAAACATAAAATCATGTAAGATTATTTAACTGTTTACACTTTCACACCTAAACCACTTAACCATTTTTGACAAATAGTCTAGAACTTGGGAAATATAAGCCGCGGGCGAAAAGCTAGTTAAATTATATATGACATTTCAATATAACTTATGTAGGAGGTTAGGGTAAATAAAACGGTCATTCGGTTTTATAAATTAATTATATTTCACCGAAAAGAAAGAGTACTCGAAGAGACTGCTTTTCGACTCGTAAGTTCTAACACGTAAAGAACACAGTATGAATGGCGGCAACCATTTTACAGTAAAAGTCAAAGACATACTAATTATAAAAGATTAGTTTTTGTATAATAATGACTAAATAAACTAGAAACACTTATACTTAAATCTGGCATAGTACAATGTATCAATATCATTGTATTAACAGTGAATGAAAAAACCTTGCTTTTCTTTTTATAAAAAGTATGTGAGCAGATCAGTTTTCAAATTGGCATACATATATTGTACATGTAGAAGAGCGGATAGCCAATATTTTTACAATTGCGTATCAGAAATACAATTAAACAAGATAAATTAATAAGGTGTGTTACACATTATCATATGATGTTGATCATACACTTTTGTATAGTCAACATACATTTAACATGTCAATTGTAGCCCCTCTAGTATACATTAAAAATACAAATAACATTACAACAAAGGGCAAAATATTAAAGGCGTATTAACACATATTGAACATACATTCATTCGTATTGAACTCTTTCAAAACAAAACTTAAAGTATATTGTTTAAACAATATTTGATGATTATAGAGATATTTTAATATCAAGTAGTAACTTATTATCTCCTAAATCAACCATCTTAAGTTTACTATACTTACTTTTCCCTCCATTTAACTTCATTAAAAAAATTAGGGACGTCACATAAAACAAGTTCAGCACACATTAAATAATAACTTATATCATTGTTAATTTAACAGTAACAAAAGAGTGTGTTTTTTTAAGTCTTGCACTCTTTCTCAGCTTCCTAATTCATTATCAAGTATTCACTGCTTTGTAATTTAAAGTAGCAATGTTATCTCGACTATTATACCAATTCAGTATCTTTTCCTCGTCATTTCATGGTTCATTTTTACTGGCTGGGGTAATTACAAGTACGTACAGATTTTGACACATCTGGATTTTCAGCCAATTACACACGAGATTATAATACTGATTTCAACGTAAAGTCACTATGAGCTTTTTACAGCGAGAATATGGCTTGGTTCTTCATTTTCCTACTCCAGATCTATACGTCTGATTTACCAAAATCTCGTCAACTATGTAACGTCTCTGGCAATCAAAAGACTTTGTCAGGGACTCCAAACTTTTTACGTTTGGTTCTCATCCCAAGAGTGTTGAGCCTCTCTCCATGCGATTTTGTACCATACTTCGATTGTATGACTTATAGCGAGCGAACAAACGGCAGTAGGCATCCATCCAAATATTTAAAAAAACTTAATTTCCCAAACTCCCTACTATGCTTGATTTTATATGATATTAATACTACATTTTCGGCTTTCAATTGGCTAACAAGCTATAAAAATTAGATATTTAATGAACAACAAGTTAATGCGGCTCTTTCCACAAAATAAGTTCCTTTAATTTTACATAACCGAATAGATTAAGGTTTTTTTCTTCTGTATTAATTCAGACTATTCTTACAACATTTAATTTACACCTATTATCAAGACAAATACAATTCATTTAAATGGGGCTTTAGGTACTGTTACGTGTTCTTTCAATTCACAACTTTTTCAATAAAAAAATAACCATTAGAATAGAAATAAGATAAATTAATACTCCTACACAATTACCACTACATTATCAAAAAGATACCATATAAAAATGACCATTTGTGTATTTATTAATTTACCTCACTTTTTCCTACTAAAATCTTAAAAAGTACTACTTTTTAGCAGTAAAATGATATTTTTATACTTTATTATTTCATATGAGTATTTTTTTTTTTTTTTCTTTTATGGATTATAAAATCTTGAGCAGAAGCGGACCACCTGATGGTAAGTGGTTACCGCTCATGAACACCACACCACCAGAGTAGATGCCATAGATGCAAGCTGCCAACTCCAGAGGATAGAGACGGAAGGGGAGTGATAATGTAGCAGTCCGCTATCGGAACCACCACATTTTTGGGAAAGAACGGGTGGAAAGGGGTAAACCTGGCTTACATGCCATCGAAACTGAACATATCGCCAAGATATTGGCGGTTCAGTCTCTGACATGATAGTGGTCGTGAGCCAGACGGAGGGACGCGAACTTCCTACCACCAAACATGTACCACCAAATATGTAATACCACACATTAATGAATACTGATCTTCTCAAAACAGAAGCGCTAGAAGGTAGTTATGATTATACATTGTAGAATGAGTGATAGGCGTTTGTGTGCCATCCGGAATACTCCACAGAAAGAAGTTGTATTACATAAATCCTTATCTTTGTTGGTTGAACGGCAGTCGAAAGTTTATCATCATCACAAGTTTGACATAAAGCCTTTATTTCCGTAACGCTGTGGTCAATTCTCTTATTATACCCACCAATTTATTAAATAAATTTATTTAATTAATAGACCAAATACAAAAGAGGAAGTTCTTAATTCTGACTGATTGATTTCTCCGACAGACCGATTTTTTTTTTTTATGCATCGTTAACAATACAATCTTTGAACCATAATGATTAGTTTTATTTTTTTCACCCTGTATCCCGCATATAGCAGGGTAGGTAGAGAGAGAGCCTGAAAACTTAGTGTTAAAGACACTCCGTTCCCACTCTCTCTTCCGCCGAATTGAGGAATTGCGTGCCGGGAGTGGCGGAACTCAACGCCGCGCTTCGCCTTAGTGCTACCAAATCCAGTAAATGAAAATACAAAACTTTACATTTCCTGAGTGGAATCGAACCCACAACCCATCGCACCACATCGCACGCTTGCGCGCCTCTCTGCACTCTCATGAGACACGCGTTATTTTTTTATTTTTACACGATAAATAATGCTTCTCCCTTCCTTTATCCGACGAGTACCTCGAGTCATTTGTAAATAGCGGTACTTCTTTTAGCGAATTTTTAACTCGTTCAATACATTTTTTTTCAAGGAGATTTAAATTGTTTGTATGTCTTTTATCATTACTATACTGAATGAACCAATATTGATGATTTTTTTTTAAACAGCTGGTGTTTCCTATATGGAACTATTTAGTTAAGACCCGACTAGTTTTTGGATTCGTAGAAATTTTATTTTTTTTTGTTTGAAGGTGGTTTGTTTGTTTTTGTGAAATTCTTTAATTTCTAAAACAAACTATTTGCTTAAATCGTTCATGTCATAATTGTTATTATTTTTATCACTATTACATACGTTGGAAACACGAGTGGTCGACATTCAATGAAGGCTTTCAAAAACATTAATAATAATTAAATTCACACATACTCCATTAATAAATTACGACATTTATCTTTATATGCCGATTGCCGTTTTGCTCGAACAGTTGGGTCAAAAATCAGCATGTGTTAAGTGTCTCTCGGATACAGAGAGTAGATTATATGGCACCTTAGGACTACAAGCAGCATCCTCCAAGATACCTCATATCGCTGTAGATGATAATAGAAAGTCTGCACTGAATTTACTTTTGCACTGAATTTACTCTTACGTTACATTCGCGAATACGTTACACTGAATCTACGCGATACTAGTGAATAAGTTACACTGAATTTACGTGATACTAGCAAATATGTTACACCGAATTTACGTGACACTGGGCCCATAACCTGTAGGAGGTTAGGGTAAATAAAACTGTAATTCGGTTTTATAAATTAATTATATTTCACCGAAAAGAAAGAGTACTCGAAGAGACTGCTTTTCGACTCGTAAGTTCTAACACGTAAAGAACACAGTATGAATGGCGGCGGCAACCATTTTATAGTAAAAGTCAAAAGACATACTAATTATAAAAGATTAGTTTTTGTATAATAATCAATTGACAATCTATTAAACAACTTGACAATTTAAGAAGTCAGTTGACCAACTATAAAATCAATCGATATTCCAACACTCAATTACCCCGCATTGGTAATGTTTAAAAATAATAAAAATTTCCCTAGATTTAAAATTTCATGATTATCATTTTTTTAAATACGTAATATTAGACACGTATAAGAAGAGACGTAGAAGAAGCCCCTTTTTCATTGTTAATAGTTTGCGTTCTTTGTTTTTTATAAACATACACAATAGCAAACTTTTCATATGTACCTGTTGAAGCAATGTTAAATTAAAGGACAAATCATGGAGGAGATATATGTATTTTTAATGTATACAACGAAATATCAATAGCGCATTTGTTGACCCGCTTCTTCGAGCTACTCGCGACATTTCGCGGTAATTGTAACTTGTACGTAACCATATATTAGGGTTGAATTTATATAATATGTGTACCTCATCTAACGTATGTCTGTGTTTGAAGGCAACGGTTGTGGGTTCACATTCCTGTCGGAAACATATTTGGCGAATAGAACTTTACGTTTACTTTAAATTATATTAGATATTCTATTTCAAAAATAAATCCGAATATATTTTCTTATTTTTGTTGTAAGGCCTGTCGTGGCGCAGAGGCATAGGCGTGCGACATTTCGCGGGTTCAGTTATGGGTTCGATTCCCACTCCAGGAAATGAAAATATTAAATAAAATTTAGTGTTTTCATTTTGTCGCTCTGGCACCTACTACGGCAAAGCGCGGCGTTGTGTTCCACCATCTCAGCACGCAATTCCTGAATTTGGAAGAAAGTGGGAAACGGAAATGTTAACAGCATGAAGTTGTTAAGTTATAATTAAAAAATAGTTAAATTATAATGTTTCAATGATCATTAATCTTTTTCTAAATATATAAGAAATATTTTGCATATTTTACAACATTGCTTAAATTTTCTGATTCTAATACAAAATAACAATTTATACAGAGAAGAATAATTTATTTTAAAGCAATAAATATTTTTTTAACTATTTGTATATTTTAAATATCGTAAAAGTTCCATTTTCTTAGTTGTAATTAATAACAAATATATAATAGATATAAAATTAGTTAAGTAACCATTCGGTTATAGCGTATATTCGTCCTTTGGGTCTAGTGTTTTATAGCACTCTATGACCTAAACCTCACTTGAGACACAGTTTTGCGACTTAAAAAGTCCTTTCTTACAACGTTTTAAAGAATTAAATGTCATTTGACGTAGGAATGATAATTTATATTTGTCTAATAAACATCAATAACAAAAGGCAGATATACACACGAACACGATAGAAATAAAATTTCAAGAAACCTGAATGTTAAAAAAAATTGGCAAAAAAATTAAAACTTTTTTTTGCTATCTTAATTCATATTTAAAATAGAAATCTTAACTCCAATCTCCATTCTTACATTGTTTCCAGATTTATTGGAATAGTAAATAAATTATTGTTTTTCGTAATATATATATTTCTTTAGCAAACATTATTCTCTACTTAAAGATCTCTGTTCTAAAAGTATTTGCAAACATTGACGTTTTCCTTTCTATATTTACTGTACAACGATGCCTCTGAAACACAAGTCAAAGATTAAAAAATCACAGCGAATAAATAACAAGAAATGAATAGCAATATAAAATGCTTCATCCATTTTTACGTTCACTATGTAATAAATATACTGGAATTAATAATCATGCCTTAAGTAGACTGTTAAAACAGTATATGAAGTTAGCACCTTCGCTACGCTCGGACGCCTCGAACTGAAGTCACACACAGATCTGAAGCGTATAAGCCACGTAGCTTAGTGTAAGCAAAATATATTTAAAGAAAAATATCATTTTCTTATGATTTTAATTATTATCTAATTTTTGGTGGTAGGAGGTTCGTCCTCCGTCTGGCTCGCGACCACTATCATGTCAAAGACGAACCGCCAAATATTTTATGATGTGTTCCGGTTCGGGATGGCATGTAAGCCAGGTTTCCCCTTATCCCACCCATCCTTTCCCCAAATGTGTGGTTCCGATAGCGGACTGGCCACATTGTCCTCCCCTTCCATCTGTATCATCTCCTCTCTCAGGGAAAGTTAAGTAACGCATCTACAACGCCTCTTGGTGTTTGTAGATGTTCATGGGGAAGCTGCAACCACTTACCTCATCAGGTGGTCCTTCTGCTCGTTTGCCATCAGTTATCCATAAAAAAAAAAAAAAAAAATCAGTAAGAACTTTCTGTAATATTAATAGACTTCTAATTAAAATTAAGGGCTCCCTTTGCCATCTAACCTATAAACGTGTAAGTTTATAGCCTCCGCTGACGACGAAGGGCGCTGCAGTTTCCAATCATCGAGTAAAGTATATATCTTCTGGCATTATAATCTTTCCTGATCAGAAAGACGACGGTACTGATTTGGGCATTAAATAAATATGCATTTCATACTCAAGTGTGACCACGAACAGAGCCGGACACCGACACATCCCTGATCTATAACTTCTTATTATTTGAATGAGATCTATTGATCCGAGGTGTGGAGCTCTCGCAGTCCGATCCAACAGTTATCATTTTTGTTCGCCTTGAACGACCGCTTTTGAACTAACTTGACGTTACAATGGCGACCGGTGACGGCAATGATTTAAAATCTGTTAACAGGACGCTTTTCTTTTTAACGATCTGTAGGCAATTTCCATAAATGGTTTTCCAGATGATTCCTCAGTATGTGCGACCCATTTCTCAACATAATAAGGTGTATAACAGGGTCACGGTGACGTAATAAAATGAAATGCATGCGATAGAAATGTTTCTCGATGTGGTTTCAACCGACATTGTTGCAAGGGATTATACATGATGAAACTGAAATCCCCGCCCTAATGAGGTTCTTTGTTCATTGCTCCCTCGTATTATCTCAAGTACTATCTGTTACTCCCTTTACTATTGTGAATGGCGGATCATCAAGATGTCAATTAATGTTCAATACAGATATTCAGTGATCTTGGATACTTTACTTTATAATTTATTTACAATGCATAAAAAACATTATATGTCATATATGTAGGTATGATTTAAATTCACTATATATTGCTTTACGTTTTTATAAAATATGCATATATAAGTATATACTTCTTAAAATATATAAAACTTTCATTTTACCTTATAACACCTCGAGGCACAAAGATTTAATAAAAAATCTAAAAAGTACCTAGTTGAATTTTACGAGTACTTAAATGTATTTACTTGATAAAAAGTAGATAGTGGGATCTTGTGTTTCGAGATGTGGGTCGCAGTAACCAACAAGATTGGCAGTGCCAATCATCAATGATAAAATAATGGCTCCACTGCAGGAAGCGCATTTCGCAACGCCCGCGCCCGCGCCCGCGCATACGGGCTTTTAATCAACACTTTATTGTTTAATGACCCCTCGTCCAACTCGTAAATTAAAAGGGTGACGGCTCAAACCCTATCGACGAATACGTAATATGTGAACGGATTTCTATTAAATATTCGATGATAAAAAACAGGATATCCATTTTTTTTAATTTTTTACTTTCATTAATATTTTTAAAATCTTTATTACACATTTTGTTGGTGAATCTCAATTAACTAATAGTATTATATTATATTATGTACACGTTTCAAAATTTATAACGTATTAAATGAATATGAGGTAAGTCACACACACTAGCTGTTACCCGCCGCTTCACTCGCGTGGTCATTGTCATTCATGACATGACATTGTGCCAATCTTAAATTAATTTGAAACTTTTGAGGTAGCTAGATCTTAACTTTTTTGACAATAATCATATCTGCCAAAACTTTATTTTATTTAAATGTTTTTTAATATCTCTAAGAATATGTGCACAAAGATTGGTAATTATTTAATGATAATTGGTTTAATAACTTTGGCGTGAAAGCGTAACAAGCAAACGTAGTTACAGTGCTTAAAATATTAAAAAAAATTGTTATCTACAACTAAGCTTCACAGAAAAATGCCTATTGACGCAACCAAGCAAATTATTATATCTTAATTTAAGACTGCAAAGTAATTTAACACATTCCAAATATATAAATAAATATGCATGCTGGGTGGCACAATCAAACGCCGTATTTCATCTAAGACCAGAAAAAAAATATATAAGTAGCCTCCAATCTGACATTTGAACTTCCAACAATTTTTTTATTTAAACATGTATCAAAAACACCACAACAACATATTGTATTTTTTTTTATATGGATAACGGATGGCAAACGAGCAGAAGGACCACCTGATGGTAAGTGGATACCTTCGCCCATGAACATCTACAACACCAGAGATGTTGTAGATGCGTTGCCAACCTAGAGGATACAGATGGAAGAGGAGGACAATGTAGTATTCCGTTCTCGGAACCACCACATTTTGGGGAAAGGATGGGTGGGAATGGGAAAACCTGGCTGTATAATTTCAAAACAACGAACTTAAATGAAGTTAAAGTTTAGTAGCAAGGTAATTACAATATACTTATAATGTTACTCAGTGCCACTTGATGGTAAGTGTTATTAGTGAATATGATTGGAGATTAAAGTAAGTCGAGTGCGGACGGCGCAGGTAAGCCGTGAGCGTCGCGTGCGCCCTGCCTGAATAAACGCCTTATACTTTGTTATTAAAAAACTATAGAGTTTACACAACATTTTAATGCTTAGAGTTTACGCACATAATATTATTATATGCAATTTTATTTTTGTGAAACATATTCAGCATTCCTAGAAGTATTGAGCTAAAATTTACAACGGCTTTTTTATCATTTTAGATATTCACTTAACAATAGTATCATTTGCTTTCTTCTATCTTGGTATAAATTTAG
>JAKGSA010000783.1:432141-460215 GCA_033558755.1 Philaethria dido
ATCTACAACACAAGAGATGTACTAGATGCGTTGCCAACCTAGAGGATACAGATGGAAAGGGAGGATAATGTAGTAGTCCGCTATCGGAACCACCACATTTTGGGGAAAGGATGGATGGGAAAGGGGAAAACCTGGCTTACATGCCATCGAACCGGAACACATCATAAGATATTTGGCGGTTCGTCTTTGACATGATAGTGGTCACGAGCCAGACGGAGGACGAACCTCCTACCACCAAACAAACTAAACTAAACTTACTTGAAAGTTAATTTGAAATTACGATACAGTACCATTTTTCAAAACATAAATCAATCACAGTAAGAAATAATATATTATAAAATAATTGTTTTAATTTGTAAAAACATGACGTTTAACATACGTGCTACTCTATAGTTTTTTCACATAGTATTATAGGCATTTGATCCCTGACTTTTAATGCTTCACCCCAGCATTAAAATTATGTGTATATTTGTATCACGCTAGCGATTGTAGGGCCTCAACAGCAACACACGGTGAAACGAACACCGCGCGCCAAGGTCTTCACCGATACTCATTACTATATTATTTATACTCAATTAAAAAAACATATGTATGAAGTTGCTGATAACTTATTATTGATAGTGAAATCTAACTGAATGTATTATTTCAAAAGCAACTCTCATATTTATATTCAATAATAACAAGAATAACAATAAGCCTCTGGCGCTGATTACCCGAAACTTGATATCATTCATTAGGAGATTCCTAAATTATTACGCTAGCAAAATTCTTAATTATATATCTTAAATTTCTAAGTAAAATATAGCCTTAAGCTTCGTTGGCGCAGGCAAATAATATGTTTGTAAACAACGAAATTTTACCGTTAGCGCTAATTATACTTTTTGATACCATTCTACCCGAATTGTGATAAAGGCTTGATCGTTTAATTCGTTATTAGCATCAAAATTATGCAAATTTTGAATAATTTGAAAAAAAATATATAGTATACATATAGCAACTTAAAGTCAATAATTTAAATGAACACTTTTCATAGAGCTTCAGTTAAATGGTTAGATAATGCGTTAAAAGAGAAGCTCATCACCCCTCCAATTAAATGGATAACGACGGTGTTCAGTTGGAGTTATTAATTTAATAAATGAGGGAGTTCGGGTGTCGCGTCAGGTGCGTGGCGCGTGCCGCGATGACACCGCGTTGACGTGTTACTCTTCAATATATCACATTTATTAATCTGTCAACAATACGGACGTAATCCTTAACATGGCCGAGTAAAAACGAAATAAAAAACTACCAAACGTAGATGTAAACTCTTTTACAAAGTATTCATAAATAGCTCTTATCTATGCTCTAACACTTTACGCGCGCAAAGAAATGTAAATTTCTAAAGGACTACGTTTAAAACGGGTGAAACACAAAGAATCACACACTTTAATTTATATGTCTGGCATGCTTCAATGAAATTAATGTGGATTTGTAAGAAACAACCAAGACTTCTTTCATAAAAATTTAATACTCTAATTTATCCCTCCGGCTTGCTCTCCGCGCGCGAGTAATTACAGTAAAAGGTCTTAAGCATGAATGTTATGACGGCGTTTATGAATCGTATTTCTGAGTAGGTATAACGATTCATTCACGCTTCCTTTTTCGGCATCTGAATGCTCTCCACACAATAAATTTTAGGTCGAAAAGATCTTTTATGAATTTCAGACGCACCGCCTCCTTTAAAAAATAATTTTGTTTTTCACACACAATTAAGATTAATTAATAGCCGTAAGTATCATCATCCACGCACTTACCGTTATATTAAACGACATGAACTTAAAAACCTAAAATCAGTGGACATTTTGTTAACTTTTGTCATCTTTTTTTCTCATACTGACATTTCGATGAACCAAATTAATTTTGGAGTTCATTTGAATTACTGATAGGTTGCTTACATACGACGAGCCTTAACATTTGACATAATGATATTTCGAAGGGAAGAAGTCGAATTTAATAGCGAGTTAAATGATACGTGCCCTGATTGGAAAATGTATGCTTATTCAGGTCGACGAGGCCTCACCCTCCCGGCCTTCACACGGCTGATTTGAAATGAATGGTAATAATGCCCGAGAATCCTGCTCGCATCGTTTTGTATGATTATTCCGAATTAATTATTTGTCGGAATTTTGTTGGCTAATTTTTCGGAACAGGATTTTTCCGCTTTGACTGACGTTGTAATTCCAGCTCGTCATGGGGTGAAAGGCATATCTTTTGTGCTTAATTTTACCCTTTTCTTTTTACTCATAACTACCGACTAAGAGTTTATTTTTAAAATATTTTTCTCATAGGTATCAGATCCTCATCATAACATCAGTATATTATGATGTTATGTTGTTCGATTTATCCGTTATCTAAATACAAATTGTAATTATTTAAAAACGGTAAATATTAAGTTTGTCGATACATTTATAGAAAACGATAAAATAACAGAACCGCTTCAGCAAGGGTAGACCCCTATTTCACTTTCACGGTGGACGTTATAAAAGGCACATGATCGATTTATCAAAGCACATTCCCATATCTAACTTATAAAAAGCTAGTAGTTTTGCTACAGAATCATGTCACAACGGTCCCGAGGGCCGTCTGATGCGAATATCAAATCGCTGCCACCCTCGCACTAAATAATACTCATCCATTAGACGAGAGGGAAAAACGACACCTATGTCCATCATGCTACGTACATCTACTGTCAATACTTATGATAGGGGTTTTTAGTCAAAGAAAAAAAAAACAAAAGTACTACAATGTACTGTAATGTGGTTTTTTGTCTCTCCAGGTGTTTCTCGTTCGTAATAAGGTAGGCAGAGAGTATTTAGTATAAAGACACTCCGTTCTCTTCTTTCCGTCTATTCTAGAAACATTTGGCGTTGGGTGGAAGAAATTCAAAATTAAAGTTTGTCTTACCAGACCCGGAAATGATAATCATTTAAATAGAATCAATCTTTAAGTGGGAATCGAGTCCACAATCAAGGTCCGTACAGTTAGACCTGCTAAGTGCGCGATTTCTTAGCGACGAAATTAAATTTAAATTCAACGTTAATAAATAGTAGAAATTAATTTGGTATTACAAAATACTACTATTACAAATATTTATTTTTCAAAAATACAATGGTTAAGGAGAAAATAATAACATCTAATTTACTGTATTGCTTTACTTTCTTCATTAGCCGGCTGTTTTGCCTTCTCATATTTACCAGCTGAAAATCATTCGTAACAAGAAGGTCAAGAGGTGATTTTTGTTTGGCAATAATTGGTCTTTGTAGCAGAACCGGACTCTCCCAAGGGGCCTGAGCTGGCATTCTGACGACTGAACTAAGTAGAAAGATAGAACAGACTTAAGCGGGCCAATTATCCCGTATTGGATTTATTGGTAATCTCTGCACGAATGGGCGCGAGGGTGCGAACCGAACCAACTTTTGATGATGCCTCTATCGGTATTATGAACAAAGTTGTTGCAATTTTTATGTAGGAGGATTTATTGTTTGCTTTTCTCTTGTTTTGCCCTCGATTGTGTGCAGACAGATAAAAGGAGGCTAGCGTTTCATTACCTATGATTCAATCTTTTACCAAACAATGCCAGCGGATTAGAACTTCATACAATTTTATCCTACTTGACTTTAGTTAGATAACACAACACGAATACTTTATTTAATACAATTAATGATTTGCAAGGCATGTTTTTTTCCAAATATAATTTCGTAATAAATTTAAGCGTAATTACTAATTTATTTACCTTACAACAATGATAAATTAATAAACATATAATGTATTAAAGAATAAATTAATCTGTAGCATTTGATGTGCATCTGCTATAAGATCAAAAGAATAAATAATATTTAACATCAATAAATATTATAGAAAAGGGTCAATGTTTAATAAATATCGACAATCGAAATTTTATTGCGTCCATCCCCGTCCCGGCTGACCTACTGTGTGTATCACTGTTGCCATAAAGAAGGGTCATCGTAAGATTTATAACTTCTGCCCTTGGTGACAAAAGGCCAAAAAACTATGAAAAGCGACAAGCTGAATAATATCGTATATTTAATTAACCCAAAATATACATTTATTGCTAGATTTTCGATCCGCAGAATACAGAAAAAATATATTATGCCTACATATTTAGTTTTTATAATTATGTATGAATTAGGTCCTTTACGAAATTCATGGATAATACAAAGTAAAAATATACCGACGTATTTCTCTCTATGTAATCAAATTTTGCTAAAGAGATTACTTAGTACAGAAATAAGAATATAATTTAAAATTACAATATTTATTTTTTGATTTGCTAGAACACAAAAATATGTTTCTTCAAACATTTAACAATTAAAACCTAGAATTAAAATAGGTAACCATTTTATGAACCTAATATAGACCTAACGATTGTTGTAATTAAATAGTGATATATATATATATATATATATATATATATATATATATATATATATATATATATATATATATATATATATATATATATATATATATATATATATTGTCTTTTTGCGGCTTCACGCTTTATCGCAGAAGGGTAGTAACTAGTAGTCACTACGTCCGCCGTCCCGTTCGAATTCGAGACATTGCGTCCTAGATGTGGAACTCCACACCGGGCTAAGTCTTGCAGTACTGTAAGTAGTACTTAAGTCATAATATTTTCTTATAAACAAGGTATTAAAGTGCTTTTTTATTTTATAAAAATAAAATTATTCTCCCTTTTTTATTTATTTATATGCCCAGGCTCGAGTTACCCACGTCCATGGAAATGTTTATGGTAAAACAGTTTTGCCTCAGACGTCGAACTTGACAAAGAAATTGATATATTGATATAAAGCATATTTATGTTCTCGGTGTATTGGTAAAATCTTAGTGATACGTCTGGCCGTCACTCTCGCATTACGCCACTTGGGTATTGATAAAAAGTTTCGTCTACAGATGGCCCAGTGGAGTGAACTATCGAAATATATTATAAAATAAAATAAATATTCTCGTATGTCTTTGTGGATTAAATTTATATTTTAGTTGGTAATATCCGAGTGTTTTTATAAAAACAATGACGGCGGTGATGCTACAGTTGGATATACTTATGTGTGTAATTGTTACCATGTCAGATTCTACATGTTAAAACGTCTAAGCAAAATGGTTTTCTGATAATTCAGTTGTATGTAGTAGGTAATTATTATACTTCTAGGCTTCATTGATGAATTTTATTATTTAATGTCTTAAACTTGTCTTATTTACATTCTAGTGGGATAGTCGGTCGCGTTGCTATTAAGTTCTATTATTACAATATTACAAAGCGTAAAAAGTAGATATTTTTTATCATATTTGGTATGTTTTATCTAATAATGCTTAATTTATTACTCTTGTTAAAGTTGGAGAATACTAATAATATTATTCAATGCATTTCTATGTTAACATAATGTTTTGTTTATACAAAAAAATATACGTTTTTTTAAAAATTAAGTAATTAAATGACCCATTTTGGTGTTAATTTTAATGTACAGCAATAGCAATATTTTACAAAAGGCAAGAAATTATTTCCTTAATGTTGCCATTAAGCAGAATGTATAGATAATTATATTGTAAGTCCCCGTAGACATTCAGATCACGATCCCAACGTACCTATAATATCATTATGAACAAAACCGTTATATTCATGATATATATAATTATAATTATCGTTAAATATTATATAGTTATATGATTAAATATCATTCAGGTACATCATAATTCTTTTAAATTTCATACAAAATGCTGATGCCTGAATGCAAATATGAAATATTAAAAGAAAAGACCCCAACTTAGATACAATGTCTATTAATTTATATTATTTTGCGTTTTAGTTCTTTTTTTACGTTTATTACATAATACTTTGTTATGTTGTAGGCATGTCAGTATTATTTGACAATGTACCAGCTCCAGTTGTAATTTCACTATAGGAAGAAGTTTCATTTATAAATGAAGTAGTGAAATTATTCAGATTTGCTGTATTCGATTCAGTGGTAGCATTAGCTGCATTAATTTCTGTGGAATGAGCAGTAAATGAGGAATTACTTCCTTTATCATTATCTGTAAAGGGAATATCTTTTGCAATCGTTGTTGTTATTAAATCTGAGCTAAGTTTCATATCCTTTTGCGCCCATGCAGGCTTTGATGTGGTTGGTGCACCTAATTTCCATCTGGTGCTCATGTTACCAATTTTATTTGTATATTGAGATTTTTCTTTTTTAATATAGCAAGTGCAAAAACAATATTTGTCCGAGTAAGCGATGTCGTAATTCAAATCTATGCACTTTTGAATGCATAGATAAGCTTTTTCGAATATTTGACACTCGGACGTCTGGTGGAATCCATAACGCAAAAACAACTTGAACGTATCTATAAACAAAAAAAGTAAAAGAAAATTAATTTAGTTTTTTATAAATACCTAAGTTAAAAGTATATATAGAACAGTTATGTTAGCGCAAGAAGTGAGAGAGTTTGTGAAAGAGAGAAAGTAAAAGTTGATGCTTGATCAGCATTTCAGGGATGTAATGGGAAATCGTTTTACATCATAGAATAGATTTTTATGTCATTTTAAATTATTCAGTTTTAATTAAAACAATTTTAAATTAAATTTAATATTTGAAAAAATAACCACTGCCATAAATATTTCAATGTCATTTTTATGACATACACTGGAGATTGGTTATATTGGACTCTCCCTCTTCATGAAAAAAATTAAATTTATTTTTAAAAATTAACTCGCCACAGACTCATAATGTATAATATATCTTTGTTACTTTAATTAGCATGTTTATTGTAATATATATTTTTATAATAAAAAAAATAAAGCATATAAGTAAAAAGCATGAGGACCCCCCGGAAGGCATGTATGAAGGGTTAATGACTCTCGGCGCTCTGTTCTCTCTGGCTAGGGATAAAGCGTGAAGTTAGGTTGTTAGGTAAGTATTTTTATAAATGTTATAGATTATGAATTATATGTCCTCCTTTAATCAGTAATAGATAAATAGTTATTTAGATACAATAAAGTATGAGCATAAGATATAAGGCAGTATCGTTAGAGTTATGGTACTAAATAAATAAAAAAGTATATTAAAATAACATGCCATATTATCAACCCTGATAAATTTATTGTAATGCTAATAAGGATTACTTACTATTTGTTATGGCACTGCTGCCTGATAATTCTGACGGCGCAAAAACTGAAACATATTTTGTCTTTTAATAAAAGCGAAATTTATCCCCGAATCTTGTGATTAAGGCCAAATATGAAAAATTAGTTTTTTATACGTTATGGACAAAACAAGGAAATAGATATATTGTATCTTCAACGTAGGTCTTACTTTGAACCCGAAATTATTGTTTCAATGGGAAGGTAATTCTCATTAGAACTTATGCAAGCCACGATACGGGGCCACCATTTATTTTTTAATTATATAACTTACCATATCTGCCTATACGTAATATGCAAATCATATTATGCGTTATGGTTAACTTATTCATATTTAAACACGTTACATATCTGATAACTTGAACACAGTGTTTTAAACAAGACCAAGAACTGCCTGTATATATATATATATATATGCTTACCTATTTTTGATGAAAAATTTTGAGTTTTAATTAGATATAATAATTGTAATATAGCGTATAGTATACTCAATGTCGCATTCATTATTAAAACTGAAAATATAAATACATATTGGTACCTCGTATAAATTCTGAATTGAAATAGCTTAATTACTTTATAATAATTACTAATTTACGATAACATCAATAAAAATCTAGTATTGAATATAAAAATGAGTTTCGTTTACAGTATGTGCTATTCAAAATAATTTACATGATTTTATTTGTTATACATTTGCGACGCACGGCTGACATAACGTCGACGATATATTTAAAATATATATATAACATAAGAAACATACGTATTTCTTAATTATACTTACATATCTATTTAATATTTCATATTTTGTCATAATATCTGAAGATATTATTCGCACACTTTTTCACACAAAAAATTGTACGGTTGAACTCGTATACCTCGGATGCTGTGCAAGTACATTAAATCGCTTATAGAATCATATTAAACACTCTTTGACAAGCAAGAAATTGAGATTTGTATCTACCTAATTAAAAAATGTATTATTATAGATATAAGAAAATGTAGTAATAATAGAATATAAAAAATTAACATTTTTTATTATACTTTATTTGAAATAAGTCAATAACAATATTATTTAACAGTGGTCGGTTCACCTCCAGTAGCATTTATATTTGTACTTTGGTTATTACTTCCGGTGTCTGTTACACTTTCAGTTGTAAAAATATTATTTGTATTATTACACGACGACGTATTTTTTTCATCTTTATACGCATCGGTAGGTGAAACAGTCTCCTCCGTAGAAATTATTAAAGTACGCGGTGATAAAGTTCCTACTACATGGTAAAGTTGTGGACTAAATGTTTTAGGTATTTTCATTGTGGTCCCATTTGTCTTCCATTTAAAAAATGGTAAATCAGTACTCGTTTTCATTTCGTGACAACTACACTTGCATAAGCTATTTAATCTAAATATTTGGTAACCGATGCTTTTGCATGCTGTCATGCATTTGAAAGTTTTTATATATTCCCCGCATTGGCTAAAGCTAAGCCCGTAGTGTTTTCTATGATCTGTAACTGTTTAAAATATTAATAACATTGAATGAGTCTCTATATTCAGTAATATATTGAGTATTGATAGACGAACCATTACAAAAGCTAATTTCAGCGCATATCAAGGCTACCACGAAATACTTCATTTTACCTAAAACTCGTAAAACGTGAATTTAATTAATCGCATTTACAAGTAAACTAATAAACACACTTCATTTTACTTTTTACGAGACTATTTCAATAAAACTCGTAATATGCTTATCAAGTACCTACTAAATTCATACATAAGTGAAACTGTGGTTGTAAAAAAATGTGACGGTTGGAAGATAACGTCGGCCTATAAAGTGCCTTAACGATTATAATATATTTCATATAAATAAACGCACAGCCTGTTTCAAAAAGGTTCGACTTCGTTTTCTGGCTTGAAACTATCTAAGTTCTAATTAATAAATCAGGAATGTGATAATGGCGGTGCACATCGGACTCTAATTCTCGGAACAGCCCACTCTATGGCCACCCAAATGATGATTTCATTATGTGTATGATTTTGATTGATGTATCAAAAGAAGTCTCCAGGCAGCCGAATTCTTTTCATAACGGACATATTTGCTTTGTTTATTACTTGGAACTAATTGATCTGCGGCGCCATAGTTTTTGAGCGCTTTCAAATCCGATTGGAGAATTCAAAGCATAATATTTCAAAGCCTCCAAATAAGAATAATATAGATAGTTCATTTCATATGTATTTCCGTTATGTATACCTACCTATATGAGAGTTATAAATGTTGTTTCACCATAATAAAGATGTACTGTAATTATTTTTAAGTATATATATACCAAAGTTAATTCTATATTTAAATACAAATGTTTGTATATAAAATAGATTAGGCTTATTTCGTTGTTTTTGTTTACGACCAGTAATAAAAGAAAGATTCCTGAGAAAGACTGGCTGTCTAAAAGGAAGGTGACAGGTCCCCACAGTTTACGCCAACTACGACACAAATTGCGATATTAAGCACAGGGCGTGATGAAAAAACTCCAACTGAATATAAATAAGGCAGGAGCGCTATAATCAATATAAACGATGCTAAAGAAGATTAGAAAAATCCTATGCGACAACAAATTCACAAGATTGAGAAAGTATTACTACGCTTCGGTTGTTTTAATTCATTAACATTTTTGTTTTTTATAAAATTAAAAGTAATATTAGTACTAATATTATGAGTAAACTTATGTTAGCGAATATTAGAACAAGACAGTGTTTGGACAAAGAAAGAAGAAGAGAGATGTGTTACTTAACAAATATTGAAAAAGTTACAACCAGTTTTTTCTTTTGGTGGTAGGAGGTTCGTCCTCCGTCTGGCTCGCGACCACTGTCATGTCAAAGACGAACCGCCAAATATCTTATGATGTGTTCCGGTTCGATGGCATGTAAGCCAGGTTTTCCCCTTTCCCACCCATCCTTTCCCCAAAATGTGGTGGTTCCGATAGCGGACTACTACATTGTCCTCCCCTTCCATCTGTATCCATGGGCGTCCATGGGTGTCCATGGGCGAAGGTAACCACTTACCATCAGGTGGTCCTTCTTCTCGTTTGCTATCCGTTATACATAAAAAAAAAAAAAAAAAAAAAAAAAAAACCACTGTACACAGTTTTAGTATGAGTAGGTACATGTTAAAATTTCATTAATTATTAATAATTCCAAACATTTACTTTTGGCATATCCACAACACTCCTCACGCTGAACGTTAAAGTTATACGGCTCTAAAAAATCGAGTAAAAAATGCAAAGGCGAAATTGAATTTGATTCCGATACATAAATTTTACTTAGACTATTTGTCTCCCTTGGATCAAGCGGGAAAATAAGCCATGTTAATTTAATTTGTTCTTTTGAAACAAAATTACCCACCGCCTTTTAATTGTCTTTTTTGAACTTTTAAAGGTTTGGGCATAGTATATATGTGTATTGGTTGCTACTTCGTACAATCGAGCCATAGTTACCGGCTGCCTCGATGCAATACAAACAGTTGTTCTGATTAACGGCTCTCGAAATGACTAAAGACAACAGATATAACGCTTTTTAATGCATGTTATGTTTACATAAAGATTCTTTGTGTGTGGTGTTTTATGGTTTTCTGTTCAACCGATTTGTATACGAGAGAAAATAGATTATAGCCAGTTTTTCTTGTTATTAGTGGTCATAAATCATGGCACATCCGTGGTTCTCGATCCTTAAATAAGATCTGAAGAAAACAATAGATTCACTTATGTAGCCTATCAATTTCTATATCACAAATTATTTGCACGATAATTTTATGTAGGTTTTATATTTGTTCATATATAAAATAGTACTATTGTCGGTATTATGTACTGCATTTTGCAATGAACGGCTATCACTATATAATTATATAAAAAATTTTACTGAGTAACTAATGGAAAACTCATAACCGAGACTGTTGGACAACGAATAAATGGAATTTAGCTTAAAGTTCCTTTGGAAGTGCAGGTAGCGCTCAAAGATGATTTTTCGAAAGTTCTACGGTAAATCTTAGGCAACTAATTATTTATATATAAAATTCTAGTTTTTATGAAACATTATCATTATCATAGGTACCTATTTACCGCCTTCTCTCCAAGCTACCAATCTGAACTAATGCTCTGAATTCAAATTTTCCGTATCGCATTAATCCACCAGAGGGGCGTAATAAATTCCGTACTATACGCGCGACACGCGTATTAAAATGAACATATAAACATATACTCCCTCCTGTACACCCACTGCTGAAATGGTTTATTAATTAGATATATTAAAATTAATATTTAAATAAATTATTAATTCATTTGAGGCCTATAGTGGCGCAGAGGCACAAGCGAGCGACTGTAAACGCGACAGGTTGTGGGTTCGATTCCCACTCTAGGAAATAAAAATATCAAATATTATTTACTATTTTCTTTTTCTCATATTTGTAAAAATATATTTACGTGGTTTTCTTGAATTTCCTTGCTAAAACTTGTTAAGTCTTAAAATCCTGTGACTGTGCTGTAACGCCCTGAAATGGCTTTTTATTATAACAATAATGGAGTCTCATCTCCCAACGGAGCACAGGGGTGCAAGTGTATAATATACTTGGCACGTTGTTGAATGCAGTTTACAATGTTGCGCATATTGTTTAACGAATTATCATAAAAATCTAATAATAGTCATAGATAAAAAACTAGAAGCTGATTATGGAATTTCGGATTATTTACTCTACTTTTTGGTTATTTATGATTAATATAGTAAGTCAAAAATTAACAGCAATAAGTTCACGCTTTAAAATATTGATCTAACGACCGCATATATAGATTAGAGCACCTTAAACGTATTAAGACCACCTCAATACGATATTTTTAAGGAATTAGTTATTTTAATGTCCATGGATCTTTCACCAATTACTAACTACCAAGATAATAATCCTTCCGTTCTCTACTTTCCTATATTTTAAAGATATCGCGTGCTAAATAACTTTTAAATTAACGAAAAAAAAATTAGCATCGATTTGTAAAACTATCATATAAATGTGGATTCTAAAATGATGTCAAAGTACATATCTTACGACAGCTTTAATAAAAACTCGGTTTACAATTGTTATAATTTTAATTATTAACCTAATTTGTCTGAAAATATTTCATTCAATAAAGGACATTTGTCGATTCATTTTATTTCGCTTAGAACCGATTAATTTGTCCAAATCCCAAATCGCACTTATAATTTATTATAACAAAGTCATCCCTTAACGAACGATCATTTATAGATACTCGTAGGTAGGTACCTATATATCAAATTACCGCGACCCCTCCCAGCTCCCAGCAAAAGCGCTCATTGTTGTCTAACACGGAAAATATTCATTTGAATATTTACTTAACATGGATAATATTTTAATCTTCCCCTTTGAATTATACATTTTCCAACAGAGACAATTTCACGCCTATCTCATATAAACGACGTAACTGTACTTCATAATACAGTGAATTATAGCCGAGGAGTGCCTCAAAATCGTATAATTAAAGTTGCAATTCGCTTGAACTCGCGAGCAATATCAATTTAACAAGATATTCCTTTTGTTAATATTCGCACACGCTTTATCAAATTCTCCAGCGGGGGTGACAATAAGCCGCTGTAAGTATTCTCTCTGACATATGGATAAAAGCTTTCATTTCACTCTTAGCTCTTTTGAGTGTGATATAGAATTGGATAATGGATATAAGTAAATGGGGTAAGAAAATAAATTAAACATGTACATTATTATATGTAGATAAAAAGATCTTTATCCTAATAACTATTCAGTTTTATAATTACTTTTGTTCATTGTTGTGAAATGAAAAAAAAATAATATCAAATTATAAATTAACAAATACATATATACTATAATAAGCATTACTTATTATATATGCTATTGTTTAGATATATTAATTTAAATACAACTTCGATGCATTTGTACCAATAAATATTTCTACTGACTTCATTCACAAAATTAAATTACCCGTTGCAGAGTTCGTGCTAAAACGCCTTTGTTGTGTCAAATTATATCATAATTCTATTGCGAAAACTGTTAACTGTCTCCTCGACGCCCTCCGGATAAAAAATAACTTGAACGGGGTCCTGCTCCTCTGTTTAATAACATAATAGCACAATTCCCTCGCCGCATGATTCAATTTGGATTTCCTCCAGCCTCCCCCTTGCACCGTGCAAGCTAAAAAATGACAACTTCATTATATTCTTCGCTCTTGGGGGTGACTTGTTTGTCGCACGGATTATAATGATTAATTCCCTAAAATATTAATACCCATCGCAGGCGATTTGCACACTTGCTAGCCATTCAGCCTAATCGAATTTTTAAGCTCCTTATATTCTGTAGTCTTTTAAGTAACTATAAATGATTTACGTGGAACATATAGAAAATCTATGTGTTTTTTCTATAGATTATAATGTCATAAGCAAAGTAACAAATGTACGCTTGTTCATATTAGTTAACATTTCAGATTTTTATAATTATTTTCAAAATGTTTTAAAACAAATCAAATACTATTATACTTTAACATACTCAAAAACGTAAGGATTTTTTTATAGCTAAGACTATATTAAAAGTATTACATGGGCAGTTTCTTCCGGGCCTTTGTCTGCGCAAAATAAAAACTTCATTTCTCTCCCCGAGGAATTTAATTTGGAGTAATGGAAGTGTTATATTGACTTAACAGGCCAGAAGCTCCCCTCGCAGTAACAGTTATTAAAATGGAGAAATTTATTATTAGCATTTCACCGTTACACTATTTACATTTTGAATTTATTTTGTGATTCCATTAGTCACAACCTAAAGTGCATTAATACAATAACGCGGCCCAACTTTAAGGACAAGGCTAAAACGTCGGAAGTACACTATTAATCACAGAGCATTGTGGAAGTTGCTTAACAATTGCTAAAAATATTATATAAATATAACTTAATAAATAATAAGTGGACGAATATGGCACTCTGAGATAAAACCTGAGTGGTTTTTTGTAGTGCCTATAATTATAAAATAATATATGTAAATTTATTAAATAATAACAAATAAAAAAAAAAAAAAAAAAAAAAAAAAAGTTATCAAGTTTTTCGTGAATACATTTACGTTTATGTACAAGATATAAAATATATATATATTTACTACACCTATATGTTTTATATGTTTATTCTTATATTATTACATACATACATAGCTTCACGCTGTATCCCGCATATAGCAGGGTAGGTAGAGGGAAGTGTTAAGACACTCCGTTCCGCACCTTCCGCCGAGTTGACGCATTGTGTGCTGAGTGGCGGAACTCAACGCCGCGCTTTGCCTTGTTACCAAACCTAGGAATCCATCCCACAACCTGTCATGTTTACAGTCGCACGCTTGTGCCTTCATGCCACGACAGGCGTTTCAGTTACACTTTTACCTGCGTTGTAAAAAATTGTTTATTATTTTTATTTTGTACAATTAAATAGCATGGTTATTAATAGTATCTTTTTTTGCTTCACTGTGTATTCCGCACATACTGGTGGGTAGGCACAGAGAACCAGGTAACCTAGACTCTCCGTTCCCTTTTTAACATATCTTTTCCGCACTTTCCGCCGAATTGGGGCATTGCGTGCTGAGTAGCGGAACTCAACGCCGCGTGCTTGCTTCGTTAACAGAAAATGAAAATACTACTATTATTTAATATTATCATTACCTAAAGTAGGAATCGAACCCAAACCATCGCGTTTTCAGGGTCGCACGCTTGTGCCTCTGCACCACGACATGCCACTAGGATTTTCTTTATAACAGTAGGAAACGTCAGTGCAAAACGATTTTGGCTAGGCTAGGTCAAAGTTTAAAGCTTGTTTAAATTAATTAAATAAACAATGTGTTACATTCATTATTTATTCTTGTACATATCAATATTCAAATTTTATTTGCATAATATGTGTTTAACAAGTTAAAAACAACTGATGCTAACTCTGATAGAACATGGAGGGGTAATTTTAAAACGTTAATAAGAAATATGACGCGCCCTGAGTATATCATTTATAGTCCTTTTGTCGCCGAAATTATATTTACAGAAGTGAGCAGACAATTTCACGCTCTCTTCCCCGCGCCCTCGCTTGGACTCTAATCAACGGCATGAAATATTAGTGTGGATAATTTTATTTTATCTTACTTTGTAATTGATTATATATTTTATTCTTTATTTTTTTGTTGTAATTTAAATGTATCTAAAACACAATAAATTAAAATTTATTTATAATATGATTTCATATGTCAATTTAAAAACGAAATTTCTTCAATGTTATAGTAGTGTAATACTGCGTATTTTCTATCTTCATTTATTTTCACAATTTTCGGGTTACACAAAAATGACCTAACTAAAGGAGAAACTGAATTTCTACCAATATAGTAGTTTCGTAGCAGTCATCCGGGGGGTTTACCTATCTATGTAAATAGGTATCCAGAAAAATAGGATAACACTCTTATGGATATAAAAAATTATATTGCTAAAACATTTTTTTTTGTAAATAAATTTAATAAACAAAGACTTATACGTACTCTTGCATTTATCTGGTCCACATTATTATAGCATTCAAGTGTCGATCAATAAAGGGTGAGCGTACAGATGAGCGTGAAAGATTGTCCACATGTTCGATCACACCCCATGCGATTCGGTCTTAGCGGCTATCTGGCCTATGCATCAAATTAATAACCTCTGTCCTTTCCGCTACATTATCTAATACGTCAACAGTTTTCACGCTTCGTCGTTGATCGCGATAAAACAAAAACAATTATAAGCAAAAGCGTTATGTTGACAGAACTATGATTAAATGTGATTTAGCTAAATATTGGAAATATATAAAAAATCATTATACTTCTAGTTTTTATTTTACTTGTAACATAATTAAAACAGTTTATTTTATCTATAATACTTACTGAAAATATATTCATTTTATTCACACCATTTCACTCCTTATATTATTGCCAAATCATGTTAATATTATTTACAATTACAATATAGATACGATTTATCGATACGATACGAACGCAAAAGAGTCGCGTGTCCTTTTCCTGAAATTGACAAGGAAATAAATTGCGAGATCAAAGCCGGTACTTGGAAAAACATCGTATCGAAAGGGGCGGGCCGTATGACATGTCTCTGATCGGAAACGGAAGCAGCGACGAAGGAAGTGATGCAGAGCGGCAGACGAGCCCACTTCCTAGCGCTGCCTTCACTTAACTCAGCAGGGTGTACAAAAATTATCTACACACTTCCGCACATAAGGATATTATTAGCTCAACAAAGTAGCGTGATAAAAAATACTTTCACTTATCACTTTCCGACTTAACTAAAAAAATTATAACAGACCGGCTGTATCCCGCGACTTCGTCAGAGTGTTCTAATGAAATCTGAAATTCCGTCCTTTCTCGTTTTTCGTACGAATCTGGAGAAATTCTCACTTAGCGCTCCCCTACACGCCTTAAGAGGCTAAATTTCAGCTTAATCTATGACCAGTAGTTTCGCTTGTACGTTATCCATTAATCAGAAACGCAATTGTTTTATCCTTATATATAGATTTACAATATCGTTAAATCTGACGATTTAAATAAAATAAATCCTAAATTTAGTCAAAAATATATGTGTAATTTGTATTTTAAACGGTTTTGCTTTAAAATTTTTTTAGGGATCCATCATTATACTTCGTATCAAAACAGTATCTCCATTCATAAATAATTTATGCAAATATCGTACGATATATAGACTTAAATGAATTTTCTTTTTAAATTGAACATACAAATCATTCCTTCAAATATATTACCAGAAACCAAAACATTATTTTATGAATATACTTATTACACGTGAAAGAAAATGTTTCAACCCTTTATCATAAATGTTGGGACGGAAGAGTATGATATTGGACATAACTTAAATTTATATGGAGACTATATTGAAAATAAAAAAAAATAAAAAAAAATAAAAAAAAAAAAATAGTCCCGCTGAGTTTCTTGCGCCGGTTCTTCTCAGGTCTGAGGCATTAAATTTAGTGAACCAGTGGTAAATTATTTGACGTTCAAAAAATGAAGCTTGTAACTTCTTATTTGGAATAAAATTATTTGACTTTGACTTTGACATATGCATACATTAACAGGGCCATAGTATTAAAAATTATATTATTGAATACAAAGTTAAAACAGACAAAGTCAAATAATGTTTATCATGACCATTTTCACAACAAACATTATAATTGATAATTGTTATTATTGTTTTTTTTTTTTTTTATGGATACCGGACGGCAAACGAGCAGAAGGACCGCCTGATGGTAAGTGGTTACCTTCGCCCATGAACATCTACAACACAAGAGATGTACTAGATGCGTTGCCAACCTAGAGGATACAGATGGAAAGGGAGGATAATGTAGTAGTCCGCTATCGAAACCACCACATTTTGGGGAAAGGATGGGTGGGAAAGGGGAAAATCTGGCTTACATGCCATCGAACCGGAACACATCATAAGATATTTGGCGGTTCGTCTTTGACATGATAGTGGTCGCGAGCCAGACGGAGGACGAACCTCCTACCACCAAACATTATAGTAAAAAAATTGTTATTATAGTAAAATTAGTTCATCAAATAACTGATAAGATCTCACGAAATTAAATGTGAGTTGTTAACTTAAAACCGCAGCGAACCGGTGCCATAATAAGCCAGGCCTATCAGGTAAGTCAACTAATTTATGAAGTTAATAGTGTTTCTATTGCGTGTTTCAAAATTTAATTTGTTTTGAGTCGGTTATTGTTAGGGGCTTTTGATACTGATCGAAAATTTATTGTAAATTACTTCCCCTTCCGGAAAATATTTATTACTTTATGTTGATAGGCTTTGTAATACATGTCTACCTGGTACTTTCTCGATATAGATGTCACAGAGATCTTAGTATAGTATAGTAGTAGTAATAGTAAGTATAAGTAGTAGAAATATTAGTGTACAGGTAAACGACAAAATAAAAAAATATATACTCGTATATTTATTTGTTACGCTCAAACGAGACACTTGATTTCACAAAGTAAATTAATAAGTAGAATGAGACACCTTGGGAATGAAATGCTCGCTCCAGTCTGTTTCAAAGGTATCATTGCCAATAATAAAGAATTGTAAACCATTGTCGAATATAAAAAAAAAAAAAAAAAAAAAAAGTCCCGCTGAGTTTCTTGCGCCGGTTCTTCTCAGGTCTGAGGCATTAAATTTAGTGAACCGGTGGTAAATTATTTGACGTTCAAAAAATGAAGCTTGTAACTTCTTATTTTGAATAAAATTATTTGACTTTGACTTTGACTTTGACTTGACTTTGAAAGAATAAGAGACAAATACTATTTAAATTTTATTTAAGTATATTGTATCAGGTAAGCTTTAATTATATGTTGTAATCTGCTTACAGTTCAGGCAAATTTAATAAATATAAAAATCTTTATAGTATAAATACTAAGAATGTATCCTTTGTTTTAATTTTTAGAGTCATTTTTATTCTAGGTTTTCGGAAATATTTATTCACAAATTGTTTGTCCGTCAAAAAGTTCTTTAATTATTTCGCAAACATCGGAAAAATCTACGCCGTAATCTTCAAAAATAGTCTTAAACTGTCCAAATTTTGGATTACTACTCATACGTCCAATAATATATTTGAATTCTTCGGATGTAATGATATCAATGAACTCCGCCACCTCCACGTCATTTTTAATTTTGCTTCCTAAGAGTTCTTTCATCTCATCTATCGGTAGAGCACCTAACATTGCGGCGATAAACCCTGAAACTCCTGCTTTATATTTTAACAAACTGAGTGAGTTATGAAATTCAGGCAAACTCAATGCAGAATTAATAACATCCATCACTGACTTTAAATCATACCCTCTGCTCTTTAAAAATGTATAAACCTGAAAAAAATACTTCATACATTAAAAATACTCCATTACTTTAAAAATTACTCCGTATTTTAAATAATGTATTTATTTGAAAACAATATTCTTACCTCTTTGAATTCGTTCATATTTTCCAGGTCCCAAACGATATCCTTAAACTTAGGACCTCTTAAGAATTCCATAAATCTTATAACATCTGGATCGTTTGAAAATCTAAAAGCAGTATTTATGATCTTTTCTAAGTCGATCAATTTTAGGAAATCCAGCACATGATCTTGCCATTGGGATGTTTTGATTTCATTGCTAACGTCTTGATGGTCAAGTTCGTTATTTGATTTATAAGGTACTCTGATATTAGTTCCTCCGCCGCACCATACTCCCAATAACAATAAAGGGAGAACTTTAAACATATTAACAGAAGTCTCAACCTATTAGTAACAAATTAACAGATATATTGCACTTTATATACATACTGGTACAGCAATCAAGATATTTCGAAATTGTATTCGTTTATTTGCTTTACTTACAAAACTATTCGTACCTAGATTTGATTCCGTTACGATTAACCTACAATGATAATAATCTAAAGATATAAAACATGCAGATAAGAGCCCATTTTAGCTACAACTTTGCTATGTTGTGATGTTGTCAATATTTCTTATAAAGTTATATGTAGAATATGAAAACTGTAAACAAATAGATACTATTTATTGCTTTTTTTACACTGCAATACAGATATTAAATCGAATTATATAAAAAATAATAGGTATATAATAACAAGCAAAATTAACAGCAGTATAAAATGAATGTGTAATTTTAAACTTGAGACACCTCGTAAGTTAATAATGGCAATGATTGTTCCCGATGCCTAGGCAAGAGATTGTAGAGAAGGAACAAATTGCGCAACAAGCGCAATGAGCAGAACTGACGGACATGTGATGGTCGGACGCTGTCCATCGAGGCGTCCAATGTATCGCCTGCAGACTGTGTTTATCGCTATTATAACGACACTAAGGTAATTTTATATGTAGCATCTAATATATTAAAATGGTTGCTGAGGTATATGATGGTCACTGTATTTTTTAAAAAGATACCTATCCTATTATCTTAGCCGTCGATATACCAAAATTAAAATATTCTTTATTAGAATAGATTATTATTTGTCAAAAAAAATCATATAGTCTATTCTGTAAATGATTAATTACATATTTTACCGTTGTAGTTAATATTTTAGAACTAATAATACATTAATTGCATAAGTAATGTACCCATACGAGCTTAAGATCACGATTTTAATAACTACTTACCAACCTCTTAAAAAAAATCTTGTTGATAGCAAATAAATCCACATACACACATACATAGCTTCCCGCTGTATCCTGCATATAGCAGGGTGGCCAGAGGGATTTTGAGAACCTAGTGTTAAGACACTTCGTTCTCTTACAACAATCCAGTTCCCCACTATTGCAAGAAAATCCTGTAACATAATATGTAACTCTCAAATAAAATTTTACAGTATATGCTATAAATATAAACGAGATAAGAGGTTAGCGCGCGTTTAACGCCGTTTAAGAAAAAAACATTCGGTTTAATTAATCTATTTAGAAAATTCCTGATTGTCCGATAAGCATAAACTAAATAAACTTTTTTTATACTTATTAATGTATCAAAATATAATAGTACTAAAAATAATATTACACTTCTAACACTCAAAATCGTGATTAGCTAAAAGTTATCTAGATCACTTTAATAGGTTCTAAGAAATTATCACTAGTAGCGCAAACGAGTACAATGTGAATTCATTTTTTTATTTTCACTATAATGGAATTTAAATCGCGGGAAGGATATTTCCTTTTTACAATTCCTGGCTCGTTGGTTGCGATCTCTTTCTTAAGTCACGACGGCTAATTATATATTTAATACATTATTCCTAGCTGGCTTCGGTCATTAGGTACATAGAAGAATTTGTAATTGTGTAACAATAACATTTGAGGATATGATCAAAAAATAGCGACTGCCGTCATCTATTAAAAGTTGTCCGAGTGTATCTAATAGTTTTAACTTCAAATTCCTGTCACGATAATGTTGTTGCATTTTTAGCTTAACTCTTTATCCCGCATAGTAGAGGGAAGCTAGTGTCAAGTCTTCTTTCCGCCGGAATTCGATACTTTCAGCGCTGTGCCACTATGGCCTCAGTTGTTGTTTTATTTTAACTTTATTTTTTGCTTTTTTAATATTTATAATAAATATGTTTTATGAATAAGAGTGAACCTGCCGCTATCAATATCGTATTAAATATATTTATTTAGACATTTGTGTATATTAGCCATACTTTTGTTAGGTGGTAGGAGGTTCGTCCTCCGACTGGCTCGCGACCACTATCATGGTCAAAGACGAAACCGCCAAATATCTAATGATGTGTTCCGGTCTGATGGCATGTAAGCCAGATTTTCCTTTTCCCACCCATCCTTTCCCAAATGTGGTGGTTCTGATAGTGACTACTACATTGTCCCCTCTTCCATCAGTATCCTAGGTTGGTAACACATCTACAACATCTCCGGTGTTGTAGATGTCTATGGGCGAAGGTAAACCACTTACCATCAGGTGGTCCTTGCCTGTTTGTCAGTCCGTTATCAATAAAAAAAAAATATATATATATATGAACATACGTAATCTTTTATATTGTCCTTCTATCTATAAGATATTATTTTTTATATGCTATACTTACCTTTATATTGTATATACCCAATGTTACAATGAAAAAATATATATAAATCATTTAACATAACTTAAACACTCAATAAGCCAAAAAAACCTATTATTAATCTACGTATAAAGATAATAGTTTAACATGAAACTTTTCCATAATGAAGCACTCACGATTCACGCTCTATAAAAGGTCCATAGAATGTGGATATTATTAGACGTGGTATCACGCTGGTTGTTCTCACAGATTATGTATGGAAATATCGAGTCTATTAATAAGCAAAGTATGCATATGTCTAAAAAGATCACATATTTTTTTATGATATGAAACATGCATTCCAATTATAGCATTCTTAAGAATACGATAATTGCCGGTAAAATTTTATGCCTAGAATTTAAATAAACCTTTAGAAAAATATGACAGCTTTAAAAAATACATGGATATTTATAGAATTTATATTATTCAATTAATAGATTAAATATTTAATATCATAATTAGTTACTTTAAACTGAAACGATAAATTATGGACAATTGGAAAATAAGTTAACAAAATGTCATGTTTAATTTGCAATTTTTTAAAATTATGAATATTTAAAATATATTTTTTTCTATATTTTTGTCGTCTTCATGTGTACCTACTACTCTCTCTTATACACGTATTGACTATATAACATATTGATATGTCAAACCGTTTTTACTTTCTGTTATTGAAAATAATTTGTAAAACCAAATCTGCACTTAGTGAGATCAGGCCCAAGGAATATCTATTTATAATATAAACCTTAATTAATATTCCTAGTAGAATTTAAACTGTACAGAACCATCGTGTGCACAAACCCACACGTCTTAACTGCGACACGACGCGATATATGTACAATGCATGCAAATTATATATAAGTAGATGTTGTAAATGATTCAATAAATTCGGAAGTTATAGTAAATATTTAGATATCATAAAATAGCACAGTGACGGAGCATCAAGGCAGGAGGATAACGCGAACGCGGTGCACGCGCCTCGCAATCCAATGAGTCTGAAACGGGCGAAACATTCAAATTGCACCGCCCGCGCCTGCCCCTATCAAATGTTGTTTTATAGCTAATTCCCGAATTCGGTTATGGCCTATAAACGATCCGCTAGAATAATTTAAATGCGAACCAACTGGTATAATGTTCGTACTTTACTTGAAATAAGGTATTTGTATGCGAAATGTTTTGAAATAGGATAATTCTTCGACGCTTATTTCTTGTGTAATCATCCACTTATGCTACCTAAGAAATATTACGAGATACTCACTAAAGTTAATTTTCTAACTACAAATGAGGAAAAAATGAATACAGTAATAAAATTTGAAAACATGTCTACTTCATTAGAGAACACGCTAAGTACATTAGTTGGCGGCTATTGCCATGGTTTTTACAATTTGAACCATTAAAATATAATAAACGGCTGACTCTAAAGGTTTTCTCTTGTTTCCGAGCTAATTTCCAGACGGACATTTCCTTTCATTCAATATGAGCGATTGTTTATTGGCGGACTTCGCTTCGCAAGACAATTGAACAAAATTGCTTACTTTAACGGGACTACGTGTCAGTTCAATGCGAATTACCTGTGTTTTCCTTTGCACAATCTAAATGCTTGTCTGTTTGGGAGCGTTTTGATAAATTTGCATCCGTGCTCTTTGTTTTAATATGTTTTGGCGATCTTACTAATATTCGTAGTTTTTTTATATTTAAAGTGTAGAAATTATAAATTAAGTAGGTAGGTATATAAAAAATCTCCAAAAAATAAAAACATATCTTCTTTTAAAAAAAATATTCTAAATTTTTTATTAAATTGATACCAGTGTATGATCCAAAATACAATTCCACTAACAACAATTGTCGACGTTGAATGATGTTTCCATAACCAAATTATCAGATAACGAAAAGCTATTTCGCAACCGAAATTCTATTTGCCGGATTATTGTAGGTGCACATTATCCGCTATATATCTATCGATCGGCGTAACGGTGTCCTAATGGTTGAAATTTAATCACGACAAACCGAATGCCACCCGTTTATGAAGTCGAATGACTAAACACCTTTTTAATACGATTCACACGTTATAGTTAGTTAAGTTTTTGTACCGACACATTTCACGGTGCGATGTATTGAAGTCTTATTATATGAAATGTGATGCCACATACCGGTTACTGATAGGATCTATTATTATTGATCCACGGTAAAATATTCAATCATGATACTTCGATACACATTTTGTGTTTATATAAAAAAGTCACCTTTGTTTCTACTGTTTAAGGAGTCGTGTTAAAGCTGTCTTATTAAAATGTCCACGCAACATGATCTCAATTTACAGAATAAAATTTATATCATTCCCTTAATCTCCATTAATAAAAACAATTTGGTTTAACGAAGTGAGAATACAAAAGGAAAAAGTAAGAGCACCTTAATTATACATATTACAGGTAGAGCTAGTAGCCTGCGCCTTCATGAGATCTAGTGAGTGCAAAGGGCGTACAAAATCGTGATGTGGCTTTTTAATCGGTTTCACGTTCGTTCCCGCGCCACTTTTTGTATTCGAATTTCTCCCGGTCCGCCAATCTGTATACTGGACGATCTGGACTCCTAGCTCCGTCGACAAATGAAAATATGCTATAAAACTTTAACTTAGAAGCTATAATAATTTCTTAGGTATGGAGCAGTGTAGCTTTGCGACCAATACTGAAGTAATAAGATAAAGAGGCGGACGCATTTTGTTTTGCAGCAAACTCACTCCAATTTACGCGGCGCTGGGACTATTAGCATAAGTCCAGAGGTAGCAGAGCGTGATGTGCGCGCGATTCCCCGGCGCCCGGCACTCGGCGTGACGGCCGCCGCGCCCGCTGCGCCCGCGCCGACCGTCAGTGTAATTGCAACCGCGCGACACATTTGTTTACTATTGTAAGCCGTGAAGATGCCATCGTATATCGACGCTCTGGCTAACTCTCTCGAATTAGCACGCCAAACACTACTACTTTGTGGCTTTTTACGACGTTCCTATGTCATTGAAGACGCTAAGGTTGTACCTTACCTTAGTATTGTCACTAGAATACCATAGTGTGAACTTTAATGAACTAATATTTGTTTAATTAAATGAAATATTGAATATGAGAAATGTGGTATTTATTATAAACCACTATTAAATTTATCGAAATCTAGGAAAAATCTTTACAAAAAACATTTTTTTATTTAAATATTAAGATAAGTAAGAGCACTTTAGGTATAATTACGTCTACACACGGCAGGGCTGTCTCTATTGCAGCAGAAAATTATTATAATTTATAATTATAATTAGTTTTATTATGTTACATACACTTATATACTTTTATTATATTTAAGTTAATATTAATATTCATATTTCAACACAACATATTAATTAATTAATTAAAGAGATTGCATAAATCTATACACTTATTTACTTATAATTACATAATCATATACAATTGCATTCTCAACTTTTATTTAAAACAATATTGCGTAAATAAAGGAACATTCTACAAAATATCATCCCAAGCAAAAAAGAGAAAATAAATTTATAGTTAAATAAATTAATGCATGAATGTCTATCTAAATCAAAACCCAAGCACAAAAAAAGATATTTGCCCCTGAATCGACATTAAAATTAAAAAAATAATACAAATATAAATAAATAAATGATAACCCTACTTGCTTAAAGTAGCGGGGCACGCGCGGACTGGCGAGCTTTCATTAGAATGTAGCGTCTCAAGCGATTTTCCTACTTTAGATAAGGTAATGACAGTAAAAACAGCCGCTAAGGAAAAACGGACCGCATAAAAATATTGTATCCTTAGTGCCTATATGCCACAACCATTTCTGAAAATCATACGGAGCGAATAGCAAAATCAAGTCGGTGCACATATTTTGCCATACACAGTCACTGCTAACGATTGCAGGGACGATTTTAATGTCACTAATGTGATTCTCGCAATACATACATAAATGTATCGCGATCTTTTTTGCATAAATGATTACGGTATTTTAATAGCAAAGTGAATTTATATTTCGATGTAGTTTATTCCATAAGCGACACTTACTGAGGACTCGTTGTGAACAACGTGAGATTCTGAAATAACTGCCTTTTCCCAACATCATTAATTTTATTAACTTGTTTAAGTAAACATTCAAACACTTTAGTTAATAAATTTGGATGAAGTTAAAAAAATATTGTGTTTTTATATTGTTCTTACTATAACAGAAATAAAAATGTATATTTATTTTTTCATGATGCGTCAATAATACTTGACAGAGTGGTATTGTAACTGAGAAGTGTTTGTAAGCGCGATGGCTGTTGGTTCGATTGTCACTCGTCGAAATTTAATATTTGAAATATTGTCGTTATCATTGTATCTAGTCATTGAGCTCTGAGAACAATATTCATGATTGCCAATTTATAACAATTATGGAGTTTCTAAAACAAGAAATATAACTGATATTCAATATCAACAAAAACTAATAATAATTCTTTATCGACTTCAAAAAAGAAGATTTTCGCAATTCAACCGCATTTTTTTAAGTATAACTTCAAAGTTAAAAATTAGCTAATTTTGATAATACTTTTTATATATAATAGATAGTGCTTCAGATGTGGTTCCATTTAAGTTAAGATCTGTAAGTAATTTTTGAATTGTTCTGAATAATGTTACTTTTTAGTATATTTTATTTGAAATTGTTTTCTTTTTGTTTTTGTTAAAATCTTATTTATTTTATTACTTATGTAACAAAAGCATTTTGGTAAAAATAGTATAAATTAAATAAAGCCTTTTAAGTTGACGTAATCACATACAAAATAGGAAACTGGTATGCAATCCAGTAGATGTTTACACAGGGAATTATAATATCATAATGTATTATTTGATATTCGTCCTGAGTCCGTATAACATGAATAATTTCAATCTTTGTTTACGATGAATCATAAGAAGTATGAGTTACTTGTCGTCGCCGTTATATGCCTTTCAATGCTAAGGTGAGGTAAGAGTTGTAAGAAAGATCACAAAAAGCAGTACGCATATGTAGAGCCAAAGCGGGCTGCAATCATTAGACCTTTGCCATAATAGCCACATCCTGAATAGGTAGGTGGTGAAGCGTGCTCGTCTCTCCGGGTGCAACGTTGGTTCATTGGAACTATGTTCATTCATCTTAAACACCAACACAATATTTACAAATTCATTCAATACATTTATAATTATAAAATTTTAATATCTAAAATATTCAATAGATCATTATACAGTAATAATAAGGTGAGTAAATTAATGTTTTTTGCCACATATAATTATATTTTTACGCAATATTGATTACGTTAATCAATATTAATAAAATCACGAATTACGTATAGTAAAATTATTTTGCATGTTTATGTATCTTTTGTAATGCTCGTAAACCAGATAAAATTTTTAATCTCCTATAATTTTGCATATTTATCGGTAGTGAGAAAACCTAATATAGACCTAACGATTGTTGTAATTAAATAGTGATATATATATATATATATATATATATATATATTATTGTCTTTTTTTGCAGCTTCACGCTTTATCTCGCAGAGAAGGGTAGTAACTAGTAGTCACTACGTCCGCCGTCCCGTTCGAATTCGAGACATTGCGTCTTAGGTGGGTGTGGTCCACACCGGGCTAAGTCTTACCAGTACTGTAAGTAGTACTCAAGTCATAATATTTTTTCTTATCAGCAAAATTATTAAGTGCTTTTTTTATTTTATAAAAATAAAAATATTCTCCCTTTTTTTATTTTATTTATATGCCCAAGGCTCGAGTTACCCACGTCATGGAAATGTTTATGGTAAAACAGTTTTGCCTCAGACGTCGAACTTGACAAAAGAAATTGATATATTGATATAAAAGCATATTTATGTTCTCGGTGTATTGGTAAAAAATCTTAGTGATACGTCATAGCCGTCACTCTCGCATTACGCCACTTGGGTATTGATAAAAAGTTTCGTCTACAGATGGCCCAAATTGAGTGAACTATCGAAAGATATTATAAAATAAAATAAATATTCTCGTATGTCTTTGACGTGGATTAAATTTATATTTTAGTTGGTAATATCGAGTGTTTTATAAAAACAATGACGGCGGTGATGCTACAGTTGGATATACTTATGTGTGTAATTGTTACCATGTCAGATTCTACATGTTAAAACGTCTAA
>JAKGSA010000783.1:463216-507733 GCA_033558755.1 Philaethria dido
TATTTAAATCGATTCAAACGAGTCAGAGAACATTAAAATGACGAAAAAAATACATAATAAATCTCAAAAATATGCACACAATCTCCGACATATAAGATGGCGGGCTATATGTTTATGATGATTAGGCGGTTGCCGAGCAACGGGGGTGGTCAGCGGGCCACTTCCTCATACTCATACCCACCCCACTAGACTAGTAGTAATTATTCTCGTTGACCACGTTCACTTTAATGTTACTTTATACTATCTACTGTCTTTTATGCGATTTCTCTTTATTTGTGTTTGTATTATTGTTATTTGTATTGTGACGTTGTTGTAAAATCAATTATTTATTACACTACCTACCACATTAACGGTATGAACTCATATCGTACACCAATGACAGGGTGTTCTTTTAATTTCCCCTATTATAAAAAGAAAGCACCTTATTAAAAAAACTTTAACCGTCGTCGCCAGTATTATCAAAGAAAGCGATTTTAAGTGGTGAACGCTATGGTAATTCACGCCGTTTTTCGATTGCTCTGTAAATATAAATTTAATAACCGTAAATTTGTCGAAGGCATTGTGTGTTATGTGCAATAGAACTTTTTTATTTCAATTAAAACAAGTTTATATATTTAGTTTACTCGTGAAGTATGTAATATAGGTTATTTTTACATTGCTATTCATACGAGCCAAAAGCTAGCTTAGGAGAGACACATTGACACTATGACAAGCTGAGTTTTAATGGACTTCACATAGCATTTTTTACCTCATTTAAAGATTTAAACAAACGAGTTCAATGAGCAAAGATCTTAATCAGATGCCACTTTGAATCCCCATCCAATTCTATTTAAAAGCTAAATAGCAAAGCTTTATTATGTGGTAGGAAGCTTTTTTCGTAATAGTCTACCAAATCGTCAGCCGTTTAAGTAGCAACATACTGTACTTCTTTATAAATTATTTAACATAGTGTAATAGGATAATTCTTTAATTTTTTTTAACATAATTTAAATATTTATGATAATTAGAAAGCCCACACATGTTCACGAGAAAGTATTTTAATATGAGAGCTTTATAATGTGTACAATACAATAAACTAACATACTATCAAGAGTGCGTTCAACTCTAACGCGGTACTATTATTAAACGGAATTCGATTTAAAACCGAACCCTCCTCGTCGTTTGTGAAATTGACATTTATTCTTCGTGTTTCATTGTTGCTGCAGTCGTTTCGATCTATTGTTAATTAGCTTAAACGGCCCATGCGCTACGCTATGCTAAAATATAACAAAGTATAATTTAAAACAATTATTTAGCTACTTTTTAACATATTGATTCAATTAATGACCAATAAGATGGTTTTTTAGAAATATCTTGAGGCTCACTATTTATGGCGCTGATGAAGCGTGGCGGTATTTGAAACTATATTTCATGTTATGGTGTAAATTTCATACATGCAGCGCCATCTATCAGTGAATAGTAGCATCGCATGTTGTATATATATTGTCTATATAAAATTAAAATATAATACTATATTATTATAATATAGGCGAAAGCGTGTTTTTCATTATAACATATTTTTTTAGCATTAATTTTAATTAAATATTAAAGTTTTACAATAATCGATTTATTGACACCTATGATATAAGGGAGAACATTAGTGAGTCAGTGGCAATGAAATTACATACGAAAGTTATTTGCCTCCATCGGGCGGGAGAGTCCCGATTAAAGCCGTAAATACTTTGAGATTAATTATCTCGTAAACAGTCGCAGTGGCGCCGCCTCGCGACTCAAATCGCTCACCTACGCCGTGAGCGCGGTACAAATTCAACTTTTCCAATTAAATTTCGTGAGGCATTAATAATTATTTGGGTACATCAATTTGTTTCATCACTGGCTGCCTTTTGAACATTTGGCAAACAAGGTACGTTATGTAAGAATATATCTAAAGATATTCGATAATAATTATGATAAATAAATAAGTAGAAATATTTATTTACAAATAAGTAGTAGATATATGTTGATCTATAATGTAAAATTTAAAGTCATCTTTAGTTAATTATCGATAATACTTTATTTTATAAGTAGGAATAACACTTATTGTACATTTTGACCCTCCACATACAAATATATATTTTATAAAATTATTTGTAAAATAAATATTAAGGTATATTCTATATGAAATATATCTTTTATAATTACACATTTGGGCTTTATTATTTATGATTTTGGCTTATGCTGCGGTTTCACACACACGTGTATTTCAATTTTGTTCGTAACCACCAAACACTATTCAGAGTTCATGTTGGCTCATACAATACAGAAACCTCAAGAAAATCACCATATATAATTATGACAATTAGCTAATTTACTGTGGGTAAAATATGCACAAAAAACTTATATTTTAATAAGACGCCATAAATGCTATTGTCGTACCTTATTGAGCACTACGAGCGAATAAGTTAATAAGTCGAAAATCCATACTTTTCAGGATACAATTTTTTATACTTAAATATTATCTATAATCTCTGTTTTTAAGTTTTTTAAATACTTTTTTACCTGAATGTTTTGTTTGACTTTTGACTCATTCAGCTTATAAATAATCCAAATGCTTATTTTAAAAATGTATGCAAGTTGACTAATCAACCTATTCACGCCTGCATGTCCATCATCTCTCCCAGGAGAGTGATGAACATTAATCGTACTATCTATTAAATAAATTTTTTCAAAGTCGATAAATCAAGAGTTTAAAGTCTTAAGATAGATCACGGAGATTTACACCACTGCGTGCCAAAGATTGTGAACTTTAGGATTAATTAAATTAAACTTGGAAATGAAATATTAACACTTTAACGTGTAAAATGTAATACTGTTAAATTATAATGTGATTATTCAACTCCTCGGCAATTTTGAAAACATCTGGGAAATTAGATTGAAGCAGCGGCAGCGCCACCTTTGAGCGCTTCCGCTTTGTCGGAGGCGCTCGCCACTTCGCACAGTGAAATTAATTTCGTTCGTCTTTATGTAATTTAATTATAAACATTTCAATATGGCGCTTCGGGAATTTGTGCTCGGGCGAAATTTAATAGAAATGTTTGATACTTATCTTCTAATACACTTCAGGGATGATTGCACAATTTGAAACAAAATGAAACTTAATGGGATACAATAAAATTGAGATTTTCAAAACAAAACTAAATATTTCATTAATATATCAATAATAAAAACCAAATAAAATCTCCTATCAAAATCGAATCTTTTATTAGAGACGCGAACTTATTTTACAATTATTGAAAGAGAAAAAACTCTGTAACTATCTAAATCTGTATTTAGGTATATTATGATTTATTTATAATTATTGTGAGCAACCATTATATAAACCTTTCTATTTTTGTCTTTAACTATGTCATAATTTGTATACTAAGTTAACCCTCATTATACTTATATATATCATACCCTGATAAAAACCTTTATACTCATACCCTGATAAAAACCTTTATGAAAGTTAAAATATAACTTTAATCTATCAAATGGAAACTATTATTTATATGAAGTGTACATTTAACAGATGCTACTTATAGAGAGTAGCGTTTGCAATTTTGCTTTAAAACGTTTACGCTTCGACGACGAGAGGCGACATCAAACATACGCGCTGCTTGCAAACCTTTTGCCAGCTTATCTCTCATTCACTATCTGAATCTTCCCAAAACTATCTACAATCCGCCCCATTGTTAGATGTTTATTAAATTTCATTTTACGTTTATCCAACAACACTTTTGTCGGCTACTTTTTGCAGTTATTTGGGACACTTTACGCTGGATTACCTTGTGACGTCTACTTTTCTAAAGAATTGATGTCTTTTTGTGCGGCTCCAGTATTATAGGTTGGTATTGCGCGTATTATGTCATAACAGACGAGCACTCGTCGCATTTGTCTGTTTTTTTTTCACGTTATTTAATTCTAAATTGAATTCTGGGTTGACAATGTCGAACATCCTGTCTTTTATAGAAAGGTATATTATTTTTAATAGCAATCCAGATATTTAAAAAGTAGAGTGGTTTTATTATGTATTACGGATCACTTATAAAAGTGTACTCTCATAATACCAAAGATTTATATATATTCTTTATTGCACTTAAAAAATACATTAGAAAAGATAAATACATTTTTTTAGTTTACAAAGGTGGACTTATCCCTGAGAGAGATCTCTTCCAGTCAACCTGTGGAGGTGGATGAGTATGTTATATGCGGGGTCAAAGTACAAAAAAATAAGAAAAAAAAAAATAGACATACAATAGAATATATGTAAACATAATAAATATATAAAATACCATACCTACATACAAATATACACATATACAAAAATATTAAATAAATTAAAAAAAAAGAGATTTCTTCATCTTAAGTCCTACGGACACTATGTTCTGTATTTTGCGTCCACTTTAAAATTATAACGAGTTCATGAACAAAACCCAGTACGTTTGTTTTAATTTAAACGAGAAAAAAGCATCATTTTTAACTATAAGCATTCTCCTATGAAAATTGAGCTTACAAACATGGCGTGCATAATCAGAAACTTTCGAACTTCGTTACGATGAAGTCAATATTATAGATGAAAGCTCTTTTTTGTTATATTTTACATTTTTTATCTGTTAGCTATGATTGTCGTCTACTTTGGTTGCTTGAAAACTTTAAAAATGTTATCAATTTTCCCTATTAATTACACATATTTACTTACATATATTATATTACTAACTTATCCTCCAGTAACTATTAAATGAAATGTTAATAATTATTAAGGTTTGGGTATAAAATGGGAGTAACACTCAAACATTCCAGCGTCTTCATTCGCCTTTGACAGCGTCAACGCGTTAAACCAGTAAAGTACTTGCTATGCAGTAATAAAATTCATAAGCACCGTTTTCCACAACATATTTGAATTAAATTTAAAGTGAATTATGTATGATGCTATTGGAAAACTATATGCGTAGAGATAAGGAGTTACTTAAACATGCTTAGCAGCAGACCTATTATGAGAACCAATTTATGAACACGCATAGCCGAGCGAAAGCTGATGCGTTATGCATAATAATATACTAAAACAATGCTTTTAGACGGCATCGTAAATATTTTGCTCATATAATTTAAATATTTACTTTCTATTAAAAGCTTTTCTTTTAAATTCAACACTTTAACATAATATCAATGAAATAATGAAATCAAGTTAGAATTAAAACACAAACTTGAAATTTTTGCAATAAAAAATAACTTTAAAAAAATTTTTATCACTAAAAGTATTATGTTTATGTACACTATTTAGATATTGACCTTCAAAGCAAATTTCAATGAAAAAGGGTATCAATATTTTTTCATTAAAACACCCAGATTAAGCAATCTAGCCCTGCTATTCTAAAAGCAATAAGACTTACAACTCCACCCCTAACAAAACAATCCTGTATCTCGGTGTCTTCACTAATGGCGCAAGTTCGACAGTCGAAGTTAGTTTGAGTGTTCTACAGCTGCAATAAAGATAAATCCAGCAATAATACGTTCGGTTAGGCCTTACGTGGAGCATTGCCTGGGTACGAAATTGAATTTGCATGGAGTCTTAAGTCGACACCGATTGAGACGCGTTGAGCATTCAGCTGTCTCGCTCGGTGGACAATTACGAGTTCCACAACAGTTAGACGACGATTACGCGGTTGAGCCTGTTGAGCCACCCTGAACCTATTCTCTAGACCGCCACCAAACTTTGAATATAATATAATTTTACTACCTTAATATTGAGATTATTACAAATTTATGTTAACGAAAGTGTGCTAACAATCTTAAAAGATTTAGGTTTATATTTTATTATTATAAATCCATTTTTTGTCCTAGAAGACGTGCACCATATTTTAGTGGAATGTGCACGAAGCGAAGCCTTGCGAGATTCTTTAGTTGAAAACTTTAATTTGAATCTAAAGGATGTCGGCGGATTTCATAGCATTCTTGCTAATCCTGTTACAATAGAAGCTAAATTAGTATTTGATGCAATCAACAAGCTATGTAAATAGAACATAAGTTATTTTGTGATACGATGGGTCTGGCATAATCTCCAGAGATTAAAGACCTGTATAATTTTATAGAAATAAAAAAAAAAAATTAAAAAAAAAAAAAAAAAATCCATTTTTCTGTTGTAACATTTAAATCATATAAATAAGTGTTAAAAAAAGTAAATATATATTAATAAGAACATAAATATATTTTTTTTGATTTGCGCGCATCATTTTTATAATTACTAAAAACGAGTGCAAGACAGCTAAATAGCAAATATATTTTTCTCATTACGTCCGTACACATATTAATTATATTAAGCATATACTCAGTTATATGGGACGTGAGCAGCAATCTTCCTCAGAATGCCGGTAATCCACGCCGGAGGACCAGCATGGAAGGACGCTTCTTATCCCTTGATCCCTTTGTTTACCAGACATTAAACAGATAACAACTCCGCGCCCTGATACTCTCGCCAGATTAAGCCTCGGCTCCCATAATCCGAACTTCGATTAATTTCATCCAATACTTACACACGGGTTAGTTGTTTTGCTAAATATTAGAATACGAGATACTTGTATTAACCTTGTAGACTTTATAGTAATAGATACTAATATATATTATAGGATATTGTAATCAGAAGACGTTGCATAAAAGTAAAATTGATCCTATCCCTCTTGCTCATGGCAAAATGTGGTAATATCCATGTTACTAAAATACTCCTTTATACTGTCACCAACTAAGGTATTATGTGTGTGTAATAGTGACTCTATCTAACAATAACTTGTAAATTCCTTAACATTATGTTTAAATAAGTATAATAATGAACCACAGTCATAACGAATTAACTCTTAACTTGATTATGTTGGTTGTCTGAAATGTGACTAAAAATACATTTATCTAATAAATTATTTATTAAAAATCTTTAATTTACAAGATTTTTTAATAATAATAAAGTACGAATAAATTGTCTCTGGCAACATTCAATCTGTCACATGGAAGACAATATTTCAATGAATTGCGTTTTTTTACCACAATCCAATTTTTTAATTATAATTAGTACAGAGTTTTAACTATTATGACGTCATTATTCTTCGTTGTGAATGTCAATTATGAAGTTTTTTAGAAATTTTTATGTGTTATAACATAGCAAAGCTGTGTTCATCATTGTGAACATTACCAGATACTCCACAAAGTATTGAATTTAGTATGTCCTTCCCGATGAACATTATCAAATCATCATAAATTATACGTGTAATACGTTATTTCAAAATTATTCTATTTATATTTATTATACTTTAAGATTTCTAAATTATATTTCGCTAAAATTGTGTTCTTTTGCTTGCTAGCACTATAATAATTGATGCTATCGTGGCGCAATGGAGCAGTCTGAGTGGATCAGACTTGATTGTAAACACGGTTGCGAGTTCAATACCCAATAGGAGGAATGAAAATATTAAAAGATGATAATCTTTTAATATTCAGTCATGCTCTAGTAAGACAAAGTGCAGCGTTGAATTCCGCCACAGAACACACAGTGTCACGAAGTTGGATGGAAAATGGAGAACGGAGTGGCTGAACATACACAAAGGGTTTCTGTGTCTACTCTGCTACACGGCGTAAAGGGAAGAAGCTTTAAAAAAACCATAATTTACCTAGACGTGAAAAAATATATGGACTCATACTCATAAAGCACGTCTCCACGACACTAGCAATAAGTTATAGATGGTCGAACCATGTTTCTAAGCTTTCTATAATGAATATTTTAAAACAAATATTTTAAGCGGTCCATTACTATTATTAGTCGGGAGCAATAATATTTAATTATCTGTCACTATACCATACTTTACAAGCATTGCCAAAACACTCCAAAGGAAATTCTTATATTCGTTCTCGCTAAATAAGAAGCGCAACCTTACCTCACCGATCTATCATTGAAAATCAAATTAATTGATTATTTTAATTCTGTTTCCTATTATAAATTTTAAAATCTTTTTTTTATATATATTTACATATAGCCTTATGTGTAACAGAATTATGTGGGGTCAAAATTGACTTGATTATGTTGCTATCCAAACATAAAATTAATTAACGATGTGACGCATCTGTCGACGACACGAAGCTACAGGGCTACAAGTTACTGCGACTGTACAAACACACGGAAAAGCAAATATGTGAATGATACCCTTGCACCCCATCTATACCCATCCGCATATATTGAATCACATTATGATATAGTTAACCAAGTTACATACTCATGTATCATATTTAATTAGAATTAAATAAATAACGCCTGTCCTGGCACAGAGCCACAAGTGTGCGACTGTAAACGCGACAGGTTGTAGGTTCGATTCCCACTGCAGGAAATGTAAAAGTTCAGTATTTTCATTTTCTGGATTTGGTAACAAGGTAAAGCGCGGCGTTGAGTTCTGCCACTCAGCACGCAATGCCTCAATTCAGCGGAAAGTGGGGAACGGAGTGTCTTTACACTAGGTTCTTAGGTTCCCTCTGCCTACCCTGCTATATGCGGGATACAGCGCTAAGCAAAAAATAAATAAATAAAAAAAACCGAAACATTTTCTCATAAGTATACATTTGAGGTTTTAAACAAAAACAACCCGGTTTTACAATATCCGCCTAAGACGATAAATAAAAACTTTTAGCATTGATATTATTTTGTTTTCTTACTTTATAGATTATCTTAACAAATTCCATTTCGGTTACTATGAATGTTCCATTCACTGTATTAAATATTTAGACATTTTGAAATAATTGGTATTCAGAAACAGATTCATTACTATTCGGCTTGGATATATGTAGTATGTAGACGGGCCTACGTAATTAGGTGCCCTAGCGGACTAACAAGAGGTACACCAATATTTGTGGAGCGTCTTAAATCACATTTTCTCGTAACAAACGGCCAGGTATGTTTGTAAACTGATAAAATTTAGTTTGGTCTGATCAAATTCACGTCATGTGTCTGCTGTTCGAACAACGGTAACCACGTTCGGTTTGAAACGCACGAGCGTCTTGTTAGAGTAACTTGTTACATATACGGATATCACTCTATTTTAAAATTAACTTTAATAATATTGTTTTTGTGATAACATTTAAAATTGTTCATATTATATATATTTAGCAGCCTGTGCAAATGCAATGGTTGTAAATTCACATTCCCACTATCGGTTACCCTTGAAGTGAGAGGGAATGGTGGACGCCGCCATCTGAAACGCTTCTATCTGAAATGTTTATAATTACACAAAAGTGGAGAAGAGGGTTCTATAAAACTAAGTTTTGTCTGCCTTCTCTGCGGAAAGATGTGGGAAAATAAAAATAAATAATTTGTGTGATTTTGTGCAAAAAATGAAATAACCAAAATGAATATATAAACAGTAATATATAACAGTAAAAAATAATATATAATATATAAAAATAAATAATATTCTAAGATTTGCTGTCTCAGATGATTACATGGATGGCAGGTACTTTTAAAGCTTGGATTATTGGCAATCTTTTATCTTTCTTCTCAACCTTATAAATATATAACAATTTAAATTTTATGAATATTATCATATCATTAAATGAAATAATATATGCTTGAGTGAGTGAAGTGGTATGTCATAACTCATTATGCTTCGATATTTTTTAAAACCTTTCCGACACACATTTTGATTGCAGCACGTTTATATCTTAAATTATACAAGAATGTTACGAAAGTTGTCCCTTTAACTTTCTATAAGCAATAATAGTTAACACAAATTTATTGAATATAGTTATGTTCAACTGTTATGATTTTTTATATATTTACATATTTTAAAAACTTATTTTTTAACTACCTTTTTTTAAAGCCCTTATAAAACATACATATAGTATCTAAAAAAATAGATATATCTTTTGTGTAGATATATCTAAACGTCCCAATATATTATTACATATTTACTGAAATATTGACACTAAAATGAAAAAGAATATACATATTTCCAGCATTTAAAAACTGTCATATATGTAATCGTACTTACTATACCTAGTAAATGTAATAAATAGCCTTTCTGCCACCAATAATTGTGCCAACATGCCATCGTGCTGTAACACGATGTATCACTTGACATTCCAGAAAACGATTAAGAGGTAAGACATTATTAATATATAACTTGTAAACCTCAAGCATCTAAATAATAAACTGAGTGGAGAAGTCTCTATCACCCAACACAAATATAAAGCTAATTAAAAAGTTTCAAACTGAATTATGAAGCGGGCTTCGATGGACCCTGTACCAAGATTGTAGCTAAGATTTAATCAAAGCGGGTGTCATCGCCAACCCCGCTGGAATGTTACCCTACGAAGCTAAGCGAGTAAGTGTAACGTAACGTGGCAAAGTTTCGTGGTACCAAAGTAAATGTTTACTTGAGACAGTTGCAAACATCGCTCTCACACTCTGAGAATTCCAAATTTAGATTACATATTCATAACAGGCGCCGAGGATCTGTTCATTTCGTAAATCCCAGTGGGGACCGTTAGTAAGAGGTACCAGGATGTGGACTTGTTAAGTATATATAATGTATTTATGAACTGGATAATATAATTCTAATTATATATTAACTCTAATGTAATTGTATTTATTTAATGAAATAACAAATTAGTATTTTTTAAGCAATGCAAATGTACCAAATGTACAATTTGCTTGTACAACAACCACGCAAATCTAATCAGCAAAAAAATAGACGTTTAGTATTTCAAATATAAGATTTTTCAACTTTGTCTAGCTTTGTCTTTGAAGATTTTTTCAAAACGCGTATGTAACATGATAACCAGGAATTACATTATAGGTTAATTTTGAATAAAATGAAAACGACTTCCATATTACTTACTATTGATTTTAAGTAGTTTTTCTGAAGAGTGTAATCATTCTGTTATATATATAAGATCCTATTTTTGAATATCATGTTGTGACATTTTAACTTAAAGAGATTAAAATCAAAGAGTATTTCAATTCTAGTTTACAACATATTAAGTATCTTGTTATATTAATTTCAAGTCAAAATAAAAAACGGTCCTTAGACTCCATTCACATATGATTATATATAAATGATTTTAGGACAAAAAAATAACAGCTCACAATGCATTTTAGTTACATAGTTACTGCCGACATAAAAAGTGATTATAAAAAGTCAGTCCAATTTGATCGAGCTGTACTAAATATATTCGTAATTGATTTTAATTTCAATACAACGATTATAAACTTTTTGCTCGCAAGAAACGTTACGACGGGAAGAGCCATTGTAATGATTAAATGTTCCAAATGAAATAGGTTTAGATACAAAATCGATTAAGTAGCATAATTGAAACCGATCATTCGAATGTTTTTTCAAACGGGAAACATTCAATATAGTACTTATATGTTACTATTCACTTAAAAGCTATATTAATTCGATATATATTAAACGTTACGATGTCATTTTCAAAAAGAGGAAGCGATTGTATATGCATCCCATTGGACTATTAATCCAAGTCAAAGCTTAAGCGACAAAGGCGAGTCAGCTCATAAAATTTATAGGCGATCGAATGAGATAATATGGTCGACGTTAAGAGCTTAGACAGTTTGAAAATTTAAATGTGAAGTAAGTTTTGCGAGATTGCGCGGTATAAATCAGCAGAGGACGCAGACAAGAAGCAAGGCGCGACTCGAGCGCGGCCTGCCTCGTCAAGCCGCGGCGATAAATCCGGAGCTCCCTCGGGCTTCTTCACCTTTCTCCATCCTCATATAAAACACATCCCTCTTTATATTTAAATGTGTCACACCTGATTTACTCTATCTCACGCAAAATGGCTATTTGTTTATGGAATAAACAAAAAACGTCGGGTTTCCATGAAAAGATTAATTCAATTATTCAAATTAGACTTCATTTTATTTGATTGTGTATGATTGTTATTGTTACAAAACAATGTGACTATTATACCTACTTATTTAGCTTCAAGGTTTTTTCCTAGCGAGGTAGTCAAAGAGACTATTATATGAATATTAAAAAACAATATATATTAAAAATAAATAAATAGTAGCCCAAAATAGACGTACAAGGTTATTTTCATTCCCATAGAGCTCAAATTCAGTATGGATGTTAGTAATACCATTTAAATAAAAAGTAAAAATCCCTATATATTGCACGAGGCCAACAAAAAAATATATTAAGCTTCCAAACAGCACGACTTCCGGGACGCCAAGATTTGATAATTGATTCTTGTAGATCTTAATAACATAAATCGAAAATAAAGAGTGCAATTTTTGGATATTGTTGATATTTTCCGAGATATTCAATTTTGAAGTTGGTCGATCTTTCAGTGGTTTTTCTTGGTTATTTCGAAAACTATGGACGTGGGACTAAAATGTTTCATACGAAAGATGTAGGGAGTGTTAAAATCCGTATTTTACTCTAAAATCCCAAAAAAATCATAAAACAAACGCAAAAAAAGTTTTATTTGTAAACTATATACAAATATAAATCATATTTTTTGTCTAAAAAAGTAAAGGTGATTCACGACCTTTAACAAAATATATATTTTTTTAATTAACGTCTGATCTGAACTAAGAAAATTGGAAGAAGCGTATAAAATTTACCGGAAACTTGAAACCGCATTTTCTTGATCTTAATAATTTTTGAATCTACTTCACTTGTGTATATTCAGATATTTCCCAACTTCGCTACGAGAACATTCCATATCATTAAGCACATTATTTAAATAAATATATAAAAACATTTCGAATCTATCTAGAAGCAGCCACTTTTTTAAGACACCAAAAAAGTTATTACTAATAGCTATATAACATAGGCTTTATTATAGTAATCCAGCCAAGTGATGTTGCAGAAAATAGCTACTCATTAATAAATAAACATTTTTCAACGCTGTGTTCTTATTCCATCTGTCAGTTGTAGTATTTAGGGTATTTTCCGCTAACTTCGCCTAATTCTTTTTCACGCTACATTTCAAGAATCTTATTTTTGTAATTACAAAAATGTCTAGTACGTCGACGTTATCCTTAATTGCTGGACATAAAAATTCCATTTAAATTTCCCTTTTAACGATCAAGGAGGTCTGTCTAATTGTTATAATACACTCGTTTACGTATTTTTATTGCCGGTACAATAATTAGAACATAACGCTTTTTAAGTAATTAAACTTTTCTTACAGAGAAAATACTACATAGCTAAATGCAATAGCTAGTAGAGGTAGAGCTTGAGTTACTGTTTTAAGAACTGGATAAAAGTAATTAACCTATTGCATATTAGACGTCAAATCTGCCCTAGGATAGGGCAAGTAAATAAAGACAGCTACTATAATTATTTGAATATTACTCTGTAGTTTTTAATATAAATGTTCTATGATTATTCAAGGAAAAAGTAACGTAGATAATACAGAGAATGTCTATTGTATACTGGGACAAATAAAATATTGCATATATAGATACAGATAAAATATTGTTTATTTGAGTAATATATTTATTTAAATGTTATAAAATAGCCAGGTACAGTCTGTCTTCCCATCGTATATACAGGGGTTAAGTTGCGAAAACTTGTACGGATTTGCTTATTTGAGGTGTTCGCCCAAAAATAGATTAATCTGCAAAGTTACTCTATTATAAGTTGTTAGGAGAGTTAAAGTGAAATTGGTTTAAGTCGACAAATTCCGCCCGTAGTTCGACGACAACGCGAGCTTGAGTTAACTCTAGTAAGACAGTTTTCCATGACAGCTACGAGACTGCTCGTAAATAATACATTAGATTTATATTCGTGTACTCTACTATTATATTAATTAAACATAGTGTGAAAATGGAAATACAGAATTTAGTTACTTTAAGTATATTTCTCAAAATAAGTTTAGGCTTTTTATTTTTATTTCTACTTTTAAATATTAAGTCATATATTTCGTAAAAAAATAAAGTGATTACTTTTATTTCATCTTGGGGTAATTATCACATTACTATAACGTTCACAATAATGAAAAAACTTTATAACATAATTAGTTTTGTAAAAGTACAACTATTTTATTCATAAAAGATGTGTAAAATATGTAAAAATAGACAAAAGTAAATATTACGTGATCCTAGAAAAATTGAATTTTAATATTTTTAATATATGTTCATGATTTTTAAGGATTAAAAACAAAAAAACTCCTTTAATATGCATATATCATATAAGGATAGCTGTCTTTCAAAGCACATATGAACTCATTATTGTGACACTGTCACTTGCATTAATCTGTCGATACTAAAATGCGTGGCGAAAAATTGCAATTATGTGTTGGGGTGCATTTTATCACAGCTGGGGTGACACAGGGTCGCGACCTGAGATCAAATGTTTGGTAGTTAACCCCGCTGCATTCATCATTAATAACATTTTTATGTGTACACATGTTTGTTGCAAAATATATCTGAGCGCACCTTTTTGCATAAAAACGCAATATTTAATCTATGTATTAATACGTCAAGGAAAAATCATCGACCCCCCTGTACAATAATTATGCGGATGAGTAGCATAAAATTTGGCATGGATAAAGTCTATGCAGAGAAGTGCAGGAATCTAATCTTTTCATAATAGTTCAGTTTTCATAGAGACCGACGTGGCATAGTAGCACAGCGTCTCACTGTAGTAAACTCGATTGGCTATGGGACAATCTGCATATATTTTAATTTCTCTGTTCTAGTAAGACAAAGCACCGCGTTGAATTACGCCACTCAAACGATAATATTTCAATTTCGGCCGGAAATGGAAAATCGGAGTGTCCTAGCACTAGATCTTTCAGATTACCCTGCTAAGCAGGAAGCTACGTTGAAAGACAGCACGTTAACAAAAAAAATGATACACTCTATTGTGTGTTTAAAATACGCTTTTGTATAAACACAAATACTAGTAGAAAAGTTAAGTGAAATAAATACCTAATAAATAAATAAATAAATCATTTGCCGTTAATAATTTCCTTGTAGATTTTTTTTTTTTTTTTATGGATAACGGATGGCAAACGAGCAGAAGGACCACCTGATGGTAAGTGGTTACCTTCGCCCATGAATATCTACACCACCAGAGATGTTGTAGATGCGTTGCCAACCTAGAGGATAGAGACGGAAGGGGAGGATAATGTAGTAGTCCGCTATCGGAACCACCACATTTTTGGGAAAGAATGGGTGGGAAAGGGGAAAACCTGGCTTACATGCCATCGAACCGGAACACATCACAAGATATTTGGCGGTTCGTCTTTGACATGATAGTGGTCGCGAGCCAGACGGAGGACGAACCTCCTACCACCAAAAAAAAAAAAAGATATCGAAAGAGTAAAGAAAACAGTTTTTCACCTAAATGTCTACTTACATACATAGGTACACTGAGTTGTATATTCATTTCTACTAGGAGTTCAACAATTTACTCATGGTAAGCAGACGTCAATCCAAACAATATTCTAAATTTGCCTTAATTGAGATTCAATCCTATGATCTATGTACAGCGTCAAAATAGATAATTACTAAATTAATTGAAAAAAACCATCCTTTTTTATATTCACAACCAACCCATATATAGTCTGACAGAGACTGTCAACTTTTGCAATTAATTTCATATAGGCGCTATTATTTTTCACCACACACCTAAGACATTTATTTATTATTTATAAACGTGATATGGTTAAAATATATATAATACATAGTTTCTATAAATATATTTCGTAAAATATATTAAGAAATGATAAATACTTTACTATAAAAGTCAGATGATCCAGTACTAACTACTTCAAAATGAACAGAAAGCCTATATTTAACGAGACCTTTGGTTTTTTATTTTCAGACATGCTAAATAAAACAGGTTTAGTAGTGTGAGTCTGCATTTGTTACCTATCACAGACAATAGGAAAATGTTGTTATGAATACTAATAAATTAATTTAAATCAGGTTAAAATAATTTTCTTTTAAATTCAACTGTTTAATTGTAGCCGAAAGTGATTAAATTCAATGTTAATGCATTTTTCTCTTGATTTATCTTTGTATATCTTCATTATTTATCTATTTTTGTATGGATACAATTGTGATGGCAACTGTTCTCTGGTGTAATCCATTAAATGAGGTGCAAATTTAGTGTCTACATATCCTCATCCGAATCTGACATCACATGGTATTTTTTTTTTTTATGGTTAACGGATGGTAAACGAGCGGGAGGACCACCTGATGGTAAGTGGTTGGTTACCTTCGCCCATGAACATCTACATCACCAGAGATGTTGTAGATGCGTTGCCAACCTAGAGGATACAGATGAAAGGGGAGGATAATGTAGTAGTGCGCCATCGGAACCACCACATTTTGGGGAAAGGATGGGTGGGAAAGGCTAGTATTAAATGTAACAAAATACCACAACTTTTTTTTTAAATTTCAGTCAAAACTTCATAATTTGATATTTTTATTTATTTTATAATTGTCTAAAATAAGTAGGCTTGTTTTGTTCAAAGTTTAGTAGATTCAGATTAAAATAATTAGTTATTACCGGCACTTACAATTCATATTGATTATATTAATTTCACTAGAAAAACCACTTACTACAGAATGCTATAAATATTGTGTTTGCTCCCATTTCGAAGTATAATGTATTCATGTTTTCACATTGGACTCTTTGGAAATCGAAAACATTTTATCAATGTGTCACTCATTCCATAACCATTTCAAAGTAATTAACTGATACCAGTTAGTTATATTTCGTTATTATTCATATGTTATAATATATTCAATACAAGATAATATTCATTGCCATAAATATAACCTACTACTTTCGAAATCTCAATATTAAAACATGACATTCTTGAGAAAACTAGCATCTTTGATATAAAAAATTACATTGATAATGGCCACCATTAAGTCTGGGGATCAAAGTCTAATATTTACCAATTGTATAAATTATACTGCCATGGTTTACGCTCAATCATTTGTAGCTAATAAATATACCTCCACTGTGTCTTAAAATGCTGCGTCAACCTATCAATCAGTTTAAAAATTCCCCGTTTATCCCCTTAATTTAATCAAAAGATCGCTTTAGTTAGCCAGGGGAAGAAAAAACCTATGATGACACGGATGTTACGATAATATAGCGTTATCGCTACTGTACTTATAATTTAATGAAAAAACGATCGTTTGAGCGTGTAAATATTTATGAGAAGAATTTAAAAAGTTTAAAGTATATTATATAGTACATGATGTAACGTAAAGAAGATTTATAAATATAAATTTTATAAAAACCTGTCGTGGCGTAGAGGCACAAGCGTGTGACTGTAAACGCGACAGGTTGTGGATTCGATTCCCACTCCAGGAAATGTAAAGCTTAGTATTTTCATTTTCTGGGTTTGGTAACAAAGCAAAGTGCGGCGTTGAGTTCCGCTACTCAACACGCAATGCCTCAAATTCAGCGGAAAGTGGGGAACGGTTGTTGTTTAGAGAACGGAGTGTCTTAACACTAGGTTCTCATGTTCTCTCTGCCTATCCTGCTATATGTGGGATACAGCGTGAAGCTATAAAAAAATAGAACTTTGTCCTTGTCTTTATACAAACTTTAAACATCATATTATATTCATATCCTATAACTAAGGATTTTTTATTTCCTAAAATATTTTAAAAACTGCCATACCAGATGTTCTACATCAGATACCAGTTAGACCAATTAAATTATAAAAAAAATAAAGAAAAAGATCGTTATTAAAACTTGTTCTACGTGATACGTATCTTCTGTTAATATATAAGTAAAAATAAAAGATTTCTTACATCTGATGTTGAACCATAATAGCCCATTAAATGTAACATGTAAGGAAATGTCGCCTCATCAAAAGTTATTCAGCGTTATGGTAGTGAAGACGATATTTTTTGGGCAGTAAGTTGAAGTAAACAGGGATCATAAAGTAAATCAACGTAAACAAAGTTTCGGGCATTAATTAAAAACTAATAAAAACATTCATAATTGATTACTAATCTAAAATTATTATATTAAGTAGTGTTAAAGGAGCGTAAGGAATAAGTGAAGATTGATATTAATTACATTACAGATACGAGTTCAATTGACCCCAATCGAGTGTACGTGGCTCCCCAGACCGGCACCCCGTAGGATGTAATAAAATTTGCATACTTTTAATCAAAGCCCGTGTCGCGGAGAAGTTTGCCAATAACGGACCGCCGTGATCGATCTCATGCCGGCTTGTCGTCGCATTACAATGCTGTTTGTTGTGTAAATGTCGAGACGAAGTGATAATATCATCAAAATTTTATTCTTTTTACAAAATAGAACTACCACAATGACAGACAATACTTCTCTTACTGAACAAAATTCAAAAACAGTCTTATAAATATTGTATAAATTGTAAGACGTAAGAATTCCAAATACATTTTATATAAATTCAGGTATTAATAAATATTACTACTATAAACAACGTTCGCACTAAAGATAACAAAGGCGTCCTTAATATTGTTTAAAGAATCCTAACAGCGCAATTTGCAATAAATTAGTTAGCATCAAATACAAAACGACAAAACGGCTAGAGAGCGGCGTCACGGCCCCACCGCCGCCGCCGGACCGCCCGACAGTCCATCTCTGCTCCGCATTAATCGTGTTTAGTTAGCGGATATTGGCGGCGGAAATTCAAATGCAATCAAATGAAAATAGCATTCGTAAAAAAGCAAAGAAAACAAACCGACAGGCGTCAGTCTAGCGATCGATGCGCCCGCCGCGCCGCCCGCCCTCCCCTCCGCACGCTGACCGTACTTACACGATTTTAAATTGTACATATCTGAAATTCCGATCTGTCGCGCACCCACCCTGCGCTATGAAATGAAACGAAATAAAACTAGTACGACACGGCGCGCCCGGAAAAAATCAAAATCGAAATTAAAAATAAAAGGATTTCCCGACGCGAGCGAGGGAGGCGGATGTTGCAATGTTTGCGGCCGTCATTCAATGCAGTCCGCAATAAAAACATGCACTCAACGTCTACATATAAATATGTGCGGTAGGATTGATTGGAAACGAATGTGTGTGCGTGTTGTGTGCGGGGGTGTTGCAGGAATCGAAGGTGAACGCCGCGCCGCTAAGACTGTAATCGGTTTTGCCCGGAGCCGGCCGGTGCCGCGCCGCTCACAATTAAACTTTGTTTGTACATGTGTCGCTGGAGATTAGCCACATTGGTCTTTTTAAGTGAACCAGGGACGGTCCCGCAAGCGATTTAAGATTTTCAAATACAATTTTAACTATATGTTCGTTAAAGTATTCTTAAACACCCTTTGTGTATGGGGAAAACTTTTTAAAGTATTAAAGAACAAGAAGTTCTTGTAGCTATGTTTAAACCGAATATAAACAAAATATAGGTACATCGTAAGGCCACAATTTTACGCAAATAGCAATAGTAGCTACGCTTAAAGATGTAAATGTAAGCGGCGAGCGCACAACGGCCATAAATCATCGGGAGGGGGCGCTGATTGCCTACAATTATGGCATTAGCTTCCGTGCCTAATTTTATATTGCTTTAACTTCTAAATCTCAAGTGATCCAATAGGTAGCCAGAGTAACAATTATCATATTGTTATTATTTTGTATTTAAATACAATCTATTCAATTTAATGTTATGTAAAAAATATATGTTTTTCTAGTTTATTACGTGATTTTAGCTTTATAGCTTCATTTTATAGCTTCACGCTGTATCCCGCATATAGCAGGGTAGGCAGAGAGAACCTAGTGTTAAGACACTCCGTTCCGCACTTTCCGCCGAATTAAGTCATTGCGTGCTGAGTGGCGGAACTCGACACCGCGCTTTGCTTTGTTACCAAACCCAGGAAATGAAAAACTCCATTTCCTGGAGTGAGAATCGAACCCACAACCTATCGCGCTTACACGCACGTCGCACGCTTGTGCCCCTGCGCAACAACGGACGTTAGATAATTATTAAATTATTAAGTTAATATATAAGTATAAATTAAGTTCATATTCAATTATTTAGTAAATAATATTTTTTTTTTATTTATATATAAGGACATGCCGAATGCTCATAATAGGTTCAATCTATTTAAAGTATATTATTAACATTGTTATCAATGAGACTGAGGTACACCTATCTATCAATCAGCCGTAGCATGACAGTTACAAGCATGAAATCTTCAGGGGCAAGGAACAAAGATAAGTCCCGTTTAACTTCCGTTTCCAACTTATCGAATAATTTAACTGAACATTTATTTTTGCGCGCTCATCAATCAAGCGAACTCGCTCTTCGCCGATAAGCCGCGCCTCGACGCCGAGAAATGACTAGGCATTACATAAATCCCCTCTGATGATGAAAAGTGAAGTCTAACAGATAAGAACCGACAAAAAGTTACGATGAGAAATGAATCGCGATTTGTATTCGCGGGTATCCCCGCGCGTAGCAACTCGCTTCTGCGCATATCGAGGTTGCCTGTCTGAACGAGTAGTTAAGATAATATTGCAGTCCGCACATATTTATATCTAATTTTTAACCGACTTAAAAAAGAGAAGAAAGAAGTTCTCAATTCGACTGTTTCTTGGATTGTATTTGCAGTAATATTTTAAACAAATACAGACGGTATTTACTGGATGGACCATATTTGATGAATCTTTTTTTATGTGATAGCTAATGCTTTTGAGACGGTCTGATTTAAATTCAGTTAAGTTCTAACGAGTAAATTTAAGCTATTCGTAATAGTTTTATCTGAAATGGGCTTTCTGTTTTGTCAAATTTTTTATTATGTTAAACTGCCGCCCATCAAAATGTTCATCTATAAGTTTTTGTTCATTACAAATGTAAAAACAATATTTTATAAGTAAAAGTACTACTTAAATAGCAAATTATTTTTTACTTTAGTATAAAAATGTCTGATAAAAACACTCAAGTTTAATCGAAACTTTTCTCCCGCCAGCCATTATTAAGATAAACAGTACAATACATAAGCCTATCTCGACATTTATTTTATCACGGGTTCACATCACGCGCCGCTATTCCTTGTTATGATACGGCCCGTACCTGAGTGGAGCTGAAAGAAAAGCTATAAACCTGTTCGAAGCGTTTCTTCCGGCGCGCCGGAGCGTCGCGTACGCTCGCCGACTGGCAAGCAGTGCCCGTCCCGCGCTCCCGACCACCCCCTACAACTGCCGACCATATTTTCCACTTTATGTGTGACAGTTGAGGTAATATCGAGAGTCTCTCCGCTCTCTGATTGGACGAAAAATACACATTAAAGGAACCTACCGGTTGTGAGCAAGCGATTCGAAACTGTATTCCCGTGGAAAATGTCGGGAAATATTGTATTATGGGGGTGGAAAATTGCCACCCTGCCGCCCCTTCGCTCGACTCGGCAAAAACTGTCGAGTATTTGTTTTTGATGAAAACGATTTATTATTCTACGTGGGTTGGAGGCAATAAAGATAAGCCAGCGAGGTGGCGGAGCCTTATTACGGCTAACCCTCGCCTTTGTTTCCTTATAAAGAATAATAAATGAGGCCGCCACGCTTATGTACTAAGTTTCTTAATTACATATTTATAAAATGAAAACATTTTTAATATTTATACCTAATTATATCAAATTTCTTACAATAAACATTAGGATAAAAGACTGTCTCCGAATTGGCTACGCTGTCGACTTGGAATAGGTAGGCTACGAGCTCAATTCTTCTGATGTAAATATTAAAAATAAACAACTATATATATATATATATATATATATATATATATATATATATATATATATATATATATATATATATATATATATATATATGTGTTTAAAATATGAGCATATTATTAATTAAATCTTGTTGAGTTTAGGTGGATTTCGGTAAAATGTTATATTTAAAATATTTTATTTTTTTCAATCTGCCGAAATTAATGCCTCCATTCAACTCGCTGTGTTTTTATTTTGAGTAAATTAAAAAATGGAGGTCTCGCTCTTTACTTTTTTTAACCATCTATAATGTACGTTTTACACTTGCGTTAAAAATGAAAAATGCGAAAGATAAAATGCATGAAGATGACAAAACCAATTATATAGATAGATAGATACATATATAGTATCTATTTTTTATTTGTATTCATCAATTAACTATAATCAATTATAAACATTCCTATTTATCCCTTCAGGCAACAAAACTATTAAACCTCTAGCAAATATTATTTTCAGTAATGTTTAAAGATTGGTTGTTGGTTATCTACTGTTCCTGTTGGTGTTAATTAATAAATAATACAATTACTTGTTAAATTATACACCCCATGATACGTTCATAAATCCGAAGACCCCCGCGGAGCGCACGCGCTGCTTATCACGCTCCATCTTATTTAAAACATTGGACATTATTGCTGACAGATTTTTTGATTGCTTCAATCATCTGCTGTGGTTATTTTATGCCATGATTATAATATAAATATTGCACTGTTACTTTACAAAAAAATATACAATAATATTTAAGAATGTTATAGCATAAAATTGTCTTCTGAACTTTATGACATGTTTAAGCATGTTTATTATAACTTTCATTTCATTGAATTACGGATCTTGTATCTATTTAATAATTATACTTAAAAACCATTTTATTACAAAATAATATGATAGTTTATTAATATTTTTTATTTTTTTTTTATGGATAACTGATGGCAAACGAGCAGAAGGACCACCTGATGGTAAGTGGTTACCTTCGCCCATGAACATCTACAACACCAGAGGCGTTGTAGATGCGTTGCCAGCCTAGAGGATACAGATGGAAGGGGAGGACAATGTAGAAGTCCGCTATCGGAACACTTGGCTTACATGCCATCGAACCGGAACACATCATAAGATATTTGGCAGTTCGTCTTTGACATGATAGTGGTCGCGAGCCAGACGGAGGACGAACCTCCTACCACCAAACAAAAATATAATTTGAAAAATTAAGTATGCCATTACTTAATTCTAAATATAAAAACACTAATAGGTATATGTGGCATTGATACAACACCCTCGCGGTATCAACATACAGACATGAAGAAGGGATGTTTAGTACCACCGAATAAAGGGTGCCAAAATACTCAACAGTGCATAACTCATAAATAAAATACAATATGGTGAGCAAAACATTGAATTATGCTGGTATTATGTCACATTTAGCCTTAGTGAATTTGTCAAAGCATAAAATAAGGGTGGCAGACTTTTGGATATCGCTGGCCATTGTTGTCTGATACGGGGGTACGGATTTATGACTATCTTATTACTTGCGATAAATATGCATACATAATTTATTAAGTAGATACAAGTGTCAATAAAGGTGACTGTTTCAAAGTTTATATTGATGAAAGACTTTGAAAAAAGACAAGTTTTATCTGTTCTGATTTATTAAAATAACTAACTTGATCTTATCGCTACAATACTCATACAAGAATGTACTTTGTTAGCACTGCATTTTCCACAATACTTTATATTTCATATTTACACAACACTCGATTGACATTTTTAAATATCTTAATACAACTTTATGTACACTCTCAAAAAAAAACAAAAGATTTTTGTATGAATTAATAAGGTAATTTACTTTTTCGGAATGGCACCTATTTTTATTGGTATTTACCAAAATGACTTCAACGTGTATTGGAAGCACTTCACTTTATAAACAAAATGCTCTCTCCGCTTTGGCATAAAGGGGAAAACAGCGAGCCCGATTCAGCGAAATCATAGAAAAGCACATAAATTGGCGCGCATTAACATTTCCTTTATCCTACGTGTCGGCGTATGACGGGGGCGCCTCCGCCGCCCGCTGCCGCGCGGGTGCCGCCCAAGACAATAAATTTACATATTTCACCCCTCAAACAGACCTTTTTTGCCATTCCGCAGAATTACGCACATATGGGAATATTCTGTTGAATATATCAGCAGTAAGGAGATATACTCTCAGAATAAAATTATCGCCTCCAACACATTTGCAAACGAAGAGAGCCCAAATAAAATACCGTCTAAAGAGTATTAATCTTTTTTATGGTAAAAATATTAATGAGCCTTAATATTGTTAATATGTTAAAAAGTTCTATAACATACTTATTTGTACGTTTAATGTTACGTAACTCAACTGTTAAAGTTATTGATGGATTTCTCTTATCATTTTATTGCGTTAGAACTATTTATTTATTTATTTATTTAATTATTTATTTATTTATTTATTTATTTATTAAGGCTAGCCAACAATTGTTACAATTAATACATTATAATATTTTACAATAATTCATAAAATAACACCCAATTGTACAATTAATTATGGGTTAGCACCACATACAATAATAATAACTAAAACAAAAAAATAATAATAATAAATAGTAATTATACAACAACTGACATAATAAAATAAAATTTGTAATTAAATTGAGTTAAATTAAAAATATTAGGTCCATAATTATCAATCAAATTTATAAATTAAAAAATAAATAAATAAATAAATAAACTATAACAAATATGCATCTCATTAATTTATTTTTTCAATGTTATTTCCAAATAAGACCAACAAATAATTATTATTCAATCAATAAACTTAATCGTAATTAGTATTCTACGGATATAATACACATGAACAAATATACAGATGGAAATGTAATTTTGCGGTAGAGGCACCCTCCAAAGGGTCAAATCAAAATCATTTTCACAGTCCAGTGAAGCAGTGTGCGTACAGTCAGACAGACGCTCTGCGTGCCTTCTGACGATTACTGAATTTCACGTGATCTATGAGGTAACTCATTCTATCTATGATATTGTAAATAAATAAATGAAATTAGTGGGGAACGGAAATGTTAAAAGATATCAGAGTGTCTTAACTCTAGGTTCTCTAGTTCCCTTTGCCTAAATGCTATGTGCGGGATACAGAGTGAAACTAATAATATGTTAAATAAACAAGTACTTAAATATTGTAAAGCATTATTCAAAAAGTTTTGCAACGTTAAATTGTATCGAATATTTTTACATCATCGTAAGCCAGAAATACTTCAAAAATATTAAATTATTTAATTAATTGCAACATTGCACCACATTGGGTTCCACCACTAAACACACACTAACGCTAAAAAGTGCGTACCAAGAGCACAACGGAGTGTCTTATCAAGTTAGTAACTCTGTATGAAGCCGAAAAAACAATACAGTTGTAACATTCATAAAATGATCTAAGTATCACTTTACACAATATAAATTAAATGCTCCTATGTAGTAATTTCGTATTTGAAACTTGGAGTATGTGAATAGAATGAAGTAGTAGCAGGGCCAGCTAGGGAGCTAGACGGACGACACTAATACTCATTAGAATTACATGGCGGAACGAGCGGTTGCAGCGTCCACCGTCGCCACTCGCCGCACTGCCTAGCACGCTCTATGGATTTACCCATATCCGTAAACTGGAAAATGACATCAGTATTCGAATTTGTAATGTTGCTGAAAATGAAGAACTTTTAAAATACAATTTTTACGAAATGTGTTCTGCATTATTATTTATTATAATATTTTTGTTTGACTCCTTCATATTATATAACAACGACTTTTCTATTTAAATCAAATAACAACAGTCATTTAAACGTATTTATTGTTCAAAAGCGATTCATTTGAACGATTATTACTTATATAACGGTCTTATATGCTTTTTTTAATTTCCATTACAAATATATCGTTTTAACACTGACATCATTTGTTGTCTTACGCAACTATCTCATTAACAAAGAACGGATTTGGAGTTCTAAACCTTACAATTGTAATATGTTACTTATAACTACATAAACGATAATAAGCATTAAATATTTCTAAATATAAGCAGAACCTGTAATATAATTAAATAATCAACTCACATATTGCATACTATTAGTAAATAATTCATTTCTTTCATAGAAAGACCTTATAATTATTACAAAGTAAGTATTTTTTTATAATCATTGTACGCGTAACATATATAACTTCACAATAAATAGAGGCTCAACTGTTGCGGCTAGCGGCAATGTAGACGAGTTTACGCTAGGCGCAATACGATTCCACCGACCTTTACTTTTCTATGATTTGTTTCTTTAACATAATGTTTAATTTAATAAGGAACTAGTATTGTAAAAATATATTTATGATTCAGCATACTGTTCTTATAATAATCACATTCACTGCTTTGAGTTTCAAATTCGTTCTTTTTAACCTTTCAACTTAAAAGAGGAAGTTATCAATTTGAGTGTATTTTTTTATGGGGGTCACTGCATAACTTTTTACTAGGAAAACCTATTTTCAGGATTCTTTTTCTACAAGAATAAATTTTGGAATCCTTCGTAATAATTTTATTTTTAGTACAATTTATTTGAAATTGGTTTTATTTTTTTTAAAAGCTTAATTAATTATTTAATAATTTTTTTTTGTCATTCAAGTCCTTCCTATTCAATACTTTAAACGCCTGTCGTGACGCAGAGGCACAAGCGTGCGACTGCAAATGCGACAGTTTGTGGGTTCGATTCCTACTCCAGGAAATGGGATTTTTCAGTGCCTGGGTTTGGTAACAAGCCAAAGCGGCGTTGAGATCTGCCACTCAGCACGCAATGCCTCAATTCGGCGGAAAGTCGGGAACGGAGTGACTTAACACTAGGTTCCCTCTGCCTACCCTGCTATATGCAATACTTTAGAAAGCATATATAAATTTTTAAAATAAAATTTTGATTAAAGAGAATATTCGTATAATAAAATTATGTTTGTGATCGAGTATGCTATTCTGATAACAAATTATGTCGCATATTAATATTATATATACGCGTTTTAAACTCCAAATACAGATTTAAAGTTTAAATTGAAGATAAGAATTCGATGCGTAAAAAAGTAAATTTGAAATACAAAAACATGAATTTGAATTAAAATGAAATGGAATAAAAAGTAATGTGGAATTTAAAACCTATAGAAACATCTATATATTTGTAAAAAAAAATAATAAGTCTAATATAATTATGTTTTTCTTAGTTCTTATTTTCTTTCTTCCTTTAGAAAGTTGCGCAGTTTTTAACTATGTGATTATAGCTTAATTAATCGTACTTGACACATCTATATAAGAATATCTATATCATCTAATACATAAAGCAAAAACTTTGGACCCCTTTTTACGAAAATTACGCGGACGGAGGAGATTGAAACTTGGCACACTTATAGTCTATATAGCGAAGAAGTGCAGAATGATAGTATATTTTTAAAATAATACATAAAAAATATATTAAATGAAATAAATGTTATACACACATACTATGGTTTGACATCCATGTTTATATAAGGTGACATATACATACATATGTTGCTAGGACGCGTTATTAACGCGTGAACGGGGACACTATGAACGTCTATTAACGTTTCATATACTTAATGGATAAATCAAAGTTTTTTTATAAATTATGTATTTTATTGGGTATAAAAACATCCGTAGGTATGCACGCAATACTTATACAAAGCCTTACGTTATTTTCTTCGTCTATATTTCTGTAAATGTAGTGAACGCTGGGAAATATCGCATTCTCTTCACGAATTCCACCACAATCGATAAGAGAGATGACCACTAGCCGCGAGGGAGCAGGGGGCGAGCGGACGAAGGGGAGACTGTTATTTGATTAGTCTTACTGAGAATGAGCTCGCCTCGACTTAATGGGGTGAGGGCTTGTAACCGGACCATGTGTAATTTTCTATATTCTCTAAACATACACCGGAAAACAAAAGAATATAATTATCTAAACAATTACGCGTTAGCATCCTATTTGACTCACATCATCACGTAATAGACACACATTTCGATATAAATGGGTTTCGCTTGAAATTAATTAGTTGCACGATTCCATTATAAGGACAAATGTAAAAGCGACCGCTTAATAGTGCGGTGGAAAACTCGCTAGTTTTAGCTCGCGAGAATAGGACCGGAGAGAAATTGCGGATAGACATAATCAGTCTTCTGGCTTTGAGGCCGTCGCCGCCCTAATGTGCCACACGCCTCTTCACCTGATGAATACACACGCATTACCACTCGCTGATAGAATTCAATATCTACGTTTCATTTACGCGTAATTGAAATGTTCAATTTTCCGCGCTTGTTTTCCTTATATGAACAATTAATTTGTGTAGGTATTTTTAAATTACACGTACATACAGGATTATTTCTTTAATTTGTTAAAGATAGAACGTCACAAAGTCTAAAGTTATTAAACATAATATTTATAAAATATATTTCATTTTGTGGTACTAAATATTTCTTAAATATGACATTATTTTCTGTAACAAATTGTTGACCTTATCAATAATCTAGTAACAAAATATACACATATTCGTGATTAGCAAGACAATTAGTACAAGTCCTTCAGGTTATTTTTATTGATTTTTTTTTGTTTTCAAAAACATATTATTACCATTATAAACAATATTTTCATAAAGTCATCCACAATGAATTATTTAAAATATATGTATGTATGTTTTTGATTTGGTGACTTTGAGTTTCGGCACTTAACAGGCAATGTCTTGAATTCGAGCGAAAAGAGGAAAACGAAGTGTTTTGTCACTAACTTTTCTTTATTTGTTTGTATCATTAAAATAGATCGAAGAATTTTAATCGTACCCACTACAGGTGTGAAAACAACATAACACACTAGTACGTAAGCGTGAAACGGGGACCACCCCGCACACCTTAACTACCTCCAGGCACACGCTTTACGACCGGGGGATTAACCCATGTAACGAGATTCATTAATTCTTGTCGTTAAAATTTGTCGTTCTCGATTAATAAGGAAGTCCCGGGCGGTGATACGTTATTATCACTCGACCGCAGCAAGTGTCACCGACGCTAGGGCCCAGGGAGTCGTCGCCGCGAAACTTCCCACTCTGCCTGCTTTATTTACACTATCAAGTAAATTAAACTCACGCTCGAGTGTCGGAGAAAACTTTAACAGAACTTTGTGTAATAAGTGGTACAACAACACGAGTAGAAGAGCAAACGTCGGACGCGGTCTCCGCTTCGCACTTCTCTCCCACTTAACTCTTTGGGACATATTTATTCGACCCTCCGGCGACCGCTGCGATGTTCACCCGCCTCGAGCCCCTGCAAAATTAACCTAACGAATCAAAGGCGATATTAAACGCTCCCAAACCGCCTCTACATATAATCAGTGCCTACATTATGAGCCTTTACACTAAGACTCCATTGATTGACTATTCCATAAATTTTTTATTGGTCTCGGACGCAAAACGAACAAAGGAAGTATTTTCTTCCCCTTGGAAATGAACCTTTCCTCTATCTATTTGTATGTAATTTTTAATGTGGGGTCAATAAGGAAGGCACACAGTATATCTCCGTCGGCTGCCGCCGTAACGATAATGAATCGGTACTGAAAGTACGTTGGACCAAGCTCACAAATTATTAAACGTCCTATTCCCGTAATAACAGCTTTCTTACTTGAACTGAAGTGGTTTAAATTGTACCGACTTAGTTCCTGAGCTCTACAAATTAGATGCTTTATAATTTATTTAAATCTGTATTAATCTGCTATCAAGTAACGCTTTGAATATAAAATTACTTACAATGGTCATCGTTGTAGTTGAGTTTCAATTAGCTAGCATTATTAATGCATAAAGAACTACTTGTGGTATTCTCAGTACCGCATTTCCTTGTCGTTTAAGAAGACCCTCCCTGAGGAGGTGCGGCGGTCTTGTCTTCTGTTTGTTTTACCTACCTGTGACCCTCGTACAATTGTCCACTAAGTGTTGATTGCTTGTAAATACAGCCTCTTCACAAAATGTTTACTTATAATGTAATCGTATTTGATAAGGATGTAAATAACCAACTCTCGAGTTTGTTTTGCCAGGTTAAAGTTGATATAAGTTTATTATACGATTTAACGTTCTATGCGTGGAAAGAATTGATAAGACACACTTGAACCTTTTCATCTATAGCACGAAATTTATCGCTGTTTTGGGTTTTTATTGTTCCGTTTTACGACCTCTTCGTACATAAATTGTATAGATAAAAGATTAATTTTGCGACCGCTTTCAATTTATTTTAACTTAAGTAATAAGTATTGGTATATATATAGTCGATATATGTATGATAATCTGGCACAATAATATTCGATAATAATACAGAAAAAAAATTATAATATTCTACACAGAAATATCCTAATACCTTATAAAAAATAAACACTATACTAAATATATACCTAATTCACATAAACCTTACCTATTACAGTAAGTAATGTCCACTTTCAGTCACTATAGTAAGAGGTGAGTGAATTTATAAAGTCCAAATATTTCTCATAACGGTAGGCCAGTACGACCCACTCCACAATATATCAAGCAAAATTATTCTTGGATATAGCCGTGAGTGCGACAGAGAAGGCACACGAGGTGCTGACCCTTGGCCCATAATGTACGGTCCGGTTAGGTACGACTTACGGAAAATGGTACCTACGTAACACCCGCGCCCGCACCCGCACTCCGTGCATGAAATGCTTATTATACGCGGCACGTACGCCGCCACCCCGCGTTTTTCGCTGGCGTCTCGCCTCACTCTCTCCCACGTACTCTCCGTGTACTCCGACAGGGATGCAAGACCGATATTACAGCAAATCGAGGATTGTTATGTCCGGTCCGGCGGAGGTCGGCGTAATATATAACCACGGCATTCCGGGCTCATATATTAACAAGGAACTCGCTTCATACGAAAAGATCTTGCACGATGGAAACAAATGGCAAGGAAAATTTTGTCGGTAAAATTCATTGAGATGGAAGAAGCAAACCGGAATGAAAAGTTACCACAATTTTTCTGGTTGGTTTATTATACTTCATATAATGAATTTATCATACTAATTTGTGGTCTTTATATATAATCTTACTTATTCATAAAAACAGACCTAAGTCTTGTATTTTCAACGAACTGACATAAAAAAGTTCCATCTATTGTATATATAGTTTATAAACACAATATTTTTTTAAGTAAGTAGATTCTATTCATTACTTTTCGGTCTTTCAAAAGGAAAATTCAAAATCTCTTAACATCACTCGTATATTTATTAATTTATACTGTATTTTTTTATTGTAAAATATTAAAACCGGTATTACGATATCTACGAGTATAATACCTTATCGACTTCGGTTACTGTACAAAATAATCTTAAATAATTTAACAAAAGAATTACTTTAAAAGTAGTTTCACTATCCATTTCTCCCAGATGATGTGAACATGTTACCAAATAAATAAGAGTGCAGTATATCATGAGCGGTCAGGCACTGTTGCGACATTGCAAATGAAGAATGATCACCGCGGCGTGGAGCACACCTAGAATGGAGAAAAACTATGATGGCAAATAAGTGAATGATGGCGTATTAGTAATATTCATTTCCTGTTTATATTTAATAGCTTTAATATAAAAATCTTAATAAATAATAAATATCATAAAACAAATTTTGAATTTATAGGAGTTGTATAAATAGGATAAGTTCAAGAATGTGGAGGTAAAATACAGCTACCATCTTTTCGATGATTTTAAATGTTAAATGGATAAAACAACAATAATTTACTATACATCGAAGGTGACTTTGATATTTTTTTAATAATATACCTTAAATATGTTTTATTCGAGGTACAATAGCTATAGTAAAAAGACTGAGGAATTAAACATAGAAATGTTTTGAATCTATAGAGCTATCTTTCTCGATTAAAATGCGATATGCACCCTAGCGATTAATGTTTCGGAGAGCAGTTACCACCCGAACAAATTTAAATAAATTCGAGCATTAAAGTCTCCAGACGATCATACAAAAATATACCTATGTCAGAAGAGATTTGAACGGAATAAAAATTCCTTGGGCTCGTCGCATTATCGAGGGGCGGGACTCCTGTTTTCTTTTGTAGCTGTCGTACGGTATAATCTTTAAGAAAAATGCGATATTTAAATGAAGTGAATTCCTCAATGGGGATTTGCTTGATACCAGTTGCTATTCCATTTATTAATTCAATAAGACACGGATAATCGCATTGGGAGTGGTATAAAACATGTCGATATAATTTATACACCTCGAATGCGAAAATACATTATAAAACAAAAGACTCCAAATTGTTAAATGTTAACACAGAAGCTGTGATAATATTAGGGATTATTTGTATTTGACAAGTTGGGGGAACTCTTAGTTTAAACATATCGCTATCAGAGCGTTAGCTAGTGTTACGCGCAGTATAAACATTGGATTGTAATGAGGACAGAGCCGTGCGCGCAGCGCTGCAAGAGATCAGCGCCACGCGACCGCCACGCGTGACACGTCTCTAATTGCCCTTCCATAGGGATTGTGACAATATTAGGCAATCCAGTGAAAATAACACAGAACCATTTTGTATACATTTGAGACAACTATAATCTCTCATTTTAATAGATAAGTGGAGGCGTAGTCGAATGATTTGTAGTCTAGGGCGAAGTCATAAAGCTATTGTATTCTATGTATAAAAAACTTTTACTTTATTATACACCAAAAAAATACCCTAAAACCTTTCTTTTATTTAAAGTCGATAAAATTAAAAAATACGAAATTAAAGTCTGTCGCGAAACAAAGTACCACCAAGAGAAATAAAAAAGAGCAAAACAAATGAGAAGAGCTCATTTAAGCGACCACTAAATTGTATTCAGGAGAATAATAAAAACGGAAGTCATCAGTGACACGCACAATAAGCATCAACCTCAAGAATATCATAGATAACGGCGCGGCGTTGCCTCCGCTGAGATCTCATTAGGAGGCCGCAGGGAAATTAAAAAGAAAGCAAGATCTTGGACTCGATTGCGGGCGAAGAAAAACGTCGGCCTTCCTCTCATAACATTACATACAGCTCCACTAAATTTTCCGGGCAATTATTATTTTGTGGTGCGTAAAAATGTCCCAAAATGCGAGACAGTAGTTAATTGCAGAAAAAGGACCACTGGACATTGGGAATATAAACCTGTCTTATACGGCTTGCAATAGAATCGGAGAAGTCAACACATAAATTACAAATTTTCTGAAATTGTAATTGAACTAATTTTATACATTGCATATTTTTTTATCAAGTGTGCATTCTTTCTTTATTTATACAGACACAATATGTTACTAACTTTATCATAAAATCATAAAGCACAATTTTTTTCTTTAAAAATAATTTAAAAAGACGGTAGAACTTCACGAAGAAAAGAAACAATTAATTGCCTTATCCAAGAACAAATTTCGAGTCTTCGAACTTACTCGATTTGCTAGAAAGAACCTATAGAAATCTTGCATTTATGCAAAACAAAGGCAATCAAGGCCCGGACGAACAGAAGAAATGAGCTTCATTAAGCGACGGAATGAAAACTTTAATAATGTAAGATGCAAAAAAGTCGACAAAAATGCTCAAGAAAATCTGACAACATAAAGGCTGTTGTAACCGGGGAGTCGCCGTAAAATCATTAAGATGCTAATAAAAACTTCCTTTTATCGCACAAAGACGAAATCGGGGGATGGTGAAAAAAATATTCAAATAAAAACTCAATCGAGAGAGTGGAATAGGAAACGGCGTCCATGATTATTCTTCAAAACATAATGAAGAAAATTAATGTAAATATTCTTTGCTTGGAACTTTCCTCCCTTCCGAAAGTTTTATTTTACAGCGTGTCGTTTAACAACCGACCCCACTTATTGACATTCAATTCAGGGGGAAATTGATTTATGAAGATTGTTGCTTTAATTGGGAATAGATTTTATGTGACGCATATACTCGTAAACATTCACCATTGCATTTTAATTACGTATAATAAAAGATGGCATACTATAATTTGTGTCCCTAAAAACAAATATGCTATAACTTTAGAAATACATTTTAAATTATTAAATCTAATAAGCAAGAAAGAGTCTTAGATTAACAAATAAGTACAACTAAACTTCAAGAGACAGGAACAGTCTCTATTTTTTTATTTTTAATTAGTTGACATGGTATGGGCGAAAATAAATAGAATGCAGATCATTTTGTGTCTGTAATATAATAATAAATATTAGTTAATCTAAATTTGTTTTCATCATTGTCTTGTTTTAAATTGTAAAATACTATACATAAATAGTATCAAATAAAATTTGTGTTCATTTGATTTTCAAATTAAAAATCTGTGTCAGTTTTAAATTCATACCTAATATATATTTCATAAAGCGTCAGACGTAGGACAATGGTGTGCATTATTGAATAGCCATGACATGCAGCTGCATATGCAGGACATGCGGAACAAATGACCGTGTTTATTTTATAATTTACTAGAGCACGCGCTACTTTAATTTCGAGAATCCGTTATTATGTCTGTTACTTTAAAAATATATATTTCACTGTCCACAAAACAATAATAATAAAATAATATAAATAACTACCCTATATAATTTTAACTATATGTATAACGACGATTTTTGGATGTTTTAGCTTGTTATTACAATTTTTATTAAAAAAAATGAAGGTGAACTCCTTACAGAGTGCAATAAACAATGTTCTATTTAAGGATGTACTGTATAAGTAGATACGCTCCAGTATACGGCAGGAAATCTAAAAGTTTTTTCGTACATTTGTATATCGAAACAATCGAAATTAATGGAGACAACACAAACAGACATTAGGCTAAATTATACACATTAAGACCCCGAATCGACTCCTAATATGCAATCACATACTTTATACAAAATTTATAGTACCTATTACAAGATTCGCATTAAACTACCCAGAAAATCTTTAACCTAAGCTTTAAGCTTATAAAAGCTCGGCGCTAATGGCCGGATACCGGAAATTGCTCTCTCATATATCTCCCGACAGATTTATGAAAGTACTCACACATGTGCCCCTGTGTCTACTCTCTCACAGGCTGTATCAACACGCACATAGGAACGTTAATGTCGCGATCGCTGCTAAACTTTGACAGTTATTAATTTAAAAGGTCGTTAATTTTGGCGTATCGACTACCGATAAATTTAAACAAACACTATTAAAACAAACTTACGTCTAATGAAGATAATTTTACCAGTATTACATTTATTACACGCAATACATATAGTAATGGAAATGTTATATATTTTTTTCACAAACATACGAACGTATATCTACTATATGCATTATAGTCTCACGTTACATAAATGTAACCAACAGAATCATTAAATCAACAATTATACGAGTATCAAGTGACTTTTTTTATTAGGCAATAATTATTTTTATAAAACATATTTTTAAAGTAATAATATTTCAAATCGCGTCAAATCAATTACTTAACTTATTAACGACTTAATTTTTTTTTAACTTCACGCTGTACCCCGCATATAGCAGGGTAGGCAGAGGAAACCTGAGAACCTAGTGTTAAGACACTCAGTTCTATTTCAACAATTCCGTTCCCCATTTTCCACCAGATTGAGGCATTGCGTGTTGAGTGGTGGAACTCAACGCCGTGCTTTGCCATGTTACCAAACCCAGAAAATGAAAATACTTCATTTCCTGGAGTGGGAATCAAACCCACAACCTGTCGCGTTTACAGTCGCACGCTTGTGCCTCTGCGCCACGACAGGCGTCAACTTAAAATATAGTATTCGTTTATATAAGAATATATGATAAAAATAAATGTATAATATATAATATGTATTTTTGATCCAAGTAATAGCTAATTTATTTTATCGTACAATTTCGCCATATATTTAGTATAGTAATATTAAGATAAAAATCTGAGAGACTGACTACGCGCGTAGCAGCTTAAAGGACTACGGTGTAGCCGCGTAGCAGATAATCCGCGGCCGGCACATTCTCACGCCCATGCCGCTGATATGACTCTGATGGTCTTTCCCTGTCATGTTTAATGCATCTGTCAGCTCTGCATACTGTAATGACTGCGATTTTAAACCTTTATACGGAGTGATTTTTTTTATTTTGTATTTTTTTATAATAATGTCTGCGTATTGTCTTTGTCATAATTGTAACTTTTTTTGTATATTTTTTAAATTATTTATTAATCATGTACACAGAATGGTCTAGTTGTAATTTCTTCAAAATGGTGAAGAAATGAATTTGTGAGTGGCATATACTTGAGTGGACGGTGTTTTTTTAGGATCTTAATCTTCGATGGCTATCCCGCCTTAGCTTCGGCCGACACGTAGCGGCCATTGTGACGTCGAATACGTCTTCCGTGGCGCTTCTTATATGAGCGTTACAAGTGCTTTCTAAATAATCTAAGTCCAGCTGAAGAGAGCGTATTGTATTGACACAGTAGAGTGGTGGCCGGTCGTATAATGCCGCATGAATGTGTGCGTTCATCGTCGGTGCAAACACACTCCTGTGTGTTCACGCTTGATAGAATAAGCAAGTCGTCCGGCGCCGCGGGGAGGGAAGGTGGTTCCTGCAACAGGGGGGACACCCCGCAAGTGTCTTCAAGACTGGACCTCCACCACCCTAGCCCACTACACGTCTTCTCTAGCACTTCCGTGCCCACAATGATCTTTAAATGTCCTATGAGTTATTCTATAAAGTAGTATATCTGTCGTAACATTTTTGGAAACAGTCTTTTAAATAAGTTTAAGTGAAAATGTGACTAGTAAACACCCCATATATATTACTAATAATTTCAAACTTTACAATATTATTTTATATTTTAAGTAGTAAAAAAAAATTACAAATATGAAAATGTCAATAATACGTAAGATCTATTTTTTTTTTTTTTTATGGATAACGGATGGCAAACGAGCAGAAGGACCACCTGATGGTAAGTGGTTACCTTCGCCCATGAACATCTACACCACCAGAGATGTTGTAGATGCGTTGCCAACCTAGAGGATAGAGACGGAAGGGGAGGATAATGTGGTAGTCCGCTATCGGAACCACCACATTTTTGGGAAAGAATGGGTGGGAAAGGGGAAAACCTGGCTTACATGCCATCGAACCGGAACACATCACACGGTTCGTCTTTGACATGATAGTGGTCGCGAGCCAGACGGAGGACGAACCTCCTACCACCAAACAAATCTATATGTGTATGATAAGTACATAATTATAATATTAAATAAAAACCTAAAAGTAATACTAAATTTAATATATTTTTTACGTAACAACAAAAATACAGGATTTTTAGAAAAATATACATTGTAAAATATATCCGCTTAAAAATGAGTGGAACGAGCAATTTCATTAAGTCTGTTAGAACGTCACTAGCAGTCGGAGCCGAGGTGGGCGTGAGCGGGCGCAAATCATATTAACAAGAGCGACAGGGTTAGATAACCCGTACTATTCCACTGCCAGTTTTCCATCTCTTGTTAAAACGTACACCGAAATAAACTAGAAGGAATATCAGTCAATTGTCCCTGTATAGAACGTTAAGCGATGCATGAGCCCAGCGATTGAAAATCGTTTAACTTTTACAGCGGACTCTACGGTTACATTAACATCGAAGCGCTTACACTATTTACATGTTTGTTTAAAAAAAACGATTGACTGTAAAAGTGTCCTACGAAAAATAATATTTATAATTAAATAACATTATTAAATAAAAGAAAATGAAAATAGATTTTTATAATTTTCACGTACTGTGCTTGTATCATTTCTAATCTAGTCTACAAGGTCATTAGTTCTACTAAGATATTTTATAAAATATGAAGTAATGTTTAAATTATGTATCTGTATAAGGCGTGAATAGGATGATATTTCGACTTGTATATACGTTTTTTTTAAATAATATAAATTTGGTATTTTTAACTCTAAATGAATCTAAGATTGATTTAGAGTTAAAAATATCAAATTCAAATAAAAAGTATTAAAATAATAATATATCAATAGAATTGAGAGGTAATGAAAAATGCATGCCGTGAAAAGGATGCACTTTCAATTTATGAACTTAACGCCTGTCGTAGAGAAGAGGCACAAGCGTGCGACTGTAAACGCGACAAGTTGTGGGTTCGATTCCCATTCCAGCAAATGTAAAAGTTTAATATTTTCATTTCGCAGATTTGGTAACAAGGCAAAGCTCGGCATTGGGTTCCACTACTCAGCATGTATGCTTCAATTCGGCGGAAAGTGGGGAACGGAGTGTCTTAACACCAGGTTTTCAGATTCCCTCTGCCAACCCTGCTATATGCGGCTACAGCCTGAAGTTAAAAAAACATTATACACGCTTGGTATGGTATGGCATAATAACACAATATTTGAATTGATTGACATTTTTGTAATATATATTTGGTGTTTAAATTCTTCTTCAAAATAGCAAGAGATGAAGAAGGACCTAACTAATTAATAAATGTTTTTTGTCATTCTGCAAAGTGTGCAATATGAATAAGATTTTTATAATACTATTACATATAGGAGTTAGGGTATAATAGGAGGTTAGGGTAAATAAAACGGTCATTCGGTTTTATAAATTAATTATATTTCACCAAAAAGAAAGAGTACTCGAAGAAACTGCTTTTCGACTCGTATGTTCTAACACGTAAAGAACACAGTATGGGTGGCGGCAACCATTTTATAGTAAAAGTCAAAAGACATATTAATTATAAAAGATTAGTTTTTGTATAATAATCATGATAAATTAACAATTCAATTGACCAACTATAAAATCAATTGATATTCCAACACAAATAATTCTCAATTTATGTATACTAAATAATAATTTATTTGTAATAAACAATACACTCATCTATATTAATATAAGAAAATGTTTCGACCACTTTTTATTTTCATTTTTGTATAAAATGACATACAATATGTATGTCTACTAGCATTTATATAAAATTCTAACAACCTCATCAAAATATATTTTACCCCACAGAGTGCGTGTATGCAGTCTGATCTTCATTTTCTAGACTTTTATTCTAAAAACTTAATACCATACTTTGTTTGAAAAATAAAGAAAGATTTAAGAAATATTGATATAATAAGCAAACTTTGTCATTTTATATATAAAATATGATCTTAATGAAAGTAAAATATTATCATTTATTTAAAGTGTATGTCTTTTTTACAATTTAATCTATTATAATTAAGCAATTTTTATTTCAATCTTATGCTATGATATTAGGACAATAAAATAACTTATACAGACGAAAGCAATAAAGACTCGTTTGATTATAACGGGAACTGTGAGCTTAAGGCCCATTCAAACTTATATTTTTATTTAAATTCCGCACCAGGCGTGAATACGTGGATAAATCGCCTTACATATACAATTTTACAAACGGTTATAGGTATTAGCATTTTTTTTTTCATTTATAAGGTAAAAAAATAACCATATGAAGAAATTTAATGTAATTAAACGCACTAAGGTAAAAGTAATTAAATATCATAAAAACATCATTTACGGATAAAACTTGAGCTTAAATACCCGCCATGAATAGTTGCAGTTTCGACTTACCAACTTATTCACATTTGGTACTGAATTACAGTTGTATCAAATACGTTATAGTTACCTACATGAAAATATAAAAAGAACATAATTTTCAATACAAAAATTCGACATTCTTAAAATACTATATAATTTGTACCAGCTCAAAGAGAGGTTTTACCTTTAAAAATAAACCTTGCTTCAAACAATCGTAGTCCACTATTACATAATACAAACAAACTTTAACTTTACCAAAGACAAAAGGATAGTAAATTTCACATTAATTTTAACAATGTCCGCCACAGATTCCGTACTCGAGCCAAAAGTTATGTTCGAATACTTTTAACGGGCGAGCAGCGGTATGAGTAGATGTACAATAAATACACACAACAATGAAAAAGGAATCTCGCTACAAAACAACTTCAGCTTAAAGCTCGTATATTGCACGATTGCTGTTTGTGTATAAATAAACTTTCTTAGACGTAAAAGATATTGTATTTGTATGCTTAATGCTTTGAATTAATTGTATCAGAAAAAATAGATACCTGGTATCTATAAAATGCTCATATTATAACAACATTTTAAAAATTTGACCTTAAAGTTTTTTAAATTATGTTTATTTGGAGTCATCAATACCATTGTCTTAATTATTGTAGACTGCAAGATACAAATATTTTTTAAAAATATGCTATTACTAGCAGTAGTATTTGTCAAAAATGTACTTCCCGTCTAAGAGCTTCCATGGCGTACGCTGCATAAATTGTAAAGTTACGCGATAATTATTTAGGAAAAGACCTACCCAAACCGTTTTAGGCATTATGGTATTAAATGGTAACATAGGTCAATATTATGTATATAACTATTAAGAGATTTTTTTTTTAATTTCACGCTGTAACCCGCATATAGCAGGGTAGACAGAGAGAACGTGAGAACCTAGTGTTAAGACACTCCGTTCTCTTACAACAATTCCGTTTCGTTTCTTTATCTTTTTAATCATTATCTTCCACGGGTAGGTGAGCAATGACAGACAAATTTTAGTAAAAGCATATTAACGTATTATTGAAAGTTTATATGGAACAGAAGTGCACAAAGGCAATATTTTTTATAATATATTAAATTAATAAAATAAATATTACACACACTACCATGTGTTCTACATACTCTTTTTTAAAAAGAGACATAAAAAGTGTATAAGCTAAGGCAGCGTGTATTTAATCGTCATTGACGTAAATACAGTGTGTATCTTAATTTACACAAACAACACTAGCTGACGCCTCCAACTTCGTTTGCGTGAATTTTATGACTTTTGCCGTACTACTTTCATTTAGCACTCGATGACATTGAACGTTGACCCCGAAAACATTGAAAATTGGATTACATTTTCTGTATTCTTCGTTTTCCTACCTAACGCCGCACATTGTCTTATAGGAATGAAAAAAGAAAACAAAATAAAAATAATCATTTTCCGAGTGGAGTCCAATTTAGTCTAATACGCCATTACTCATTTCTCATAATTTAGCTATCTATTTTGGTCCTTCATCAGATTTTCTAAATTTTCAATCTCATATTTCAATGAAAAATGCCATCACGCTAAACGACTTTTACTAATTTCTTTATATGTTATAGTTCACGTGGACTACTCTGACTCATTCTAAGTTGTTTAAACATATTCATTTTCATATGTCAATGGAAACTGCACATTTTCAACGCATATGTCAATGGAAAATCCGCTTTTTTACTAATTTCTTATAGTTTAACCGGTCTATACCTATTACAGATTATACTAGTACATCAGGTGTTTCATTTTTTTAAAATCAATTATACCCTTACTTCTGCCTAACTTAATAGCTAATACAACAAAAATAATCATTCAGATCCATTCTGTAGATTCAGTTTTTTAAAGATCTCCACATACAAACAAATAAACTAAATAAAATCTTCTGGAAATCGTAGATCCATATTTTAATATTATTTTTCATGACCCTAAATTATTTTTGTAAATATTTTTTTATTAATATGTTCATTGTAAAGACACTTCTTTTTACTGTTTTATTACAGTACAGAATAGCTTATGTGCTAAGCTACTTCAAGTAGAGAGTTAAAAAATATCTTAATGAACTGGATTTTAAATTTTAATTTTTTTAAGGTGTAATTAAAATAAAGAAGAGAGTTTGGATACACTAGAATGCTCATTCGCGTTTTTCATCTACGCGCGTGTAACCCACTGTTGCATACACATACGAGTATGTTGCCGTAAGCGATACACACTTGAGTCCTGAGCCACCTGATATAATTGGACTTCAAAACTCCGCATAGATCCCCAATACTTCCGCCTCGATTCGCACTTCGTCCTCCTATTTATTTTGTTTGCGTTGTCTTTGCCGCTGGTACTGTCACCCTGCCATTTGAACTCCTTTATATGTGACGCATTATAGACGATATCAATTCCTTTCAGATATACCGATTTGTTTATAAAGCGCTTACTTTGATCTCGCGGAGCTGTCGTAAACATAATTGATACTTATTTAGTTTTTATTCGCTATTTTGCGTTATACATTTATCCACGCTTTGTTTACAGTGAATCAGATTGCTTAGTAAGACCTATATACATATGTATCAAGTAATACAGAGTTAACATATGTAGAACTATGTAGTGTTAACAAATAATTAAAGAAATTCATATTAATAAGTTTCATTACGCTAACTGTCAAAAAGCGTAAAGTTTCGTATTTAGGGCACGTCTTTAGACATGACCGATACGAACTGTTACAACTGATAATGATGGGAAAAGTTGCTGGAAGAAGGTGAATCGGCCGCAGAAAAAAGTCATGGCTTAGGAACATCCGCGAATGGACGGGAATCAAAAGCGCTGTAGAGCTATTCCATGCTGCCAGGAATAGGACTGAATATGCGAAGCTGACTGCCAACCTTCACTAGTTGGAGAGGCACTAAAAGAAGAAGAAGAAGTTTCATTAATCGCAGATTAACGCAGACAACCGTCTAACTGTAAACATGATCGGTGTGAGTCATCATCATTATTTATTTATATAATCATTAGATTATATTTAGCTTATTTTTATTTTCCCACTGTGTTAAGAAGAACAGTGACATTAAACAATATCTCAAATCCATATATTTAGTCGCCGCATCAAGCTAGCGGAAAACAGACTAGGTTTACCATTTGACTGAACTTGCCACAGAAAAAGTGTGAAGCTCGGTTTTTTAATCAACAGTCGATTTTTTGAAAATGTATAAAAAAATAATTTCCCAAGACTCGAACCCGTACGTCTGGGAAGCCGTCCAAGCGCGTCTTCGTCATATGTTTCAACGTATGGCTTAGTGCCATTTGTTTTCTCTTAAGCTGAGTGTGCGTATTTTGAAACCATTTTAACAAAAATTCTCATAGTAATAGGTGATTATAAAGTAAGGACAAGCAATTCAGAAAGTTCTAAGTAAATAAAGTGTCAATTTTGTCTACTCGAGAAGCAAATCAAGAAAGAAGCTCTGTGCCGCGGTCGAGCGCCGTTCACGCCTCAATCAACTGCCAGTTACGTTTCTTTGTATTACGAATGCTTCAAGCCTCGAATCTTAAACGTATACTTGATTATACGCCCGAATAATGTAACAACTGTCCGCCGAGATTTTCTTCCTTCCCATAGTTTCCTGAATACGTGAAACTGAATCAACTTAAAGTTCATATTGCGTATATGAAAATAAAAAATAAGTAGCTCGTATCTGCTCCTCCAATCGCGTACCTCGCTTTTATTACATCCATAAATTCATCATATCGCAAAGGCAGTACGGGTCGCCATTGGCCGCGCGAGGGAGATGCCAGTGCTTCTCACTCGCACCTCCTTCATATTAATATTGAATTTTTCTCAACCCCCGCCCGCCCCCTCACGGGAGGCTCTACACTCGCTCGCCCCCGTATTGTTGTTATCTTTAATGTTGTGGAAAACGCGTTTTCTTGTGTCGTTAACTTTTATATTGCACGAGTGATACTTTTACGAACTTGATACATAACTTATGTTAGACCTAAACTAACTTCATAAAAAGACTCCAAAACTATTATAAAATCTTTCATAGAGCCATATTTCGTAGCTCATAGAATTTCAATCGAAAATTAGAACTACTCTACTACTACAATCTCATAAACGTTTATATAAGAACATACGTACAAAAAAAGTAGAAAGTTTTTGGTTCTTTAAACTAAGTAAATAAATATAATCCAGCTATAATAACTTTCGTGGAACCAAATCAAAATAGAAACAAAGAACATAATAAATTAATCACTTCTAAAGGGGTCGGTTTCCCCTTTTATGTTTTCCTTTACGTTTTCCTCTAATGCATTGTCTGGCGGCAAAATTAAAAACAGAGGAAATAACCCGTCTCCGCCTTTAAACGACATTGACCTTTCGCGAACTCACTCGCTCTAACGGTAAGTCACATTGCAAATACAAAATCAATGTTTATACGGAAAGAATGTGGAAACTAATATGTTATCATCTCGATTCGATGTTATTAGTTAGCTCCTTTAAAAGCAATTTTCTTTTCTTATACAAAGTTCTACTTTCTATATTCTTCATTTACATTTTTAATTTATCTATATTTGTTTTCGTAATACATTTCAGTCATTTAATTAAATATTGTAGTAATTTAAATTGTATTATTTTTTAGATATCTTTTAAAACCAAATTATTTTTAAAGTTATTTGAAATATATCAATATATTACAATTCGTGATATAAAAGATATAAACGTATTTCTGTGAATTTCCTCCCTTATATTTCAAAGCTTAAAAGAAATCGCTAGCAATATCTGTCTGAAAAATATATCGGATTGCTTTGTCGCAGCTTTCGAAATCGAAATCTATTTTCCTTCAAATCTAAGTGAATCCCGTGCGGATTGGAAACGTACCCTTTACCTACCGCCGGGCGAGGCAATTGATATTCCAACAATACAATGTATGAATAAAATATAAACTGAGTTCCTATCAGGCTTGTTCGGTGCAATCGCCGCTTGGATTTAGAAGGTATCTCTTGTTATTTCGAGCTTATGTGTAATGTTATGTTTGACATTAATACTATTAAATATTTACATAAATCACAATAAACGCTTTTTTTTTAATAAAGCAACTTTG
>JAKGSA010000783.1:508126-557032 GCA_033558755.1 Philaethria dido
TACATTCGGACGACATGCCACTGCGCCACGATGGCGTTATTCATTGGTTAAAACCAATGAATGTGGATTAAAATCCACCTTAGTATATTATATTCAATTGTTAGTATTATATACAAAAGCCCACATAGAGTTTTAGTAAGTAGAATAGTATTTTTTTTAATCTTACATCTTATTACAGTCTTTTTGCCAAACAACTGCTATATGTTTTAAAGTTAACGTAAACAAGCAGATTGTACTCAATTTAACTAAAAATATATTATATTTTCTACAAAGTTTCTCTAGCTGTTTTTCTATATATTGTTCGGGTTCTCGACTTAACTACTATCGTATAATATAATTTAGGAAAGCCGCGTTGTCCGCGTCCCCTACTCATTTAGCTGTCGGAGAGTTATTTAATACTCTGAGTGACCCAGCCTGGTCTTTCGTATATATGGAACACATCTGCCGGACATTGGAGGTATCATTGTGGAATGAATATGGATAATAAATGAACAAAACAATTAGAGTAAAGAGTGAAATTTTAATATTTTATACCGCTTTATATAAATACTTACTTAGAAATTAGTTATATATTAATTTTATTTAATCAAGTATAAGTCAATAAAAATAGGTTCCTACAAATAGTGTATAACATCGTAACGTAGCGTTCGTAATCTTCTGCGTCTTAAATAAAATAGTGTAGCGTAAGTACTATATGGCCGGTATCTTATGAATTAAATATGAGCGCTTTATTTGATTCCGTAGTCCCTCAATATCTGATAATAAAAAAGAAATTTATCGCACACATACAAGCGAGTAGATGCCGAGGCTCATAGTCCGCTATTTTTTACGGCCGCCGTCCGTCGACAATCACTTCATAGCGACCCCTGTCCGAGCGTTCGATGACAGAATTATTTATCAGTTTGAAAAATGACGGGAAATTGAATGTAGTCGCAATGTTTACAACGCATTTTCTGTTCGGTGTCCTCGGGGGCTCCTTCCCTCGCGTTCCGATGTCCACTTTTCAAAGAGGCCGCTCGGACGAGGGTCGAAAAAGTGTCCCCTGAGTAAAAAATAAAAAATAAGTATTCGTATTGTATCTAACTTTGGCGATGTAATGGCTATGAATGACAAAGAAAAAGCAGCGTCAAATGAAACACATAGCGAGTGTATTGATGGAACTTTATGCCCTGGTCGCTATAATTGTTAAATTGTACTCTGGGATGGTATTACGCTATGACGCAATCTATTTGAGTGACCGGAGCCATGTGTCCGCCTCGCGCCTGCTATCGCCGAGGGACATATATCTACTGCTTCCGACTTCTGATCTATATTGAATTATCGACCTCTCATAAGGAAACTTCGTAGGGAAAACTCCAATATATTTAAACGTAACGATATCCTGCTGTTAGATAAATTAAAAATATCAATATTTATGTATCCATTCAATTAATTACGGAAATCTACAATATATTTGTTTAAATGTTTTGATACGATTAAATATATTAGATACGATTTTGAAATTGAAATTTGTTTAACTTGACAAATAGATAGATATATCATTTTTATTTTAATGACTTAATCTACAATATGAGTACCTATCTTAAATAATAACCATCACATTGATATTTTGCTATAATCATACATGATGCACGAACAAGGCCTGAAGTAATTTATATTCTATATCTTGTGTAAGGTACATAATGAAAACAATTTTATTCTTTATTACCTGCGATGGTATATAGGTATCGTATTATAACAGCCATGGCCGCTCGTAAAAATGTTTTATTCACCCCATACGGCGTCGTAAAAGGCGTAATAACGCGAGGAGGCATCGTGGAAGCAATTACCGATCTGTTATAGTTTGTTACAAAGGCGCTTGTTTATTATCCTTTTATTATCAACTCATTTGCTGAACAAGGATACCTTTTAATTCAATACTGTGTTTATGCCAGACGCGAAAGCAGTGTACTTAAAGGGACTCATTAGAAACATGTAAACTCAAATTAATTTCGAATAATAGTATTCATTATAATTTTTTTTCAGTTTAACTTAACATAGTTATATTAGGTAATAAAAATATATTCAAAATATGCATCTCACTATACGACGCTAGCTTATACAACCATATATCTTCCTGAAGTAAGCTTATGATTGGATAAAACAACTCAAACAAATTTCGCACCCCATTATAATCTTCACGAAATATTATAAGTCCGCCCGCCCACGGCGAAAAACTGAAGCCTGCATTCGCTATTACCCGCCTACAATATCATAACGGGCTGCTATTGGTCGTTATAAGTTGATATAATATCATAACAAGTCGGGGTTGGGCGAGGGCGAAAGCACTCCTCAACCCGCGCCCCGTCTCATTAAAGGTTAGTGCACCGCGAGGTGGCCTGCGATATAATAAGTTGTACGTCCATACGTTCCCGCATCGTTCCCTTCCCGCGCGCCTCAATAAATATGTCGGGAGTGGGCCTGCGCCCCCGCCCGCCCGAGTATGAGCGGTAGGAAATGCCGACCGCCAACCGCCCGAGCCGGATCAATAATAATACTCGCCCATATCTGCAGTGGACTGGATCTGCTTGAGAAAGCGACAGGCCACCACCCGCGCCACCCACCGCCACTACACAAACAATATAAATCATTTTCTCAATCCTGAAGCCGCGGCCACACGCTATCGCTGAAACGCAGTCGCAACTCTTCACACCAAAAGCGTTTTCTTTTCAGAATATATAACAGTCGTTCAACATAAATTAATCATTGTAAGCGAATCAACTTTGAGTGAGTAACAACTAAACCTGAGTAAAAGTAACTGATTTCTTTTTTGTCATGCTCTTTTTAACTTATTCATAAAATTTTATATGAGTATCTGATAAGATAATTTTCATGTATAATGACGCAGAGTCATTTGCTGGTAAGGTAGAATCTCAAATTATGAATGAAAAAATTACTAGGTACTTTTAGTTCATATATGCACTCCAACCACAATCATTTTTGTATTGCATTTGTATAAATATAATTTTAAGATTATAATATATTTAACACAATTATTAAAAGAAAAAAATAACAAAAAATTGTATTGAAACGTTGCTCTTGTGGAGCAGCTCTTATTGTACCTCTATATACTTTGTCCTACTCTATTAATACACGAATACTTCTCGTCCGCGCAAGTTGTACTTTTTGTGCTTAAAAAGTTTTTTCTACTTAATGAAAACTGTTTTTATTTACCATTTCTTTATTTACTAAATTTACCTAACTATTTACATTATAAGTAGATACTTTATTTATATGAAAAATTTTGAACAAAAACTCTTAAAATAAATTGTGTACTCTCAGTACTTATATGACGATTATGTTACTTCGAATTTATATATCTGAATTATAAAATTTACTTATTATTTCAAATAACAGACAACTAATATTTTATCTTATATAATTAAGTAAATATTTTGTGTAACAGAATAGCCGAAAAATTGCATTGAAAAAAAGGACGCAAATTTTCTAAAACTTAAAAAAAACATGAACATCATCGTCTAGTTCTGTAATATCCGGGAAGCAGCAAAAGTTTAAATGAATACAAGCAAAATTTCATTACATCTAGATGTAGCGACGTGTCGATCGAGCTCATGCAATACAACGCCGGCGAACTTTGCACAATTTATCAAATTGAGTTACTGAGGGGCAATATCGCAGAGCGAACGCAATATTGCAGCGCGTGACCGCGTCTGCAATACGCGCTCAATACATCGGCCGGCGCCGGGCCCGGCACGTCCGCCGCCCCGCCCGACGCACCCGGCCCGGCCGCCCGTCTTCGGCCGCCCGACCCCCGCCCGCCCAACTGACCACCTAGATATTTAGCTAACAATGCCTCGCCGCGGCCACCTCGCAGCTCCGTCCCGCTCCCGCCGCCGCGCCGCTCGGCCATCCGACAGGGACCGCCGCGCTGGCCTCCGGTCATTGCTATATTTATTGGCGACGCTCATAAGTACGCGGGTCAGGTTATAAGTTCTACGAAATAAATGGCCGGGCCACGTAGGAGGCGAGTACCCGTCGCGCTTAACAAGAAAGCACCTCCACTCGACTTGACAGGGGGCCACCCCACCCTCGCAGCGTTATAATTAAAAAACAAAAGAATACAGAGGCACTCAGCCTCTTGGCTGCCGTTCGTTCGACTTTCATGCGAAAAGTGCAGCGACTGAAGAAATGGGTATTGATTTTTATCTTCGTTTCAGTAAGAAAGTATCTATGCTTAAGACAAGCATATTTTTTAAATCACATAACAGTATGTTCAAAAAATTATGATATTTTTTATAGCAAGTTAACTCGTGTTTATGTTATTATCTATCGAACTAATTAAATTCAGCAAACATAATTATTTAAAATATAACCTTGTCATAAAATGAACTTAATATGCTTAACACACAAAATAAAAACTTTAAGTTATATAGAAAGAACGTACTTAGAAATTAGGTACGAGTATAATGAGAATCAAACATATTATAGAATACTAGCACAAACGCTCTCTTATAATTAATAAGTTAAAAAAGTAACATTTTTTAAATTATTTCCTCTTTGTCCTTGGCGCAAGGCCATCAGATTCGTGCTGTAAAAATATATTTAGTAAGTAGTTATCGGATAAATAGCGTTGCAAAATTTCCTTACTTTGAAGATAGAGGGAAAATAATAAAAGTGTGGATTACGATTTATGATACAATTTAGATATACTTATAGTACTATATTTTCAATTTCTTTACTAATATCGAATATATAAATAGTCTTCTATATTATCTTCTATATTTATTAAATTAAAGAACTTCAAATTCATTCATATGCCAAACATTTATACTATTTAACTAACTTACTTATTTATTTAACTTAAAATTTAAGCGATACAGCTGTCAAATTTATATTTTTGAGTTTAGTTTTCGCTCTTGTAAACTAAATTAAGATCTTGACTAAATAAAATATTAAAAGTATTTATTTGAAGTTTTTTTTTAAATTATTATTTATAATTCTTAGTGTGAAAGTATTGAAAACTGAATTTTCTTGAACTATCAATAATGGTGAGTTTAACTTGGATGTTTAATCCTTCTATATACACCACAACGTCGCACTTATCAAATCTGATAATCTACCAGTATTTCATACATATACCAATATCTTTATCACCCGTTTACGTGTTAATATTCCCTTGCTTTATTGAACTTTATCTCCTTGTAAATTCTTTATAAATTACGAACAAATTGAAATATATTTACTGATCTAAACTGAATTATTAGTAACTAGTAACGTAAATGAAGGATCTGAAGATATTAAATCTATAGTCATAATTAATAATATAACAAGCATTTCTTTCTAATTAGTCATAGGTATAAAGTTTAATATTTTTTAAATGTCAAAACATTATAAAATTGCATAATAATTGTCAAAGCTATGTAATTAATTAGTTAAGAAATTGGAAATTGCCAAGTGTTAGAACAAACACTGAGTTGGTTATGCAAAAAGAAATGTGTAAAGTTTAGTTTAAGAAAAACTTTGTAAAATAATTAAAACACATGAAAAAATTCGCATAGCTAACGTCTATCATAAGTTTAAAATGATCGGGCGTCTTTGAATCAGTTGTCTTTTTTTTAATTTATAATCATACGCGATTCACAGAGATCTCATTTTTTATTTATTTATTTATTTTCTTTTTATTTTATTATAGTTGGGAAAACAAACAGCACATACAATACATCAAATAACACATAATTAACATAACATAGGCCAATAAAGTTTCCACTTATACATAAAGCGTGGAGTGAATAATGAAAATAAATGAATAATAAATATTAGGCTAATACTAATACAATGTAAATTCTAATAGTAAATTCTAATAAGTAGTAATAAAAAAAAGGCTAACTTATTTTAATTACAATATTTCATATAAAAGAAAACACAAAACAAATTTGAGAAAAAAGAGAAACATTTTTCAAGTTTGGTCATTTTTATCCATAATTCCTTTACGAAATTGATTAATGTTACTGAAAAAAATATCAATTTCTTTGTAATTTTTATTATAAGTTCTACAAGATCGTATTACAAAACTATTCTTGGCGTAATTAGATTTCCGAACAGGAACATAAAAATTTTACAAATATTAGGCTTTTTTTACACGTTTTCAGTTATTTTTTAGCATATTTTGCAAATAGTCTAAATAATTTGGGGATCAATCGTGTCCTCTTCATTTTCACTTTTTGGGAAATATTCAGTAAGTTACAAGACACATTTGCACTATCTAATCGGACGGGGAACATTTTACGAATGGAATTTTGAACCCGCAGCAGTCTTGATGATGCCATGACGGCTATTACTACCATACTTATGTTCTAAAATTTTGAGATGACAGTAAAATGTCTACGTAACGAAGTAAAAACTAAAAGTATGCACGTAGAAAATTATTCATACATATGTCAATAAATCTGAGAAAGTGATAAAGTACAGATACGAGAGCCATGTGCCGGACGCTTACAATTCATCCAAGCGGCTTCTATTACGAACACAATTACGGGCTTCGCAGATGACCGCACGGTTTTATAATGCGAAGGCAACGTCGTCCAGCCTCCCTACCTCATCCCTCACCGCTCCCTTGACCATCGACCGACAATTGTAAATGGCATATAAAATAAATGAATGTGCAGTGGGACTCGCCTCTGCAGCAGACAATATAAATTACAAACGGACGATTATATTCCGCTGGGAATTAAATGTTTTCCTTCGGATACACTTTACATTATACACTGATGAACTAAGCGTCTGGCTGCTCATTGATTCAAGTAAAATAATCGTAACGTGTTGGCGATCTCGTCGACTTCATTTTGTGTATAAGTTACTAACTTAACCAATGCTGGCTAATTACATCTAGTACACCTTGTCATATTATTACTCTTACTTATTACCTACCTGTCGAGGTCTTTTTCATATTATAATAATAAGATTTGCTTTAGTTACAAAGCCGTGCACATTATGGCAAATTTCCAATAACGTGTCACTTATGTTGCTAAGGGTAATATATGAGATAATTAGGGTGGGAGATAGCTCGCTCTGTACATAAGACGGCGCCGTAAATTAGTTTGCCTCCATTAGATGCCCACCTTACAATGAGTTCATTTTAAAAAGCTAAACAATTTTATAAAGACACAATATTCTTTTTAATTATAGGTAAGTTTAAATTACAAGACAATTTTGTACGTATAATATTTTTATTCATTATATGTTTTGATACATTAATAGACGTTGAACGACATGAATTTGTTTAGATAAATTATGGTAAACAATGATTTTAGTTTAGCACAAGCACAGATATCCTTCATTAATTACAAGTCGATTTGGCTTGAAATTACTTTTGTGCATTTAGAAAATCACAGAGACTAATCACGAACGGAATGAGTCATTCGATATAACAGACCAGTCATTTGGTCAGTGTCGCAAAACTAATGACACATAATGACGGCCGTACTAACGTCCAGAGGGTGGTGGTCAGCAAAGTTTGCATTACAATTGTGATAAGCGATATTGAACGTTATCGCCATGCGGTAAGGTAATCATATGACACATACATCAGTCAAGGTCTGTTAACTGGCCTCCCTGGGAGGTCTTCGGGCAGTCGCGACCGACGACGGCCACCTGAACACCCTAGCCACAGCTAATTGAAGCTCCCCACGGTAATCCGAAATATTCTATAGTGCTTAATGCGATTCATCTTGTCTAAATTATATAAAATATTAGTAGCCTCGTTGAAAACATATTTTTATATATATTTCCTCGTGTCATTTTTTTTGTCTTAACAATGGGTTTTTCAAACACATGTTTTTATAATACTCATTTTATTAATTTAATTTATTCCTAACTTTATATATTGTTTATAATATGAGAAATCAGTGGTTTTCAGTGAAATGGTTTTTGCTCTTCCTCTAAATACACATTCTTTACACACATTCACACAAAAACACATTCTTTATGTTTTTATACTAATAATTTTCTTAAAAAAGGATCGGCTTTTCGTAATAAAAAGTATAATTATTAATTATATTGGAGGTATTAATTTCCCGCTCGGCCTAGCTCTCCGTCAGTCACCACTCAACACGCAGTTCTTTAAAGTAAATGAAAAATATAAGACGAAATGTCATCTACACCTATCTTGTACATGAGATACTTACGACAAGAGTGAAACGGTCAAGGTGAAAGAAATTACCAATACATCGTGTTCGTCTGTTATTAAAAAAATATTTTATAAGAAGCAAAAATTTTTCTTTTTTTTTTTTTTTTTTTTTTCGACTGTGTAGTATGCTGTTGGCCCTATTGGCCGCGACAGCGGCACCGGGTTTTGTGGGGGGCCGAGCTTGAAGAGCTCTGACCCTGGCTTGGCCTCCTCGGGAGGAGGACCATCAACTTAGAACTGCAGTGTCACAGGGGCGCCTCCTGCGAGGCCGAACCTCGGCTTGCGAACACTGCTTGTAGTGGGGGACTTTGCTTTCGCTCGGCCAGAGCTAAATTTTTCTTAATAAAAATTAATAGATTTAAATATAATAATATTAATTGGAAATGTTATGATTTCCAGTTTATAGGTATACAAATATCTCTTTAAAATTTTACCTTAGTGTTATACTACTAATACTAATATAATACAATTTTATTATATTTTTATTAATCCTATTGTACGGGTGTCCTACTAAACTCATAACGTGTGAAAGTACGGTGCGTGCGCTCAAAGTGAATTTGCAATGGGAATAAGCAGACGATGCGGAAAACCTATTAAACTTGGTAATGATCCACGACCTGATTCTTTTACATGCTTAATACATTTTTCTTCATAATTAGCATTAAAGACATTAATACGATAAATGGTTAGCCATCTTATTCACTTATGGTTACGAAATAAAAAGCTTTTGTAGCTAATTGTTGAAACTTCTAAATTTTGTTCTATTTTTTATATACTTTTATATAACTATGAGTAATCATAAAATACAATAAATGTTTTGTGATTTCTCAAACTAAACTTCTAGCACTAATTAACATATAAGAATAACTATTTTGTTATCAAAAATATATATATTAAAATCATTCTAATAAATATAATTGAAATTGCATATACTGTATGCTTTATATCTATACCACGAAAACAGATTCTCATTATCTAATCTAGCAATCAACTAGTTGGTCTACGTTTTACCTGTATCCTAATTTTGGTACACAAACCGCAGCAGCGTCCACTGGAAATCAGCACAAATTGTATAATTGTGCTATTAACCCGCTAACTTTGACAAATATTTTTGCATAATATATTAAAGTAATTTCACTAAATGAATATTACTATCTATTTCTATTACTAATTGACAGACATGTAAGCGCATTTTGTAGGACAGGACAGTAAAGAAATATTCTGTCCTCCGAGTGCCCAAACACTCAGGTTGGCAAATGTAATGTCGAGTTTTCTCGTTCCTCAAAGTGAAGCCAATCTGCTAAATATTTACGTAACTAAGAGTGAAAACGCTTCATAATAGCTCATAATGATATCAACATTCGAATAGATGAATATCATTTAATTAATTTAAAATAATAATATTGTGTATATTTTTCCAAGCATTTCCAGTTGCGAAAAGTGAAAATTAGAAAGTCTCACACTTATAATTCAATTTCAAATGCACTTTGCAATAATTCCATTTCCACAGACAAGCGTGTGAGTATCTATTTACTTTCACTACTTTCTTTTGCATGTAAGAAAATCTTCGTATGAACTTTGATGAAACTGATAAACTATTTATTATCGTATAGGTACAATATAATTATTGTATTCATAGATAAAATTGTATATCGAACACATATGTTATACGAGTATGTAGGATATTCTTACAGTAAATTCACTAACATGCTTTGTTGTTTACTTTAAGATGCTTAAACCTTATATAAATATATACATGCTATATAAATCTATAAACCTACTTATAAAACACAAGTAACTGAGTAACTAACAGACTACAGATGAAATTACTGGGCATAGAAAGAATTGGAATTAAAATTTGGCATGTCCTTGGGGAGTGTTGAGAAGCACTAAGTTAGAATTTCTCGAAATTCCTGTGAAAAGGACTAAAACCGGGATTTTAGGTTTTATAATTCACGCAAACGAAGTCGTAGGATTAGTATGTACGTTTAAAATTATAACTAACATTCAAATCCATTTGTTCATTTGCGTATTTATAAAAATAAAGAAAATCAAAAGGATAGGCTCCTTTTGAGTAGTAAAACTTATACACGGGAATTTTCCATTCAATTAGCAAAGGTAATCTTATAAGTTGCGGTACGGTTGATATCATCGGCTTATGAACGCATTGAAACACCAACGATAAGTCGAAATAAAATTTAGTAGTCTTGCTGTAACAGTACGTTGCATAATATTTTACAAGCTTTTTAAATAGTTAAAATTGCAAATATAAAATGAGATGAAATATACTTTTATCAAGTAGACATAATAGTAATTAAGTGTGTAATAAAAGCCTATATTATAAGCGGTAATATACGCGGTAATATACCTAGATGCTAATTAAATTAATATTATTTTATTATTCATATTCACTTAATAACTACAGATAGCAACACCATTTAGAATACCAATAAATATTTATTATAAGAAAAACATTTTTTTTTAACTTCACGCTGTAACCCGCATATAGCAGGGTAGGCAGAGGGAACCGGAGAACCTAGTGTTAAGACACTCCATTCTCTTTCAACAATTCCGTTCCCCACTTTCCGTCGAATTGAGGCATTGCGTGTTGCGCTTTGCCTTGTTACCAAACCCAAGAAATGAAAATACTAAATTTTACATTTCCTGGAGTAGGAATCGAACCCACAACCTGTCGCGTTTACAGTCGCACGCTTGTGCCTTTGCGCCACGACAGGCGTTCAGGAAAACATATTTATAAATAATATTACTCAAACTACCTGATTATAAACAATTAATACTTCTTCATATTTTTTTAATAGGCATACGTTGAATACGTTGAATATCATTTGTACAGTAAAAAAGTACATAATAAGTAGACATTAGTAATATATATTTCTTATTCACCTACAATATAAATATATTATTTTTTGTTAGGTGGTAGGAGGTTCGTCCTCCGTCTGGCTCGCGACCACTATCATGTCAAAGACGAACCGCCAAATATCCAATGATGTGTTCCGGTTCGATGGCATGTAAGCCAGATTTTCCCCTTTCCCACCCATCCTTTCCCCAAAATGTGGTGGTTCTGATAGTGGACTACTACATTGTCCCCCCTTCCATCAGTATCCTCTAGGTTGGCAACGCATCTACAACATCTCTGGTGTTGTAGATGTCTATGGGCGAAGGTAACCACTTACCATCAGGTGGTCCTTCTGCTCATTTGCCATCCGTTATCAATAAAAAAAAATATATATTATTTTATATACAGTATAATGCAATCTTATATATGTAATATGGAACCCTGAGCGAGAGCGCTGGACGTGTACAGAGATAGAAATGAAATTGATGAACTTTTCTCACAGCAATAATGGCTTTGGCACGTACCAACATAATTCCCAACAAAACTTCCTCACAGTCCGCCCAAACTCAGGGCTGAACGTACGTAGTGTAGAAAAAAATATATATTTGAAAGCCTTAATTGTAAGATAGTGATCATTTTTGTGGCTACTCATAAATATTGGTCCTGATGTGGGTAGTTTTGAAATAAAATTAGTAAAGTACATAAAGTAGGCTCTAGTTTATATTGTTCCCTGTACCTTTATTCATATATGACACTCACTTCCAATTAAGACACTATCAATGACCAATCTCTGTGACTAGGTACGTCTAGTTAAGATAAATTTGACAATAACCGTTAAATAATGTGTGACATAAATTAATTGTGTACCATTCTTTAATTTAAATTTAGATAACATGTGAATTTCGAAAAGTGAAATTCATTTTCCTCTGAATAGAATGCCCTAAATGCAATTTGTTTTATCTCACAGATATTGTCATATTATTAGGCGCTAATATGGTTACAAATTAAATAATATGTTATATCCTGTTTCGTGTCAAATGAAAATGTACGTAAATCTTATATGTAAGTAAGTCTTATAGGTCTAAGTAATGAAGCACCTTATAAATAATGAACAAAGCACTATAACAAAAATATAAGAATTTTCCAGCAGCCCTAGTTCAAAGGACAACGGTCGGCAACGCGGCGGCTGAAGAAGGGAGCGTACATCCAATATAAGAAGAGAACAAAATAGGTTTATGTCGGATACTTTGACCATTCGCCCGTAAAGTAACTTCGCTGTACGACTGACGCCCGCAGTCTCATATGCTATGTCCATACACGTATACCAAAAATACATCATACTGCTGTTACTGATATATATATTGGTTATTGCTTTAAAATAATTTATTTGATGTTGTACTTTTGTTATATTTTTATTACTTCTAACATGAATATATTTATTTGAAACTATGAACATATATTGTATATAATTTTGAATGAATAAAATTTATTTAATAAATAATGAAATACCTACTAGGTATACTTGTTAAACTATGACTATTAAAATATTACATACATACATACATACATACATGCATAGCTCCACGCTGTATCCCGCATATAGCAGGATAGGCAGAGGAAATCTAGTGTTAAGACAGTCCGTTCCCCATTTTTCGCTGAATTAAGGCATTGCGTGCTAAGTAGCGGATCTCAACGCTGCGCTTTGCCTTGTTATCCAGGAAGAACACAGGAAATGAAAATTCCATTTCCTGGAGTGGGAATTGAACCCACAACCTATCGCGCTTACAGTCGCACGCTTGTGCCTCTGTGCCAAGACAGGCTTAAAATATTAGGTTAAAAATCATAAATTGTATGAAAATTTAGTAAATAAATATTACTGCTTATTATGAAATTAATAATTAATTGGCTATCCACTACAGCTTAAAACGATTTATGTCACAATTATAACTAAAATATCTCATGCTCTTTTTCCACTGGCAGTTAAAAAAAATAACGTGGCTTTGTTGCTAAGTAAATCTTAAGATATAATTTTACATTGTATACGGTCTTATATGATAGTCTAATTTGAGACGGAGATAGTTAAATATTGAAGGCGGCTATTGATGCACAACTAAGCAGGATAAGTACATGATGTCGGCTAATGCACCAGTCGCTGACAGTTTCCTGTAAGGTCCGTTGAGATTTCCCATCTCGAATTCTATATATATACATGAATTAAACATACATATATTATACTTACATAGGTATATTATATATCTATTTATTGTGTATAGTTGCATACACACAAAAGTTGATAGATCTCTTTCCTAAATTTATGAATTTACCTCATTAGATACAAATTTGCAATAAGTTCAGACTTTCGTGTGATCGAAACCAAATTTAGTCCAAAATGTGGAAAGCTAATCAAGCGTAACGTTGCTTCTAAAACAGAAATGAAGCCAACATCACCGCCATGGTACCGCTTAATCAGAGCTGGACCGCCCGCCCTATATTTGCGTATGCAAAGAGATTCGAGCCGCATTAACTATGCCATATAGCCAACGTAGCGTGCAGCGATTGGGCAAACACATATCTGCATTATAAACACCGTTCGGGAGCACAAACGCGCAATGTGGTCGGCCTTTACCCGGACCCGACTAATCAACGAGCTGACCTTCCGCAGCCGAACAAACGCTATACCACACTGCGCTGCATTATCAGTGCCCTCCTCAATGGAAATACCTAGTTATCTGTTAGTTTATGTGAACAGTGTAACGACGGAAGTAGATAATTGAGGCAACGTTCGATATTAACGGATTGCTTAACAAAACGACTGCTGAACAAAGATTCACTTATCAAAGTAGAAAAGGGATCAGGAACGCCTAGATAATGTAACTGTATCTGTGCGTGCATGTTCAGTGAATCGCTAAAAACTTTCTACTTTCCACATTCATAGCCACTGCAGTCACATACGTGGAAAATCTGAACATATTTCTTGACTCCTCTGTTCATTAGAGCGTGTAACGAAAGCGGATCTGTATTGATAATTAAACATTTTATTATTATAAATTCTACAATATTGACGTATATATATATGTCAATGTATGTATACATATTTTTATCATTTTAACTTTTTAACTATCTAATTCAGTTTAGCTTCTAATTACAATTAATAATAATACATACAATATACTGAATTTAAAATACAACTCACTATAATAAAATTCGTTAAAATAATATGAAATTATTTGTTCCGTATGTTTGGTTGACCAATCTAGCCATAAATAAGTACATAAATAGATAAGTAAAATAACAACGCATTATGTATTTTTGTTTTTATTTTTTCCTTAATATATTTTTTATTAAATATACTTAAAACTGTAGTCACGAGTAAATAAATTACAATAAATTAATAACTGACGATACGAAAGAAGGTGGACGTAGGGTTTTTATGGTATCCATCAGATGGACAGAACTTTGGTTTGAGGTCACTTTGTATGTTTTCAGCGTAGGGTCGTAGCGAGATCGGCGGGCCGCGGGTCGTTGTGCAGCTCCCACGCGGCTACGCGCGCTCGTTGGCTTGCATCTGCTCAGCGTAGAAGCGATAAGGATCCACGCTGCCCGACCTCGCTGGCCTCACCACATATAGGTTCCGCCTTCGAATTAAAGACTAGAATTACAAAATATTGAATTAACGAAAGTCGAAGTATTATTTTCTTTTCGCTTTTAATATGAGATTATTACTATAGAGCTAATCAGCAGTACAAAATAATATGTGCAATTATAAAAATAATGATGTAAGATATTTTTCTAAATTAAATTAGAATACTTTATCTGCTTTTGCTTACCTATGGTGTCCATCTGCGTGTACTTGGAAAGTGGTTTCACCAGTGGCTCCATCATGACTAAACAACTTCTTAAGAGCAATAATTCCAGCAATTGTTAGTGCTACTTTGCTGGCGATTAAGGCTTTACCAGCGATAGCTGCTAACGTCTTTAAAGCTATACCTCCGACGATACTAACAGTGGTGAAAATTCCAAGCAGTAAGTAAGGTAGAACTTTTTTTCCTAAAAACATTAATTACTTTAAATATATATAAAAAATAAAATAATACTAAGCTTTCATGACATTTACTTACCTCTCCCCCTGCCCTCTGAAGCTAAATCCATCGAAATAGTGTGAGTGCTTAATAATTGCTCAAATCGAGTACGTAGCATCGTATCAAGCTTGTCCTCCATCGTCATTCCCGGGAGGAAGCGAGGCTCTGCTACAGAAGTTGGTATATCGGCCTGTTTAACCAATGTAAGCCCGTCAGCGAGCTGTACACTTTCCTGTGTATGACAACAAAAAATTTTAAAACACATCGAAATCACTTAACACAATAAAGTCACTGTACACACTAAATCACCTGTTCCACTGCTCTCGTTAAAGCTACAAGAGCTTTGCCTTTAAGACACATTGTTAAATGTTTTTGCGCACTACAATCCTCATACAATTTTTGTAAAATGGAGAACTCCGCCGATGGCCACCAGGAGCTCTCGTCTGCTCTATTGCTTTCAACTTCATTCTGGGAATAATCTTCTGTGTCCATTCGGCGTAACCTTCTTGATCCGTGAACGTGTCCAGAGACAACAACTGCACAGAAAAGTACGACAGCTATCCGGAATGAAGCGCACATTTTTTCTATCAATTTAATTACACTACTTAAAAAGATAAAATTAACGCTTATGAGGGTGGCCTAGCGTCAACTGATGGCCGAGGGAAGCGATGCGAGCTTATAACGGCGAGTCGCTTCACCGACTGCACCACCAAACATCCGCCATTCCGCACCAATTCTCCTGCACGCTGACTTACGTAACTGAACTTGAAATGATGGAGAACTATTTTCCAAGGCAATTTCTCCGATAAAATGTGTGAAAAAAGCGAGAACTACGTACGTTATTCATTTTATGTGTATTTCAGATCTCTGTGTGAGTAGAAATATGTGTAATAGTAGTCGACTTTGCGTGCGTCATTAGAACGTTTTAGTCCCACATTTCACTCACGAACGATCAGTTTCTGCTTGTTAGTATATGTGACTCCGTATATTATTGTAGGATTTTTGTCTCTAATGACACCTATAGAGGGTGTAAGGTAGCTTCACGCACGATTTATTTGCACGCACATCAACATATTATGTTGTGTATGAGGATACAATATAAGGAACTACGGATATTTACGATTAAAAGAAAGTAAAAGTCGCACTGAGCCGTGACGAAATAATCATTTATAATATTCTATTTTATAATGATAATTAACTGTAGGTTTGTGATTTTACTAATTATATTTTTACAAAGAAAAAAAAAGTATACTAAACAGTGGGAAATTATATGTTAATATATTGTAATTATTCGAATAATTGCCTTTATGTAGGTACGATGTATAGATTTATGTACTACACTAGCTGTTTCCCGCGGCTTTGGTCACGTGGTCAATGTCAATCCATAATCCATATAGCTACTGTATTTTAATATATAGTACGTATATGCGTTAATTTGAAGGCTATGAAGTAGCTAAATTTTCATTTTTTTTATACACAATCATGTCTGTCAAAATGCTTCTTTTAAATATTTTTTACTCCTTATTACATCAACTACCTGCCAGTAAAGGTCTCGTCAAAATCGTTCCAGCCATTTCGGATATTAGCCGTTACAATCGAAAAGAAATTGCAAAAAATATTATTCTGATACATATGTATATATCGTAGATATATTCATATGCAAGTAGTAAAATATATAGTAGTGGAGTGTCTTAGCACTAGGTTCTCTGGTTCCCTCTGCCTACCCTGCTATATGCAGGTTACAACGTGAAGTTAAAAAAAAAGAAGTGGTAAAATGCGGTTATTTTAATATTACGAACACTTCAATTTTATTTATATGTAAAGATTTATAGATTAAGTAGGTATATGTTTTTAATACAGGACAAGGAAAAACGTTTTTTTTTTTATTACTTTGTTTAGGAGTAGCTGATGCCCGTCTTCCTATGCCCATCTTCGTTTGCGTAGACTTTATGGCCGTACTATCTTTTCCACCCAAGGACTTGAATTGACCTCATTGAAAATTGAATTGAGTTTTCTCTGTTCTCCACTTTCCATCTAAATTCAGTGTTGAGTGGCGGAACTCATTTTTTGGTAATCAAACAGTCAAACATTTTTACACTGCGTCACTACGACTCCAATTTCGTATAATATAGCTGAATAATTATGGTTCTTCGTCAGATTTTCCAGATCTTCAATTGGCATATGTCAACGGAAAATGCCCATCCCGCTAAACAACATTTGCAAGAACAGTATTATTATATGCTATTTTAACTCCTATTCAAACATAATAGCTATACAATAAAAAAAGTTTTATTCAAATCCATTTCAAGTCCAAAGATACAAACAGACAGAAAAAAAATCTTAGATTCATATTCTATTACTGTTTTTATCACCCTAAATTATTTTTTCGGAAATATACCTAGCTATTGATTGTATAGACACACTTCTTTTACTCTTTTATTGAAGTGAGCTATTATTATTAGTAAATCATAGTGTGAGCTATTAAGTTTCATAACAATAATAATTTACTCCAAACAAAATTCTACCTCAAACAATGTAGGATTATGTACTGAGTGACTGGAAAGTACAAGCAGTCTGCAGTGCGCAGTCGTCCCCACAACTTCTTGACGTAGAAAGCTGAAAATTGTCATATATGTTCCTTGGGGCGTTTGGAGAAATTAATTAATAAAGCATTTCTCGAAATTCCAACGAGAATGGTAAAAACGGGATTTTAAGTTTACAGTCGCACCCGTGAAGAATAATAACATGAAAATAGTAATCAAGAACCATAAAGAGAAACGAGATTGCAAAAGTACGACATCATAACATTTCGCCCTAACGTACTGAACATCAAATGATAGTTATATGACTGATTGATTTAAATTCCACCCATGTTAAAGACAACTTACCTATGCTGCTGCATTTGATTATAATCACATACCTATCTAAAATAATTGCCTCTTAAATATAAAATATCTATGATGACGATGAGGAGATGCTGAGATGGACCATTATATGCAGAATCTCTTTGACGTAAACTGAAATCTTACGTTAATCGCATCATAGTATCACAGAAAATTTAAAACATTTAAAAAAAACCTGTTAATGGGTTATTTTTTAGTCTTGTTTTATTGAAATTGTTACATTATAATCGTTCATATTATAGTATCAACTGAAAAATAATAGACAGGTACCACATGTGCTCGTGATTACTTCTTAGATCTATGCCAGCTATTTTTAATATAGACTAGACATTCTTATCTCTACTACTTTACATAAAACCAAAAATTTGCTATAAATAATAATAAATGCTAAAATTTCAGTGAAATACAAAACCAAATATTTAGAAAGAAATCCATACAAATAAAATACATCAAGATTTAGTTAATAAAAGTGATGAAAAAAACATGCAGAAGTCCAACTAAGCAGTTCCCTCCTGCTAAGCACAAAAGTCTGGTTCGGTGGCGAGGATGGCAGCCCAACGCAGATAGTGCAAAACGGCCTGGCGGAGTTGGCGAACCAGCAAGGCAAGGTGGATGGCCCATGGCGACGGTAGAGGGCGCGTGCAGTTACCGTCGGCCAGACACTGCATCCAATCGTTCCTCTGATCGTAGCGGTACTCCGTTCCATTGGAATAAGGAACGAGCGGACGAGAGAGTGCGTCTGTGTATGCGCACACACTTACGTACTATAACAGATGACACCTGGCAAATCAGTGTGTCACCGTCGACGGATACGTCTAGGAGGACATCATCATCATCATCACTTTACATAAAGCCTAGAACCCCAGAAATTAGCAGGAGTCTATTGTTCAGCCCTGTCACAACGTTCTTTCTTAGTTTATGTTTTCTACTCATAAGCTCTAATGTTGCAGGAGCTTTTAGACCTTCTTAATCCAGCCCTAGTGAAAAATGTGTTCTTAATGGACACATTTCAGCTCTCTGTCAAGATTTAACTTGTAGCAAAAAGCATTTCACATAAATTTAGTAGACGTTGATCACGTCGCATTTGTTCTTCTTGGATGTAGGTATACGAACAATAAAACTACCTCCCAGCGAATATTCGTCTTTGTACATCATACGGTTTTCAATATTTCGTTGAGTGCGGAAGAGCGTATTTATCTATATATTAATATGTGAAGGAAAAAGTTTCGATCATTTTTATATGTTATACATATAGTATACATGGGAAAGACGTGCAGAAAACCAACATACTATATAATAATGTATCAGAAGAACATTAATTATTAATTGGTTTGGTTTGGTTTGGTTCTTATCATATGGCGTTTCGAGCGTGGCAGTTGAGCGCTAATCACTTCACCAATGTCACGTTGAATGGAGAACACACGAAGGAGAGTGTACGATAAAAAATCCCGTTTGTTTGTTTGGGTCAAATTTAGTAGTTGAAATTTAAGCCCTCTCTCCGTTAACCGATTTTCTTAGCCTTTGATTCCGGTGACAATACAATTATCCATATTCAATATTATTGTGAATCCAAGATAGCCGCCGCTACAAAATGGCGTGTCCGCCATCTTGTAGCCACATTAATTAATAAAATAAATATTACTTACACTACCAAACGTTTTACATACACTTTTGAATAAAGTGACATACACGTTGCCATGGATACGTGTATTTTACAGGTAATTAGGCTAGGGTATTATTATATAGATATAGATAAAATAGGAACAAAGCAATACGCGGTGCCACAATATACTACATATTATACATTTCGCAAATTAGTAGTAGTGCTTAGTTTTTCACTCTTAAAAACCCAAATCTTGTATCAAAAATTATTAATTAAGTTGCTTTCATTTATGATAGAACAAATGTTTATTTTCATAATTCACTGCAGAACTTTTTCTGTATAAAAAAAGGTATATGAATTTTTAATTATTACCATAACATAAAATGATAAAGACGGCTAGTGCCACCTACAACTACGGACAAAACTGTCAGTGTCAGTTGTCAAATCGAAAACGTCAAGTGCCGAGATTGTTGTGTTGTTAATAATTTACAAATCGCTTATATGCGAAATAATATATATTTTAAATGTCAAAAATTGCCACTATATTTTATAATTTTACACTTAAAGTCCTAATAAAGGTGAACTTAAAGTCCTAATAAAGCTTCAAAACCACTAATTGCTAAGAATTAAACACAATTTATTGGCAATTAGATTAATTTATTTCTCTAAATCAAACATTTACATTATAACTAAAAATTAGTCACAAATACCTTAATCTACTGAAATACTCCACACTGTATTATAAAAAAAATATATTCAACATGTCTGAATCAAAAGATTTATCTTTTGCTGGAAATGATCCAGGCGCAGCTAAATATGGCAATTTTATTAACTATTACTCATTTCACAGTCCTAATGAGAGAATCCATAACTTAGACACTAGAATGTTTCCAACAATGGAAAATAAAGAAGTCATTGTTTGTCTAGACATAGGCTGTAATACTGGAGAATTAACAAAAGAACTTTATAGTTATTTGAAATCAATTTTCACAAAATCAGAAGTACAAATCTTAGCTATTGATATTGACCCAACTCTCATAGCAAGAGCTGAAGAGCAAAATGATAACTGTAATATTTCATTTGTTTCTTCTGATATCACTACATATAAGGACTGTGAAAATATCAAAACTTTTCCTAATATCCATAGCCAAGATAAATTTGACATAATTTTTTGTTTCTCTGTTACTATGTGGATACATATCAATAATGGAGATGAAGGCCTATTACATTTTTTGAAATTTATTAGAGACAACACAAAAATACTAATTATAGAACCACAGCCTTGGAAATGTTACAAGAATGCTCAAAGAAGAATGAAACGATCAGGCAAACAATTTGAAATGTACAGCTCTCTCAATGTACGAGAAAACATAGATATTGTTATTGAAAAAAATATTAGTGAAAGTCATATAAAAGTTTATGAATCACCAGCATCTTCTTGGAATAGAAAGATTTTAAGTTTTTTATTGAAATAAATTTATGACAATGCAATTTAAAACTAGTGCACTAAACAAATGTTGTTTTAGATTTATGTTGTGACTTCTTCTGTACTTGATTCAAATTCCAGTTTGACATCACCACCAAGTCCATCCACATCCATCTCTGATTCTTGTGAGTTAAGCATATTAAGTGTGATCTGTAAAAAAAAATTTGAATAATTAGTTCTAAGTGGAAGTGTTTGTTTTCCTCTACCAAAAACCTTCTTCTATACAAATTTTCACTTCAAAAATATCTTGTAATAATATGTTAAGTTTACATATTATTTACTAGTTTTCCGCCCGCGGCTTCGCCCACATGGAATTCGGCTATATCGCGCGACATGGTAAGGAGTAGCCTATAGTCTTTCTCACGGTCTAGGATATTTGACAAATTTTTTTTCACAATAAAAAGTATCTTATGTCCTTTCCCAACTTCAGTTCTACCTTCATACCGAACTTCATCAAAATCGGTTTATAATATTGCATTTATAATATTAGTAAGGATTTTATTTCCTTACAAAATTGTTGAAGTCTTAAATGTTTATATTGAACATAAGGAAAACAATGAATATGTTGAAATAAAATTATTATATCTAAATTTAAGGCAATAACTTACCTGGCCTGAACCAGTATTATTCATAGACCCTAACCTTTCTTCCTGAGTTTTCCTTTTGACAGGGGTTTTCGGTTGAGAGCTGTAATATTTTATAAAACTTAAAAAGAAAATGAAAATTTTATTGTTATAGTAATTTAGATGTAATCTTCTACAGTAGTTAGTTAAGATTGACTTATTCTACCTAAAAACATCAGTAAACAAAATGTAAAGTGTATTTTAGACATTGAAGTACATGAAACTATTTTGTTGACATAACAGGATTTAAAAATAATTTTAAAGTTATTAAATGCTTACTGCATCATACTGATGATTATATAAATTTACATATAATAAAAGTGAAGTGCTTAATTTCAACGCTTAAATTACAAATATAAGACTCACCAGTCCTTAGAAGCAGAACTTTTTAATAACTAATAAAAAATATTTGAATGGTGATTTAAAACTAAACATCTCATTCGAATTCATTATACTTGATAGATATTTTAGATAAATTTTAGATCAAACCTTGCTTGAGGTTCTGCCATTGGGTGTAACATCATGGTCATTTCTGCCAACTTATTAAATGCTGCACCAGCTTCCGTAAATATTTCTCCGACCTGGAATTAAAACGTGCACTATTATTTATAAAAATATTATAGGATAATTAAAACTTATGTGTATTTTCATCAGTTTACCTTTGCTGCAGAATTGTTCATATTTTCTTCGTTACAATCTTAAATTCGTCAAATCTTAATTCAATTTCTTATTGTTATATCCCAATTATTTTAATTCTTTTCTTCTTAAAATATGTTTTTAATGTATATACCTATACTAGACAATTCAAAATCGTCCGAAAAATAAACAAGATTTCCCAATTTGCCATAGACTAAGGTAATAGGGATGTAATTAAAAACGGTTTTCACTCTTATATCATATAATATCGATATCTAAATGATCATATCCGATATCAAATATCTTACATAAAAAACGTAACGACAACTTGACGATGAGATATGAAAACTAAATCGTAACCAAAACTAAATTATAACGAAAACTATCGCAACACACACGCGATATCTGAATACGAATGTGATATCGGATATGAAAACTTCTCATCCGATATGTAACCGTTACAGCCAAAAAACGAAAACGCCCATGTCTATAAATCAATATTCAATGTTTTATAAGCAAGATGTCAGGTAATCGACATTATTAATGTATCGATATTGCAATAGTAATATCGTAAAATCGACAGTAAATTAGATTTATTAATTTTCCTCCGTCAACTAGATTTAGGCGATTAGTTACGCTTACTAAAGTTTCATAAATAGGAAATATATTTTATACTAGTTGCCACTTATGAATATAACCATAAAAGAAAGAGACTTGCTTGCTGCATAGATGTAATTACAAAAAATACGCGATTATAGTTATATCATTTCAGCAAAACGTCTTTTTTGAGAGGAGCTCCCGGAGGTTTCCTAATAAATATTGTTACTAATTCTAAGTCTTGAAATACAGTTAAAAGATACCATAATATGTGTACAATTTATTAGATCAACAAATTTAAAACTTTTCTCATAAAAAATTCTGGAAACTTCGCTTTTTCTTGGCCTTCTTACTTTTAGTCTACTGTGACTATACTATAAATATATAATAATTATGTGAATATGTGTACATTTTAAACACGAACACGGTAGAAGTGAAACTTTAAAAGTAGGAATAGAATAATTATAATTAATAGACGTAAAACGTATTTTACGTATTTTATTTTATAAATTATTATTGTTTATTTAAAGACATCAAAATATTGACAAATGTAGATGTCTTTCTTTCTGTATGAACCTACGAGACTTTTATACCAAATATTTTATACCAAATATATTTTTTTGTAACTGTTTGTAACTGTATACATTTCAGTAAGTATCAATTTAGGGATTGCCACAAAAAAATTAATGTATCGCTATTACTAATGAAAAGCAATATAAATATGGTCAATATCAAAGTCAAAGTCAAATAATTTTATTTAAAATAAGAAGTTATATGCTTCATTTTTTGAACGTTAAATAATTTACCACCGGTTCACTAAATTTAATGCCTCAGACCTGAGAAGAACCGGCGCAAGAAACTCGGCGGGATTTCTTTTTATTTTTTTTATTTGTCAAATTAATTAATTAAAAGCTAATGTAGTTTTTATACATCAACTATGTATATCAATTCAAAAGTAAATCTTTTAATGTTTACCTTTAATAATGCAATAAAGTACAGTAAGACAGAAAACTTAATTGTAAATATAGTATATGTAAATTACACTGCGTCACAAAAAATCAACAACATGAAATTAGCTGGTCATTTTAGGTTCATATGACAGTTAAATAAAAATTAAATATCGATATTCTGTATAGTATTATATCGATATAACGATATATTGCAACGTAGTGGACATCCTCAGACAAAGGAGATCTCACATCCCTAATTGTGAACGCACGTTGGGTTGTTTTGATTATTGGATTATTTTCAACGTAGTATAATTAAAAAATCAAAAATATTTTAAGTTAGTTAGTAACAGCCGGACTTGTAAGGTAATAATACTACTTTGTAGCTATTAATTAAATTTTATTTTATGGCTATAACCGCTGATATATATTTTTCAAGAAAAGAGTAACAGTGTTTAATACTAGTGTATTTACGACATCAATTATGCATAGAAATCGTTATTAAATGTTAATTGATAATGATAATCTATGTCCTTAAGATTATTATACTTTTTAAATGAAATTATTTTGAACATGCTTATATTTTTTTAATTTATATATTTTTTTTTGTGTGTATATAACTATTATGTTTAAAATATTTCAAAATATGTCAAATAATATTTCCTTTTTAATACATTAAATCAAGCAGATTCATTGTAATATTAAAACTGTTAAAGTTACTATGTAATGTGTGCTATGTATGTTTGTTTTCCTAGCTTTACGACTGAGATAATGTCTGTCGCATTCGATACAGAACTGTTATCTTTTCACTTAAAATGGTTACCATTTGACAATTTGTTTTATCACATTTATTTCAGATTTCTGAGAGAGAATCAATTATGACAAAATATTTACAAAACCGATATAATCATAACCATAATCAAAATATGTGGAACAGGAATATGTGGCCTCAAAGAAATTATTTGCAAAACAGACACAATGTTAGACCTGCATGGGCACCTCCAGTATTTGATAATGACCTAAATTACTGGTGTGAAACATGTGACAAAGGATTTAGAACACCCGATCATCTTGAATTTCATATCAAGTTGCATCAGGTAGAGTAAAAGTGTATTGCCACTTAATATTTGTTGTGAAAGTATTTTTTTTTAACTTCACAATGTATTATCAGAGGGAACCAGAGAACTTAGTGTGTTAACATTTCCGTTCCCCACATTCTGCCAAATTGACAATTATGTGCTGAGTGGCTGAACGCAAAACCATACTTCGCCTTGTGGCCAGAGTGAGGAAATGAAAATATCAAGTATTCATTTTTTTCAATTTCTGGAGCAGGAATTAATTCCACAACCTCTCGTGTTTACAGTCACATGCTTGTTTATTTGTACCATAACTGGCCTCATGAAAGTATTTATAATTGAAATAAAATAGGGTAATGTACATTTACAATAAAACTATTATGATTAAATATTTGTTTACAATATGTGTATATCAATATTTTATAGATTAAAGAAAAAGAAGAAATAAAAAAAAATATAAAATCTTATATGAAAAATCTAATATTAAATAAATCTAAAATCTTAAACTGTTAAAGTTAACATATACATTTTTTATATACAACAATTTATAGTTAAATAATCTATATAATGCTACAAATAATAAATTTTCCTTCACTCTTTTGCTCGAAAATAATCCCCATAGATCCCCATATATATCAGCATCAAAAATAAGTTATAATGAGTGTATAAGAATTTGTACATAAATTGAAAATAATATATACCTAAAATGGCTGGTACACTTTAATAAATTCCAAGAGGTGCTGGTTCAATCCTACTAATTTCAAATTTTGTATGTATCCAAAATATTTCTTTCGTCCTAAATGTATGAACAACAATTAAATTTCCAGAAATGTAACATAGATGGATGTCAATTTGTAGCCCATCCTAAAGTGATCACTCGACACATACAAATGCAACATGCTACTGGCTTATTCAAAAAAATAGGTAGACTTAATAACCCCGATGAAATTAAAAAATGGAGGGATGAAAGGAAAAAGAAATATCCCACTAAAGCAAATGTAGAAAAAAAGCAAGCAGAAATTAAAGAAAAAGAAAAAAGAGGTGAAAGAATGGGACTAACCCACAGAAAGAAGAATGTTGTCAATAAAAAAGGTATAGTTAGATTGATTTTTATTTTTATTTAATTATTATTATTGGTTTGATGTTTTAAGAATTTATTCTTTGGATATCTGTTTTATAATTTTCAAATAATTTATACCTATAGAATATTGGGCTAGAGATTGAGCTTGTATTCTTATAGAAACAACCTGTATTGTAATAGGCAATTTATTAATCTTAAATTAATTTGTAAACACATGTACATTCATTCAACTCGCTCACTCAGGTTGCTCTTACTACATTTGCTCCCTCTTGTCAGTCCAGACAATCACATCTATTTTCTTGTATATTCATATATTTTAGCATGTTTGGGTCAACTTAAATATATTTCAATATTGCCCCATATACAGAAATCCTAAAAATAATAAGTAAAAAACTAAGATTACGGAAAATTCTCTTCCATTTTAACTACTCATATTGTACATATTACTTTACAGGATTATATAACAAGGGCAAAAATCGTATATCTATACTCAATAATAAAAAAACTATAAATAGTAGAAAAAGGACTTTATCAGATATGTCTAATAAGTTACAAACAAACAAAAAAATATGTAAAGCGCTTCCACCAATGGAAGACACTAGAAAACTCAAAGCTTTTAAAGGTATCCAGGATTTAATTAATGAAGACAAAATTGAAGAAGATGAACAAGTTATACAAAGTAATAATATAATAGAAGATGAGGATTATAGTTTAAATAATTGTGATGAAACCGATACAAAACCAACCCTTTGTGGAGCTTTGACGTCACTAATATGTGACTATGGATCCTCCGATGAAGAAAATATTGAAGAAAATGTAAACTCATCTATTGTAGAAAAAACAGTAGAAAAGAATACTACTGCAAGTACCAGCTTTAAAATTTCCGTCAAACCAATTGAAAAATTATTAGACACAGATAAATTATTATCAATACAATGCCATAAAAGTGAAGATGACAGTGGGCCAGAGGAGTCGCAAATTGTAAAAGACAATCTTGAACCAGTTGCAAATATTCCTCCGATGAAAAATAAGAAAAAGATGTTGCATAAGAAAAAAACCATAACAAGAGTTCCTAAATTAAGAAAAAAGCTGCCTTCCACACTTTTAGAAAAACTCTTACATAATGAAATACAACATGAAAGAAATGTAATTTTACAGTGTGTTAGGTATGTTGTAGAAAGGAAGTTTTTTGAAGAATAATAAATATTAATCTAAGCCAAAATAAGTTCCAATTTGTGTTGAAGCCAAAAAGTTTTATGATCACTGACATGTTTTGTTTTATTAATATTTTTTTTAACTTCACACTGTATCCCTTATATAGCAGGGTATGCAGAGGAAACCAGAGAACCTAGTGTTAAGACACTTGATTATCCACATAATTCCTGAAAAGATGAAGTCTAAAAACACTGCTTGAGACAATTTCTGGGCTTAAGGAAATAATAAACAGATAAAATTTACTTTTATATTTTTTGTAATTCAATTAATTTTTATCCTCATGCGCGACGCAAAGAAGGAACATACACATATAGACCGACAATCTCTACCTTTGTGGCGTTATAAAGACCAAACGTGTTGACCGATGTTAATGATTTTGTCGTCAATGGATTCGTCGTAACTTTTCGAGTGCCCCTAAAGATATAAAAATAATCAAAAATTATAGCGACAGCCAGACGCCATATTGTCAAAAAGAAAAAATAAAAACTGATATACAGGATATGGAGCAAGGAGCGTCGCTGATCTTCATACTTATAACGAAAAATACAGACATAGTGATAGGGGATCTTCGCAGGTACGCTCGGGTAAAAATAATATGCATATGTTTCATTTGTTTAATCTAATTATTTTTATCATAAAATCATAAAAGGTACTTCATTACGATGTGTGAAGGTTCAACAATATTATCTTGACTTATAAGTAACTTATAGAAACTACGTCATATATGTCTTTCGCCATATAGGTAACTCATCTCATATCGCTAAACATACCTGTGAATCGTCTTCAACGCACGGTAAATCACGTGGTCTGTCAAGTGGCAAGTACAGTGAGATATTTACCTACGTACCGAATTGTTTTTATTATAAAATTAACATATTTATAATTAAATAAGTAGGTACGTGCAATTAAATTAAAATTCACCTATATCTTAGGTATAATAAAATCAAATTTTTATTTCTGAATGTCGCTTGAAAACCTTATTTCCTACTCATAAACATAAATGGAATGCAATAAAATTCACGATAGACAACGAATATAAAAATACCTAAATTAATAACTCATTAAGTACCGACTTCATCTAATTAATTTCAAACCCAGGCCTTGGACTAAGGGGCGGCTCGTGTAGTGCCCGGGTGCAATGAAACCCTGGCGGCACTTAGGCCTGACTATTGACCTAGGACTGAAGTTTATCATACATTACATTTACGTTTTTGCCTCTCAGATTGCTGCTTCTGTCTGAATAAAATTGTCGTGTCGTGAATAAAACATTCGTTGTTGGAGCTAGCTTTATCATGGGAGTCTCGCAACCCTTCTCCTTTTTCTAAAGGCACTCTTTTAGATGAACAAGACAGACTGTAGATCTCCAAAATTACAGTGCGATACATTATGTGATATTAGCGATTAATATCGTCCTTCCTTGTTTTCTATTTCTAAAGTCGCACTATTAACTTCATCTGAATTCAGATATATACTTTGAATCTTGGATCCAATAATGTTGACGTTATTAGAGCAGGATGTCATTTGACGTACTCCGCACGCAAATCTTCGATTCATTGATTAATGTTCGTTCGTCGTTAGGTGGTAGGAGGTTCGTCCTCCGACTGGCTCGCGACCACTATCATGTCAAAGACGAACCGCCAAATATCTAATGATGTGTTCCGGTTCGATGGCATGTAAGCCAGATTTTCCCCTTTCCCACCCATCCTTTCCCCAAAATGTGGTGGTTCTGATAGTGGACTACTACATTGTCCCCCCTTCCATCAGTATCCTCTAGGTTGGCAACGCATCTCCAACACTCTGGTGTTGTAGATATCTATGGGCGAAGGTAACCACTTACCATCAGGTGGTCCTTCTGCTCGTTTGCCGTCCGTTATCAATAAAAAAAAAAATGTATCCGTGTTTTCATATTCCTCATTATTTCGTTTTCATTTTCGTCTAGTTTGCAGCTTTCTATTTAACATGATATCAAAGGAATTGCAAGAGAGCATGCGTTATTATATGACAGATCAAGTGTAGTTTCATAAAAAGCCTTAGTACCTCAGTAAAATCTTTATAATTTGTCAGACAGAAAGCGAAAGAATATCAATACAGCTATGTTCCAAGCTGTGGCAGTTTTTTATTGAAGCAATCTTGATAACATGTAAGTACAAATACAAATACAAATATTCTTTATTGCACACAAATAAACAAATAACATAGAAGTAGTAATAGCGTACAATAAGGCGGCCTTATCGCTTAAAGCGATCTCTTCCAGGCAACCTTTGGATATTGGATTAAGTACTGTTCCATCTAACTTCAATATCCTGAATTAATGAGTGTAGTGGTAATCCGCACTGATATTGATATTAAGTCAATTTTCTAGAAGCCTGTTCGCTTCGTTTGAAATGCCCCACTATATGTTTGTAAGTTATATAGTTATATATTTGTAAGTTTTTATTACTTGTTCATGTTCTTCCTCCGAAAACAACCACCAACTGCAACGTGTGTGACATGCAGCTTAGAGATTCAAAATGACCCCGTATAGCGCTGACCATATTTTTAGCATTGTCTCGCACAAATAGAAACTATTTATTATATTACTACCAACTTTTCTATCATTTCCCTATTTTTCTCTACGATCCGGTGTAGTCATTTTCAAGTACTTGAGCACCTAGTATGACTTTAATACGTTTTGGTCTAATAGTAAAATGGCCAATGACTTAACTGTTAACCCATTTTTTGGGGAGGATTCGTCCATATGTCACAAGTTCTATTGATCCACTCACATTTAGCCTTCAAATTCCAAGATTTGAAGTTTGTTGTTCGTCAGTTTGTGGCATTAAACTAGTTCTAAAATACTTTTCCGATTTTAAATTTTTCTTTTAGGTGACCATGAGAATATAGTATAGTCATGTGTAGTTGTTGTTCTCAATAATGTAGATTACAACTTAATAACAAATTATGTAACGCCTGTCGTGGCGCAAAGGCACAAGCGTGCGACTGTAAACGTGAAAGATTGTGGGTTCGATTCCCACTCCAGGAAATGTAAAATTTAGTATTTTCATTTCTTGGGTTTTGGTAACAAGGCAAAGCGCGGCGTTGAGTTCCGCCACTCAACAGGCAATGCCTCAAATCGGCGGAAAGTGGGGAACGGAATTTGTTGAAAGAGAATGGAGTCTTAATACTAGGTTCTCTGGTTCCCTCTGCCTACCCCGCTACATGCGGGATACAGTGTGAAGTTAAAAAATTTTATTATGCCATCTTTCCAAAATTATTTAGGTTTTCTTTTAAAATATTAATCTAGGTGCGGTTTTTATTTCGCTTATAGATTCGAAAGACTTACCGAGTAGATAATTTTTTAAAGCAAGAAACAAGTAATAATCAGAGGGAGCAAAGTCTGAATACAAAGGTTGAGGTAGAAGGACCCAACCAAATTTTCATTTTTGGCTTATATGCGGTCTTGCGCTGTCGTGATAGGATACACCTCGTCGGTTCGCCAATTCTGGCCGTTTTGTCTGCTTGACGGCTTTTAATAGATCCAGTCGTTTGCAATATTTGTCAGCATTGATTGTACTACCTAGCGGAAGAATTCAAGTCAAGTGCAGTCTTGGTAATGTCCGTATCCGTTGTTGTAGGGCGGCCGCTGCGGTCTTCATCTTATTAGTCAAGATTGCCATTTTTAAAATTCTTAAGCCGATTCCTGACGGTTCTAATAGTCGTAGTATCACTCCCGTAAACGGTGTAAATCTCGTATAGTGTCTTTTACATTATTGCCTTTTTAAAATAATGAAACATAACATGCTGTAAATGTGTCTTTTGGCTCTCCAAGTTAAACTGCGTAGAAAAAAATTAGAGACTATTTCACCAAAAAAATGTACTTTGACCGAGTTCTTGGATGACCGAAACCGATGCCATAAACAGCTAAAAGATAAGTTGCGTAATAATTAAAACACAGCCAGTTAATCATTCATAGTGAAGCACGGAAGAAACTTATGGGACAATCTAATACATAACTGTGATCTTTTTATCAAAACATTAAATAAGGGCTCAATTAAAAAGGGGCTTCACTTAAATATTTTCCTTAAATAAAATCTATTTAGTCTGCATTACACAATAGAAGTTAGTAAATTATATCTGAAGTTGAAAATGTACCCTAACTAAATACCAATAAGTAATAAAATAATTCAATTTTTTATATCAATTTATTCAGGAAAGTCAATTTAAGACTGTGGAGCAGCCGGTGCAGCCGATGCTGCAGCCTCTTCCCGAATACGATCCTTCTTAAGAGTGCCCATGAAAGCAGCCTTATCAGCAGGTGTCTGGAAGCGACCATGTCCAAATTTGGATGACGTATCAATGAACTTCAAGTTGATCTTCTCAAGAGCTGCTCTCTTAGTGTGAACACGTAGAGACTGAAAATGTTATTTATTCGTGAAACAAAGTTATATATTGAAATAATTAATGAAAACATATGTATTTTTGCTGCAATTTTGTAAAAAAATATTAATCATTATCTATAACAAATTTATTTACCTTTCTCAATGTGATTACACGCTTCTTAGGTCCCATACAACAACCCTTAATCATGACAAAGTCATTATTTACTTCACCATAGTGAGGGAAACCTCCCATGGGGGTAATGGACTTCTCAGACAAATCATATTCAGTGGAAGCATTATTTTTAACAACTTTTCCATCCTTGGTATGAATCCCTGAAACAAAGAAAATGAATTATTTAGTAATTATTATTAAGATTTTGATTATACAAAATACTTGTGTACATATTATTGCTTTAATATTTTATAGAAATATGTATTATAAATATATATGCTTTATTATTAATTCTCCTACCTTGGCCAATTCTGTAGATCTTCTTGTTCATTTCAGTTCTATGATGGTAGCCCTTTTGACCAGCACGGGCAACTGTAAATGAAACTCTTGAAGGATGCCATGCTCCAATACAAGCAACTTTACGCAGACCCTTATGTGTCTTACGTGGGAGTTTCTTGGTGTGCCAACGTGAAGTTACACCTGTAAAATAAAACAACGTTTAAAAAATTGTTATTGCACAGGATACAAATAGTTGCATATATTTGTTTACAAAAAAAAAAACTGACTGTTCATACACAACATGTGTAATTCTGTTCATTCTTTATATGATATATGGTATGAAATATTTACAGTTTGGTTTATATGATATATGGTATGAAATATTGTCAATTTGGAATATGCAGAAAACCCATAGATAAGTAGATTAAATTGAACAAAATACAACTGTATTATCAATATGTAATTGAATAAAATACTACTATCATTTCAATTTATATTATTATGATTGTTCAGTAGAACAACCATTAACATAGCTCAAATTATTACCTTTGTATCCTTTTCCTTTGGTGACTCCAATACAATCAATCATCTCATCTTGAGCAAAGACAGAGTCAACAGGTATGGGCTTTTCTAGATGTTCTCTTGCCCATTTTACTTTATCTTCAATATTGCCACCATTAACTTGAATTTCCATAATATGGGCTTTCTTTTGACGTTGCTTTAACAGCTTCATTTGTGTGTGAGCAATAACCCTAATTACACTGCAGTAACGGATCATCTTTTTAAAGTCCTTTTCTATGGACTTGCGACCAAGCTCATCCTGCCATTTCTTGCTTGCTTTGGTGAAAGCCTTCTTCTTACACTTGTACCTATTTGAAGTAGAATTTTAGGCAGCTGCAAAAAAACCAAATGGCCTCATCGTTGAGCGGAGACCACTTGGTAACAATATGCAAGTGCATATATAGGTTTTGCTCTCGTCTAAAGAGAGGAGAGGTTAAAATATAATTAGATATTTAATTTCTACATACTGAATAGCAGTAAGACACTAAAACTAAATATTTTAATCGTACCAGTTCTTGTAAAAGCGACGACGGCAATCCTCGGACATGTGCTCTGCCCAAACAGTTAATAGTGCACGAAGACCGTGTGGTGTTTCAATATAGCCGACAACACCGACACATACCATAGGAGGTGTTTCGATGATTGTAACAGCTTCCACGATCTCTTTCTTGTTGATCTCTAAAGAGTACATAAAAAAAACACGTCATGTACTAAAAATATAAAACATTGGTAATATGTTAAATAATGATTATCATAATTTCATTCTACGAAAACTAAAAAAATATACTTCAAGAGACACTTACTTGAACCAGGACGGTCAGGTTCACGAACCACGTGGGTCATACCAGCTTTGTAACCAATGAAGGCCGTAAGATGCACCGGTTTGCTAGCATCATCTTTAGGGAAGGCCTTCACTTTACCACGATGACGGCGGGACCTCTTCTTGGGATAGAATCCCATAGACCCATGACGAGGCGCCGAAAATTTTCTATGCGACTAAAAACAACACATTCTGTTACATATCATATATAATAGTAGAGAAATTTATAAATTATTTCTTTTAAGTCAGTCCGCCCTAGTAATTATCTTCATTTCATTTCAGGTTCTAACCGTATGAAAAGTGTGTTTTTTATCATCATTTAGTTTTCCGATATCAATAATATGTTAAATAAAGTCTAAATAGGTATTTTAAAAATACTGAAACCGATTATTTCACAAATATCATAACCGATTAAAAAGATATTAAGAAATTTAAATTAAATTGCAGATCACACGTACCATGTCAGCCGACTATCGCAACAAAAATGGCCGAGTCGAAAGAATGATGTCTGTCACGTCAAAGTTGTGTTTTAAAAAGTTGACAGGGTTACCAGTACAATCAGATTATTGTTGAAATTTATTATATTAGTAAAACATCACAAAAAATGTAATCTTTTACAAACAAAAAACTTGAAATCTTCACTTAAACAATTTGCAACTCACCTCGAGTTTTAAGAAAAATAAATAGATTAAATGAAACTCGAGTTGAAAAAACCAAATCGATTAAGGTCTCATTGATTTAACTGCGATATATTATTTATCTGTAAAGTGTAAAGAAAACTAAAAGTGTTAACAATTCAGACTCTGGAGATAATAATCGTACTAGTTCTCGTTATTTATATTTAGTAATCAGCAGCATAGCTCAACTAATGATTATATTTAAGTGAATTATATGCATAGGTATTTCGCTCATTAGATTACTTGATCAAATTCTTTAGTGTCATATTATAACATGGCTGGGCCTATTGAAAGGATTCAGGTGCTGGATGATATTGAAAAAGATATCATTACATGCTTACAGTGTGCAGGTAATTCTTAAAATCTTATTTCTGAAAATAACATGATTATTTCTAATATGTTATTGCAATTCTATAATGTTAAAATAATCTTATTTTTTAGCTCAAGCCCTATTAGAATTGGGTAAAGAAAAATCAAGTCAAAAACAAGCAGAAAGCAACACTTCTCAATTTCTTAGAACGTTAAGCCAAGTAGAATCAAAACTAAGTGATCAAATAAATTACTTAACACAAGTTTCTACCGGCCAACCACATGAAGGATCTGGATATGCATCTCAAAAAGTTTTGCAAATGGCATGGCACAGACTCGAGCATGTTCGTTCATGGGTAAATGAGTTAGAGAGGCATAAAGCATCACATTTGGCAGCTGTTAGCAGAACTCCAGTGAGTGTAACAAATGGTGGAATGACTTCTTCAGGGACTAGCACCCAATGATTTTGGGATGATTTTTTATTAGTTTAAAGAGTGACTCCTAATTTTGTTAAACACTTATAGATTAATATGTGAATACATTAATCATATTCCCTGTAGTGGTTTAACGTATGTTTGATACCTGTTTACATTCAGTTAATTATGCCTGAAATTACTTTTCAAGTTTATGAATGTCTTTTATTTCATTTTGTACATTTTAGTTATGAATATTGGTGATGATGATGATTCTAGAAGAATTCTCTAACTAAGTTACATAATATATTATGCAACTAAGTTAAGGGATACATCTAAGAATGAATTTATCTATGTCTCAATTCTAAACAATCATAAAATTGTATAATCTGTTGTATAATATTTATACTGTAAGTATTATTAAAAATAATTAGAATAGGAGTTGGAAATATAAATAATAATAAAAGAAATATCAGTAACAAAATTGTATTGTATTCAAAATAATTTTACAATGAAATAGATTATAAATAGTGAGAAATGACTTCCAAGAAATTATAACACTTTTTAATATATTAAAGTGTGAAATGAAATTAAATTGGATTTTCATTTTACTACACATGTGTAACATGTCAAGTTATTTATTAAATTTTAGTTATAGTTACAAAATAAAATATTGTGCATGTTGCTGGAGATGTTCTTAATTCTTAAGCAACAAGTTATTATCATATTTAGTTAAACAACAAATTACAACAGTACATCAATCTTACTAAAATGCACATCTTAATATCTGTTATGTACATAAAATGCATAATGTAATTTAAAAACCATTATAAATAAATGCTTAATCAGCAACACTACACACCAATAAAACATTTTCTTCTATAAATACATATTAAATAAATTAAACACATTCCTCACTAAAAACAGTTTGTCCACTATTGAAACAATATAAATGTTCATGGATGGGGTTTGCATATACCAACAAAGGTTTTGCAATATTTAAATGTTTTGCATGGAAAATAAGTAAAGCTCTAAGTAATGAATTATTTCTACATAAGCTTCACATGAATGAATTATCTCTGTCCTTTAGTCCATTCCATGTTCAAAGATGGAGAAGTCACTCCTCTTTTCAGCTTCGTTGATTAGCATTTGCTTTCCTGAATTTTTCTATATCATCCAAAGATCGCTTGGCTTTAGATGATATATCATCCATGGATCTTCTTGCTGTTGTTGTGATATCATCTAAAGATTTTTTTGTTTGTGATAGAAGTTCATCTGTGCTCTTACATGCGGTATTAGCTAATTCTTTTATTTCAGAATCTATCTTCCCTATTACCCATTCAATTGCTTGACGTCCTTTTCCAGCATTTAATGAAATTTTGTTGGTTAATAAATCTTCCATATAGCTGCTTAGTGGTACTCCCTGAAACAATTTTGATTCAAAATATATTTTCCTTTGCTAAATATTATGAAAGGTAGCAGAGAGAACCTATTCTTAAAACACCATGATTTTTTTTTACAGTCTCAGAAATTTACACATTGAGTGGAGGAACCTAATGTGTTTTGTTTTGACCAGATCATGAAAATGAAATGGACAATGTCAAAATGCACCACAAGGATGACAAGAATAATATTTTTAGAGAGACACCTTTTACGAATTAAAACTTAACAGTAACGCCATAATATTATAAGTTAATATGATTATTTACATTAAGTAACTAAAATATAAACTATGAAAGTCAAAAAAATTTTTACACTATAGAAGACCACACTATCTTTGGGACCAAATGTTTCAAAATTATCTTTATTGATTAATATTTTTAAATATTCCCAAAATAGTATTTTCTACTAGCACATTACAAAAATATATATATTTTCCTATTATATTTATATATACATATATTTTCCTTATGATATAATTTAATAGCACTTCAAAAATACAAAAATATTGTTGTTGATTATTGTTCAAAATAGATAAGAAACTCAAGAAGTTTATACAAAACAATATCAAACTCTTGCATTTTAGACAATGAGGCCATTGTGGTACAGGGGGACAGCATCACTCAAATTGTGATTGGTTGTGGGTTCAATACCCACTCATGGGAATGATTTATATTGTATATTTAAATTGTTTTCATGTTTCTGATAAGACAAAGCACAAAATTGAGTTCTGCTACTTAACACTCACTCAATGTTTCAAATTTCAAGGAGAAAGTGTTCACACTAAGTTACTCTGACTATCCTGCTGTAAACATGAAGCTACTTTTTAAGACAGACAATAAAATTTCTACTTTTTTGTTGTTCTGCCATAATCTTACTAACCTGTACAGTTACCACAGCTTCTTGCTTTAATAGAGTCTTTGAAGGGTCAGATGGATGAGGAGTGTATTTAACAGTTTCATCAACAGCTATATAGTGACAAAAAGTTAAGTTACTTGTTTTCAGTGTCATTTGACGTTCATTGGGGTTCACCTCAGACTTTTCGCTAGCATAGCAAATTTTAGCTGTGCCAATAAGCTAAAAAAAATTCAAAAAGTTTATAACAAATATTGTAAAACTTCCTGTACTGAATTTAGTTACAAATTAATTAAATACGTACTGCTTGCGCCCATCTTGGAAAGAACCACTTAGAACTGACTAGCCTGTGGGTATGTAAAACTCCATTAACAACTTTCCTGTCAACGACATCAATTCCTATAACTGCCGGATTCATAGGATTGGGATACTTCCTCCATGCTGCTTGAGCCACAGTTTCCCAAGGATGGCTGTAAAAATATTAATTAAATAGAATCTAATTCAATATTAATAATCTAAACATTGTTAATGTTGCGTCATAACAACGTACTTAAAAGTATGTTCTGATGTCCAAATTTTCATATTTCTCAATAGATGTTTTGTCCGCAATATATTTCTAATATAATAATGGCTTTCCCATTAATTTTATAGAATTTAATTTTTAGTTTACATTACGTTACAGCTAGCATAACTACACTCCCACATATCCGTCTTGTGAAAGGAAAAGTGACCTTTGAAACGGTTGACAAGTTGATTGTGAAGATAACGTATAATATATTTATGATTTTTTTTGTCTGTGAAAAGTTGCATAATTTGCTTACGATAAAAGGAAAATGAAACGCGCAGAAAAATAAATATATATAAAAAATAGCTCACTTTGCTTTTTTATAGGTAAACTCAGGATAGGTACTTCGAGCAATTTTAAGAAAAACTATCACTGCATGTGATTTTTTAAATAAACAAAACAATAGAAATGACACTGAAATGTTATAAATAATTTAACCATAATTTATTACTGTATTTTAAAAAAAATCAATAAAATAAATTAAATTCTTACTGTATGATTACTTAAAAGGAAAGGAAAGGATTCCTTATTTTTTGTGTAATTAAATAAGGCAGAACAGAATAATAATAATTTTTAATATTACAGTAGTAATGAATGAATATAATCATTACACTATGTTTTTGATCATTAATCTATGGCCAAAGTCATTAGTAATTTCTTAACTCGTTGCCTTATTTCTCGTTTGTGTCATCGATGCAACTGCGGTAGAAAATACATTGATGTTTTTTCCGATATAATATATCGGAACTCTGCATTGATGTTTTTCCCAACATTAAGTACTTCATGGAACGTTACATAAAATTTAAATGTATAATTGCATAATGATGTCCGAGTATATAATCAAGAAATAGATTTTGTAATCTGATGATTTCCTGATGGAAATTTTATTTATTTATTTAGCTTCAAGCTGTATGCCGCATATAGCATGGTGGGCAGGGGGAACCTAAGAACTTAGTACTAAGACACTCCGTTCCCCACTTTCCACCGTATTGAGGCATTGCGTGCTGAGTGACAGAACTCAACGCCGCGCTTTGCCTGGTGGCCAAAATCAGAAAATGTAAATACTAAGCTTTTCATTTCCTGAAGTGAGATAAACTTTGTGGGTTCAAAATTTTATTTAAAAATCACAAATGAATTTAAGCACTTTCGTCTCTATCTATAACTAGACAAATAAAATACGTAGAACCGCTACCTCCTTATGTGTTATGTTGTCCACAACTTCAACAACAAAATAGTTTATACACAATATATACAAATACTCATTTATATATAGAGATTACTGTTAGTGGTTGTTGTTAGGTGGTGTAAATTTAACAGTTTTGTTTCCCCGTCCTAAAAAAATACACAACGCGCCTAAATAAATTTTCGTTTTCAAAGAAAATTCATATTAAAAATATGTAAGACACAAAAAATAATTTCCTCTCGTTTACGGCAAAAAATTTCGTAAATATATTTAAGGTGAAGTACATAATTTGTTATTATCGATTCAACATTTTATACGTCGATTCATCGAGTAATCAATAGCTTTTCAAAGCATCGGATGCATGTGCACTATTATATCTAAAAAGCGGTTCACAGTATCAAACTTCAAACATGTTGGTTTCGTCTTTATTGTTTTAAATATTAATTAACTTTAATGTTTTACTTGCCCAATAAAAATAAAAGTATTATTATTTTCATGTAATATACAATTATATTAAATTAATAACTGGCATAAATAGGTAAGAAAATATATTTTATATATGTTGTAATATATCCTTTGATAAGATTAACGATATAAGTTATTATATCGTGCAGATAAATATTTTTTTAATTATAAAACGGTAACGAACCATTTGATAATTTCTAGATTTTATTACACAAAGTTTTAATATGCCTACGAAAATTGAGGAAAATTCTTTGCGGTATAGGAGAGCTCAAAGTGTTACAAAAGCTGAAGAAATAACGGAAAAAGAGAAAAAAGCAAGAAATTCTCAATTGGACAAACCGTCAGTATATTAGACAATATTCATTACAATATGAGTTATTATTTAATATTTATTATAAAGTAAATGAACTGGAATTGAATTTTAATAATATTTTTGATTATATTTAATTGTTGTTTTGTATTATATAAATAGATAGTAGTGAAACTTGAATTAATACACTCTGTTCACCACTATTCAGTTAATTTAAAAAAAAAACCCCTTTAAAGAGCCCACCTCGCTAAGGGCAAAAAAGTCTCCCTCCCAAAAGTACACTACACTTGTTCGCACATGACTGGGAAGATTAAATATATACTATCAATCTCCCAATTAGGTATCAAACTATTGCATGCACCAACAATTTATTAATGTCTATTTCATTACTATAATGTACATAAATTTCAGATGCCACAAACCCAGAGATTCTTTGTTTTCATGGAGTTCAGAGTTCACAAATTTTACTGGACTTGTCAATTGGGGCTTTTTAATGTTAACTATTGGTGGGCTTCGTTTGTGTCTTGAGAATTTTTTAAAGTAAGTATAATTATTAATATTCTTTATATATTTTTTTATAAACGTGTTAAACTTATATATATGGATAATAGAGATTTTTAAAGTTTAGTAAATACTTTTTTATAAATACATTTATTATATATTAAAAAACTGTTGTCCATAATTTATTGTGTTTATTAATGTGAACTAAGATTAATAATTGATATTGGTTATATAATTTTCTATGGATTATATTAAACGCAATGATTTGTGATAATATTATATTGCTATGGTATTTATATTGTGTGTTGAAGGTTTTTTTATTAAGTTTCATAATTCATTGTCAATGTTTTTTAAAATGAATGTGCATAATCATAATTTTTGTGCTAAAGGTAGTCATAATTTCAAAGATATTTCTTAAACTATATCTTTTTTTTTCAAGTAGGATCGATTAATAATTTATTTATTAGCATAATATTGACAACAAGTTTTATTCCAAAGTTTCCATTTTATTATAGATATGGTATAAGAGTGAACCGTTTGAATGAAAGCTTATTGTTCTTACTGGCTATAATGAAGGCTGATCATCAGTATCCCTCAGTCATTTATTAATTTGTAAATGATTTATTTTCATTCACCATATATTAATTTGAAAAGAGATAACAATGGACAATTTTACTAAAACAAAGACATTATTAAGGATGTCTATATCTGTAAATTTCCACCCAGAGAAATGTACTGTTTTTGATATTTTCACTTTAACAGCTTTTTGTTGTAATAACAATGTAAAGCAGTGATATATAAAATATTTTTACTCCACTCAGCCTTATATTTTTGTGAATTCAATGCACTGATTTCGATACATTTATCCTCATATTATTTGTTATTTGTATTATAGCTCGTTAAAAATTTATTAAAATATCGTAATATTCCTCTGCAATTATGTTGATGCCTAATTTTGACATGGTGACTCTCATTATGAATAGAACGAGAAATTTAGTTCTGATTTCCTTTGGATAAACTGACACAGATTAATAAACGAAAAAAAGTGTTATTGAGGGGAATCGGCATTCATATGTGATAGCCAACAACAAACCAGGTATCTTTTCGAGCCCTATATTTATTGACCACAACTTGGCATAAACATATGCAAAACCAAAGTTCTCATAATTGTGCCGAGGGGACAGCTTGTGATTGTAAACTCTACAGTTGTGGGTTCGATTTCCCTCAGGAAAAATTATAGTTAATAAAATTTTTATTATTACAACCCTCTGTTGAATTCAAAGCAAGACATTGAGGCTAAGTGGTTAGAAATATGAGGAACTGCAATAAAACCACATAATCAAGTAATGCTTCATGGTATTGCAATAGAATCTAAAAATGGCTATTGTATTTTATTACATCATAAACCGTTATTTTTAATCTTTTAGATTAAAAAAGTATGACTATTCCATCTTTGTTATGTATATGTTTTATCCATCTCACAATTTAAATTACCTTTTGTTTCATCAGAATTAATAAAAAAAAAAATTTTCTTTTTCAGTTAGCATAGTGCCAGCTGTTCTAAGTTTATTGATTGAAAAGGCAATAGCAGTTGTAAGTTAAATATACTATTTCTTTTTTATAATTTATGGGTATAATTATGGGTACAAAAGCAATTTTTTAAATATTTTACAGGAGATATTATCACAAAAAGTTGGTATAACTGTGCAAATAATTAACATACTTACTGTGATCACTTTACCTGTTATTGTACTTTACTTTAAGGGAGATGAATTTAGTTTCGGTAAGTTAATATTTTACTAATATTTAATTATAAATTTGTATTTTTTAATTATTTACTAATAAAATGTAATGTAGTTATAATAACTATATTTTTCAGTGGGATCATCAACAGTCTGTATGATTTATCTGGTGCTTTTTCTTAAATTATGGAGTTATTGTCAAACAAACCACTGGTGTAGACTTGGTATGAGAAGCAAACAATATAAGAACTCACTGCGTCGTCAAAGTCTGTCCGCTCCAAATTGGAGTGAGTATATTTTTTTTAATATTGCTGTGTCATATATATATTGCTACAACTTATGTATTTATCCCAAGTAAAGAACAAATTAGTAACAAATATTTGTATGGGCTCTATGTCCATATATTGATTATTTTACAACAGGAAATCACAAGATAAGTTCTTAAAAAAATATTGTTAAATTTTATAAGGATATTTTCGTGGAATTACTTTCCCATAGGTTTTTTTATAAAATGAACCTTGTACTTTTTAAGGGAACTGTAAATTTAAATAAACATGTAGGTTAGTTTGTAATTTTGTGACACATCAATATGGATTGAAAGTACACTTAGCAATATGTTCAGGTTATTATTTTTTAAATTATTTACAATTCATATTTAAAACAAAAAATGAAAAAAAGTTGAGTAAAAGGAAGGAGAATAAATAGGTTTTTGAAGGGTCGGCAACGCGTAAGTGATGCCCCTGGTGTTGCAAGCGTCCATAGGCCCCGGTAACCACTTACCATCAGGTGGGCCGTGTGCCTTGTTGCCACCGTCGTGGTATAAAAAAAAAAAAAAAAGGAATAATAAAGTTTTTTAATAAAATAATTTTACCTTTAATGTACATAACCTTGTTTAATTATTTGTTGATATGTAGGTCATGTAATATATAGTCATAATAAATACAAAAGGTCAAATGTCAAATAGTTTAACTACCACATTTTTGGATATATTAATTTTGACATTAAACCTTTTGTATGTATTTACAACAATAATTCGGCTATTCAAATTTAAAATTATTATATTAGTTCAATCCAATATATGCAAGATGATTTTTTTATCAAAAGCGTTATTAGGTAATCATTTTATTATTGCTATGTGTAATATTCATATCAGTGAAAAAGATAATACTTAGTTTTTATAAACAATCGCATTGATTTTTGATGTAATGACATTGATAATAATTTCGAAGTCGATTTTAAGTAATAATATTAATAGGTATACAAAGAACTAAGAAGTTAGATTTGCTAAAAACACAAATAGGGAACAATTATTTTGAGAATTATAACAGTATTATAGCAGCCATCTTATATTTTATTTATAAACTTAACATAGAACAGTAATAAATATATAATATGTGGCGATACTTATTGCGTTAATAACTCAATTATAATATACGACGAGCTCGGGTGGGTGCGCCTGTCGTGGCGCAGAGGCACAAGCGTGCGACTGTAAACGGTTGTGATACTGTAACAGGTAGTGAGTTCGATTCCCACTCCTGCAAATGTAAAATTTAGTATTTTCATTTCTTGGGTTTGGTAACAAGGCAAAGCGCGGCGTTGAGTTCCGCAACTCAACACGCAATGCCTCAATTCGGCGGAAAGTGGGGAACGGAATTGTTGAAAGAGAACGGAGTGTCTTAACACTAGGTTCTCTGGTTCCCTCTGCCTACCCCGCTATATGCGGGATACAGCGTGAAGTTAAAAAAAAAATAATTAATTTAATACAGTAGAGCCTCGATTTTTTGGGTTTCGATTAAACGGGGTTTTAAGGGGTCAATTGTTTTTTTTATAAGATTTATAAACATTTTTACACGATTTATTTTATAATCCATAATATTTATTTTTATCAAAATTATTACATGAGGTTATTTTTTTAACATTTATAATGTAATTGTTAATCGTGAAAGTAATTGTTCTTAAAAAAAATTAAAAAAAAAACTTAATTAAAAAAAAAAAAAAAAACACGGCGTACGGTATCATAAATTTCCGGTAACCCAATTCATTTTATAGAAACAATTAAGTCAATATTGTATTGTAATTCGACTATCCGGGGTCTTGAACCCATGATTACCCTGGATAATGGAGTTTCTAATGTCCCTAATATTATTTATTGACAAAATTATAATAGTAAATTTTTTAGCTGCCGATTCGACAAATATCATATAAGGTTCGTTGGTTTCTAACTATGCGAGTTTCGATCGAAATCAGTGTTATTCAATTTACAACAACAAGAACAGTGTAAAAATGTTTAGATCATTCAAAATTTTTAACGTAGTAACACAAAAATTAAAAAAAAAAATAGGTGGTGATTGGTAAAAATAAAAAAAATACCAATAAATAAATACCCTTAACCTGCTGAAATCAAAAATACTTCCTGTATTTGATACTGACGCATGACAGAAGTTGTGACCAGCAAATAAAAACAACAAATAGAATAATATGGAAAAAAGTTATTAGCAATTTCATTATAAAAACATGAAAGCCAAAGATAATGTAAGACTGATGGGGCTAGAGGTTATTATAATATGTATACTTATTGACTAATGAACCATCCATACCATCGTTTGGTGGTAGGAGGTTCGTCCTCCGTCTGGCTCGCGACCACTATCATGTCAAAGACGAACCGCCAAATATCTTATGATGTGTTCCGGTTCGATGGCATGTAAGCCAGGTTTTCCCCTTTCCCACCCATCCTTTCCCCAAAATGTGGTGGTTCCGATAGCGGACTACTACATTATCCTCCCTTTCCATCTGTATCCTCTAGGTTGGCAACGCATCTACAACGCCTCTGGTGTTGTAGATGTTCATGGGAGAAGGTAACCACTTACCATCAGGTGGTCCTTCTGCTCGTTTGCCATCAGTTATCCATAAAAAAAAAAAAAACCCAAAGCCACAGGGGGACTTTGATATCATCAAACTTAAAAAATAAAAACCCTCGTGCCAATTGTAATGTGTTAAAGAAAGCAGTTACCTATAAAAGGATAGAAAATAACGAACACTAATATATATAAAAAAAATGAAAAACATACTGACAAATAAACTTGTATAGATTTTTTCTTGGAAGAAATTAATTGTTACTATTGTAATCCTTACTAATATTATAAATGCGAAAGTAACTCTGTCTGTCTGTCTGTTACGCTTTCACGCCTAAACCACTCAACCGGTTTTGATAAAATTCGGTATGAAGATAGAACTGAACTTGGGAAGGGACATAACAAAGGATACTTTTTATTGCGAAAAAATGGTAGAAGGGGTTGAACTAGGGAATGAAAGTTTGTATGGAATTTCCTTATTGTCAAACTTAAAATCATGTAAGATTATTGAACTGTTTACAACTTTCACACCTAAACCATTTAACCAATTTTGACAAATAGTCTAGACCTTGGGATCTTTCCGAAGGTTTAGACTATTTGTCAAACCATTCCTTACCATGTCGCGTGATATAACCAAATTCCACGCGGGCGAAGCCGCGGGCGGAAAGCTAGTAATTAATAATTTATTATTTAGAATTTTGCCATAATTGCAATTGGTTAACAGACACCTTATATTTACAGATGAACTAGTAAACGCGGAGCAAGATCGTAAGTTCTACAATTATAACATACCGCACTTAATGCTATATGCACTGAATTTGTTGTATACCTATTTATTTATTTGTTTTTGCGGTTGTTTTTTAGTTTTTTTTATTTTGGTTGTTGGCTTAAATAACTAATATATAGCTACAGTATTTTTGTTGTGTGTAACATTAATTTATTAAGTGATTTTTTTATCTCTTTAATATGTGTATGTAGTTAATTTCTCTTGAGTCACCCATTTATTCGTTTTCTTCTATGCTGCATTTAGTTGTTGTGTTGTTCATCTATTAGATATATGTATAAATATTATTTTTATTTTATCTATTATGGTAATAGTACCATACTATTACTCTCGTAATCATGGGAGTTAGTACTTTATAACAGTAGTTTTAGTTGGTATAAACTCAGGCATTGTCTGTTCCCCTTCTAAAACTATTTTTATTTTGGTAGACTGGTAACATCGTGACTGAACCATTGAGTTCCTAAAATCATATGATCTGCTGTGTTACCAGAAAAAAATTTTTGAATATCATCATCATTCTAGTAATTTTTTAGTCAAATATATGGTACTTATCTATAATATTAATAGCTCTTAGAGATTTTTTGTTGAATTATATTTCGAAGCTGTATATTAGCTTTATCTTACAATATCCCTTGTAGTGCATCTTATTTCACTTGCTATATTAACATTTCGTATATTAATAATGTTTATATTTATTTGTAAATTTTAACCTCGTAAAAAGTGGTGGTGGTAATTTAAAAGAATATATTTTATTTTTAATTAATTTTTCTTTATAAATATTTAGATTTTCACTAATAATTTAAATGCTTGAATATTTTTTATTGTTTTGGCAAAATTGTGTGCTTCCTTTGTAACATTCTGTATATAACTACAAAACCCTTGGTGATTATCCTCAGAATCCCATGAAGATGAGAAAAATGACATGGCCTCATCTGGTTTAGTGAAATATCCAGACAATTTGAATCTTAAAGATCTGTTTTACTTTTTACTGGCACCTACCCTTTGCTACGAATTGAATTTCCCCCGCACTACCCGGTAAGGATCCCATGACTGCACCTTGTTCATGTAATATACCTATATCAAAATATTTATATAGATATCGCACTTTTAGATTTATAGGGACCTAATCAATAAATATATGATTTTGACTTTTTGCCACGAAACGATTTAAGACTTATTTATCGACTTTGATTAAAACAGGAATATAAATTAAAAACAATTTAAAAGAAATTTTTTTTCTTTTTAAAAATCTTAAATGTACAAATCTAGATATATTGACGTTTCCCAAAAATTAATATTTTTTTAAATAGGTCACTATAATTCTAAAGTATATCGCATACTTCGGTCATGAATATGTATGTTATACTCAAAGTTTCTCGTAAAAAATAATCTTATATACCCAAGTAAAATATACAAGAATTCTTTTTTTATTTATATATAACTTTTAGGTATAGAATAAAATTGTTTTTAAAATTATGTTCTTATAATTTTAAAATTCCAACTAAAAATACTCAAATTTGATAGATGTGTGTTAATTGTTAATGGTTGCAAATGAATAAATAGAATTACTCATTTAAGAAAAATATGGCAGTGCAATTATAGAGTAAAAAATAGCTCTAGCTATTATTTATCATTTTAGGATCAGGAAGCGGTTCCTCATAAAGAGGATTGTGGAAGTCGTATTCGGTATGAACTTAGTGTTGGCGTTGTTCCAACAATGGATGATACCCTCTGTAAGGAACTCTGTTGATCCGTTCTCACAAATGGACATCGTGAAGATGACTGAACGACTGTTGAAACTCGCTGTAAGTACTTAGCCGCCATATTTTTCTTTAGTATTGCTTACTTTACTTAGCTTCACGCTGTATCCCGCATATAGCAGGGTAGGCAGAGGGAACCTAGTTTTAAGTCATTCCGTTCTCCATTTTCCCTCGAATTGAGGCATTGCGTCCTGAGTGGCGGAACTCAACGCCGCGCTTTGCCTTTTTACCAAACGCAGGAAATGAAAAATTCCATTTCCTGGAGTGGGAATCGAACCCACAGCCGCACGCTTGTGCCTCTGCGCCACGACAGGCGTTTTCTTTAATATAATACTTATATATTATTGTATACTACACTTGACTCTGGTATTGTATGGCTATATAGCCTAAATGAGTATTTTTTGTATGGTTTTAATGAGTACAATATGAATAAACATCTTTGATTTATGAATGTTGTTGAAACAATAAAAAAAAATTATATATAATTTTTCGTTCCTTTGTAATTAATGATTGCGCTATTTGTACCTGTAAGAATTGCTTTAATATAATTAAAATTACATTGTACTAATTGTAATTTCGTTGGGTTAACCTGTTAATTCCATACTTAGAGAATTATTATCAGAACCGGCAAACACATTGTATAAAAATTGAATGTGTTTTATGATTTGATATTAAGATATTAGAAGACAGGGATTTGACAGTTGTTTTCATCCCGCTTTATTCACAAACTAGCTTTCCGCCCGCGGCTTCGCCCGTCTGAAATTCGGTTATATCGCACGACATGGTAAAGAGTAGCCTATAGTCTTTCCCAAGGTCTAGACTATTTGTCAAAATTGGTTAAGTGGTTTAGGCGTGAAAGTTGTAAACAGTTGAACAATTTTACATGATTTTATGTTCGACAATAAGGAAATTCCATACAAACTTTCATCGCCTATTTCAACCTCTTCTACCATTTGTATCGCGATAAAAAGTATCCTATGTCCTTTCCCAAGTTTAGTTCTATCCTCATACCGAATTTCATCAAAATCGGTTCAGTGGTTTAGGCGTGAAAGCGTAACAGACAGACAGACAGAGTTACTTTCACATTTATAATATTAGTAAGGATTTAAATAAAAATTATGATTAGGTATAATAATATTTATGAAGATAAATTAAGTAGTTATGATAACAACTATCCTATCTTAGGTCCCCAATCATTTGATTTGGCTGTGCTTCTTCTACCTGAGTTTCCACTCGTTCCTAAACCTGATGGGCGAGTTGTTGCACTTCGCGGACCGCAAGTTCTACGGGGACTGGTGGAACGCGAACAACATCGCCGCGTTCTGGAGCACGTGGAACCTGCCCGTGCACGTGTGGGCGGTGCGACACGTATACATACCCATCACGGGGATGGGCTACACCAAGGCCTCCGCTAGTATTGTAGTTTTCTTCATATCGGCATTCTTCCACGAGTATCTGGTGAGCTTTTTAACAAATTACCTATTTTTACTTTTTAAGTAATAATAAATATTAACGAGTTATCAGTTATTGATTATGTTATATTATTTTTCGTAGCGCAAATGTATATGAGAC
>JAKGSA010000784.1:0-16338 GCA_033558755.1 Philaethria dido
TTGATACCCCTATAACTACCACAATCTTGAACACTGCCCCTTCCCTTGTAAATAGGGGTAATAAAGCTGTTGCGCCACTAATGTGGCATTGTACCAGTGTTCAAGATGCGGTTAAAGAGATCAGTGAGCATGAGCACACCAAGAGAGCCCAGCGATTTCCACGCCTCGATCGGAATGTCGTCAGGCCCCACCGCTTTCCGGTTCTTCATGTGTCGAAGGCAATTCTGAGTTTCGTCGAGGGTTATTGGGGCAATAAGTCCGAGGTTAGGGAGCGGTTCGGGAGGAAGACTGCACGGGTGCTGAGTATTCAGCAGCTCCTTGAAGTAGCACCTCCATCTCTCCTTCACAGAGACATGATCACAAAGCAGCGTACCTCGGGAGTCCTTGACGCAAAGACATTTAGAAATATCTTGTGTCGCTTTATCCCGAGCACGTGCCAGTTTATATATGAGCTTCTGCCCCTCCGCCGTTTCAAGTTTGTCATAAAGCGGTGACAAAGCCTCACTACGGGCTCTGGCTACAGCTGTTTTACTGGCACGTTTCGCTGCAATGTAATCCACTCTGTCTTCAGGAGAGTTAGAGTGCTGCCACTCCTGAAAAGCAGCCCTCTTTTTCCGAATCGCTCCCTGCACCTTGTCATTCCACCACCATCTCTCCTCGTCCTCCCTTAGAAATGCCAAGAACTCGTTTACCTGTAGTAATAATTGCTGACTGGGCTCGATCCCAAGCTTCCTGTGCAGTTTCGGTATTAGTCGGTAGATTTTGAATTTTAACCTTTGCCAGAAAGTCGGTCTGCATCGGTCGATCCAGCAACAACCACCTGATCCGAGGGTCACGTTTCTCGGCTACTTTCTTTTAAGACATAGACATAGTCCATGACAAGGAGACGATGTTGGGCCGTCAGGCTAGTAGTTAGTTACCTTGCCTATATAACACCGTCATATCAGCAGGTAATCTATTTGAGTTGAGTGGGACCCGCTCTTATACGTGATGAGGTGCTGGGATTTCTTTTGGAAGAATGTGTTCACGATGGCCAAGTCCGACGCAATACAGGTTCTTAGAATACTTTCACCCTCTATATTCTGACCACAGTGGCGCAGTTGGTACTTGCCTCGCTAAAATGATGTGTTCAATTTCAGTTGAAGGAAATATTTAATAAACATAAACATTAAGTACTTTGATCCACCACAAAGCACCCAACTTACATAGGAAGAAATTAAATAACCTCAATTTATATGAGTGATAGGCGATGAAGTGATATTTATAGTACAAAATTGCAACACTTGCCTTATGGTTTCAGTCATCGTTTTATGTTCTCACCATATCAACATCAAAAGCTAAACGCTGGTGGTAATAAAAGCAACATTTTTAAACCAAAATGATGGAGCCGAACGGAGCGGACGGCTATTTGAGCATTCGAAAGGAAGCATCACATCAAAGTCTGTAAACAGTTGACCGAGTGCAGTAACAATTAATTGATGTAACTATAGGTCGGTGACCCCTTCTATTCCTGGTTGTGACTTGTGATCATAGATTAGATAGAATAAAGATGGTTTTGGTTGAAGTTAATGTCTAGATTTTAGGTTTTAGCTTTTATGGTCTATTGGGAACGAAGGAATTTGTTTTGGCTTGTTATTGTATTAACCTGTTAAATTATAGAGGGCATTGAGTGCGATGGTTCGAGGTTCGAATTTTGTATTGGAAAGTATTTTGTAAGTAATTTTTGTTTTTCGATTTTCATAAGTAATGTAACCTTGTTTGTTTATAAGCGTGTGTAGATAAATAATTGTAAGTAATACCAAAAATTATAGTAAGGTGAATTTAAACAGCTAATATTGGTGAATATATCGACATATTTCATTATTAATTTCACAAAGAGAGAGAGAGAGTCGAATACAGCCTTATCCTTTATTAAGATCATAACTAAATACTGTTCTTCAATTACAGTATAAAGTATGAATGGTCTATAATTTTTCCTTTGATGTTCGTTTTATTCTATGACGGTGCGTACAGTTGCAGTGACGAGGGAATGATAGCTGGTGCCCTTGCGTTTTCGAGTTTCAGCTTTTCTAATTTTATACTAACGAATGATTCATAGGACTTCTCAATTATGAGATGTATGAATTGATTTAGAAATATATGCTTTATGCGTAATAAGTTTGACATTTTGGTAAAACTTCTAACTCCTTTTAAAAGAAGAAAATAAATTTTCGAATTGTATAGTTTTGAGTTAATTGAAAGTCTTAGATATGAATTAAGATATGAGAATTAAGTTAAATTCGCATATTTTGCTTGGAAGAGAAAATGAAGGTACTTATCATCAAGTTTTACTTGTATATACTGCAAAAATACAAGAATTGCAATCAAAAATGTATTCTGTAAAAAAGTGTTGTATCAATTATATTTAATTATACTATGTAAGATATGTATCTTAACATTATCTCTATAGTATTATAATCTTTTACTGAAAATAATTAAAAATAAAAAAAGAAATAATAATATTGACGAAGTAAACACTACTTGATAGACAAAAAACAAAAAACAAAAAACATGCAGTTTCGATTATTTATGACATAATAATAATGTTGACAGTGGCATATGGTGAAACTGTTCTGAGGCATGAGACGTGTGTCAGCGAAGTTTGTTCCGAAATTGCTCATCATTCATCTTTTTTTTTCTTAAAAATACAAAGTCACCTTACTTTTTGAACACACCTCGTACATGTTAGATAGGATCAAGTTCGAAGCACTAGCTATAATGTGAAAAAAGAATCATCAGAATTGATTCACCGAGTAATAAGTTATCACGATAATTATAAATATATTTATTAATTTAAAAAAAAATATATATTTTTAGCAAATAATTTAAATCTTAAACCGTTGTTAAAAAAAAATATTTAAACCTTGTAACAATGTACCTTATTTTTTTAATTCTATTTAAAAAAATCTTATAACCATTACTTCAAGTTAATTTAAGTATTTGGATATTATTTCTTTTGTATTATTAAGGAAAAGGTAAACTTGAGCAGAAACCACCCCAACCACCTCGGCCCACGCACGTAGAATCGTGATCTTGTCATAAAATATACTTCATGTTCACTCATTTTAAATGCTACACTTTAGCATTTGCGTGGCGAATATAAAAGGACTTTATTTTTTATGATTTAACCGTTTATAGATCCTTCTGTTTGTGAAGGGCTATATTGTAATAAGACGAAAAAATATTTTCAATTTAAATTTGTTCAATTATATGTATATAAGTTTGATCTCCACTTGGAAAATATTTTTATTCATTTTATATTTTTTATATCTCAACGCAGAATGTATCAAAAAATATACTGAAGAAAACTAAAGGAAAGATGTTTTTTTTATAACATCTGCTAACTTCTTCTCTAACTGAAGGCTTAATTAATATTTATTGTAGGTTGGACAATATTTTTTTTTACATAGTATCTATATCTTATATATATATCTATTTTTATACGAGTATACATTTATATTTTTATTAAGGTTTAGGTTCTCTGGATTCAAGTTAAGACATTATGATTGCTTAAGAATGTATGACATAATTAAAAATGGCTCGTCACAATATTGAATCTTCTCTCTGCTTTTTCCGTAAAGTTCAGGCGATATGTGAAAATAAAAATAAATGAAATTATTTCTAATCTTTAAATTCTGTGTTTTAAATCAAAATTAATTATTACTTTTATGTTTTTAATATCCTTGACCCATGCCCCTTCTCGTGACAAGTTTCAATTATATATTACTTAGTCACCGTTCGCGGAATTAAGTACGGCAATGTGGGGAAACCTACAAGTAACGAAGGATGCCAGCAAGGGGAAGAAACTTTACTTTGTTTCTGATTTTCATTTAATTTTCAAAAAGATTGATTTGGAATATTGTCCATTATTCTATCTCTTTTTCTTTGACTGAAATTGGAACTTACAAGCAACGCGTGTATTTGGCTTTGTGCGCGCCTTGACTATGTCCAATATTTAAAAGAATACTTGAATTTCATTAATAATCGAAGCGCCATAATTAAAGAACTGACCTGAACTGAATTTCATTAATAATATGAAACTATACTTAATATAATAATATATATTATTTTTCTTCGCATCACGCTTTATTCCGCAATAAAGGCAGTCAATGAGAATCTAATGTCAAGCCGATAGCCCAAATTCTATACATTGCGTGTTAAGTAAATAATTGAAATAACTTAAATATCGAATCCACAACCAATCACATTTTCAATCAGTAATTATCCCATAGTGCCAACATGGCCTAATATAAAAATTGTTTTTTAATTTAATTAACTTTTTAATTTAGATTTATGTTAAGGACAATGACAAAAAAATAACCGCGGTATAGTTTGATTGTAATCTTTCGTAGAACGTTACGTTTTAACTTTAGCCACCGCAAGGTAGAAATGTAGAATTGCTAAATGTAAGTAGGTACGAAGGTTTTCATTTTTACCATTTTGGGATTTTGAGATTAATTTAGAGATTTTGATATTCGTTTTTTATTTGCTATTTCATTGCGACTAGATCCCAATTTTATAATATTTTAGCTTCATGTGTACATATCTATTGAGCATTGATCAATTCGATTTCACAAAAATTTGCACACGTGTCCGGTTCCAATAACAATACAAATATTTTGTATTTGTATCGCTGAATCTAAAGTAACCTGATGTACCTACTTGCTAAGATAAACGGATAACGAAGAAAATAATATTTTAAGAGTGTCTTTTAAACTAACTTTCGCATAAAAATTAGTATCATATAATTTTTTTTTTTAACTTCACACTGTATCCCGCACATATCAAGGTAGGCAGAGGGAACCTGAGAACCTAGTTTTTTGTTGAGACACTCCGTTCACTTTATACAAATCCGTTCCCCACTTTCCGCCAGATTGAGGCATTGCGTGTTGAGTGGCGGACTCAACGCCGCGCTTTGCCTTGTTACCAAACCCAGAAAATGAAAATATTTTATTTCCTGGAGTGGGAATCGAACCCACAACCTGTCGCTTCACAGTCGCACACTTGTGCCTCTGCGCCACGACAGGCATTAAAAAAATTAAAATAATCGTTTTAATTAACAAAATAATATCTAAAAAAATTTCTATTCTTAAGGAGCTAGCGTTTCGCGCTACGCTAAAGTATTTAGTCTTATATTATATTATTTTATAACATATTCTATTATTCTCGTAACTACAGATTCTTCTTCTTCCTAGCATTTATCCCGGCTAGCCAGGGTCTGCTTTCCTACTCAACCTACTCCACTTTGCACGATCTTCTGCATCACGGGTGGTTAGTCCATTGGCTCTCATATCCTGCTTTACGACATCCAGCCACCGCTTCCTTGGGCGTCCGGGGGGTCTAACTCCAGGAACAGATATATCCAGGCATTTTCTTCCGACATAGTGTTCGGGACGGCGCGCAACGTGGCCGTACCATCTCAAGCGACGCTCTTGGAGCTTGTCCGCTACGTCACGGACCCGAAGACTACCTCGAATGAATGTGTTACGTATGCGGTCGGCCCGCGTAACGCCACACATCCATCTCAGCATCTTCATCTCCGTGACGCGAAGCTCCTGAGTGTGCCGAGACAGCGCCGGCCAACATTCGCTACCGTATAGAAGAACAGGTCGGATTATGCACTTGTATATCTGTCCCTTGAGCTTGGGCGGTATTCTGCGGTCGCAGACCACACCAGTGACCTCACGCCATTTGGCCCAAGCAGCGCATATCCGGGCTTGGACATCGTGATCGATGCCTCCGGACTCGTGCAAAACGGATCCAAGGTACCTGAACTTTTCCGACTTAACGGCTGGTTCAGGACCTATATGGATAGTGCCAGAGTCCGGGCTCCCGCATGCCATGTACTCGGTCTTCGACACATTTAGTTTAAGACCGCCGTTCTCAAGCGTACCCTTCCAGAGGTTCACTTTCTGCTCCAGCCTCATCCGGTCCTCGTCAATGAGCGCTATGTCATCGGCATACATCATCAACCATGGAGGTTGGTCCTGAATGTAAGCCGAGACAGTATCTAAGACTACATTGAACAAAAACGGACTAAGCGCCGAGCCTTGGTGAACCCCTACCGTAATCGGAAAGGGTTTGGTGTCGCCAACAGCAGTCCTAACCCTTGAAGCGGAATCACGGTACATGTCTCTAATAATTTCAATAGATCTCAGGGATTCCCTTGGATCGCAATGCCCACCAGATACATTGACGAGGGACACAGTCAAAGGCCTTCTGCAGATCTAAAAATGCCACATGCAGAGCTCTCCTTTTTTCCCTGTATGCCTCCATCAAAGTTCTCGTAACTACAGATATAAATGGAAAAATAATAAAGAAAGCGATGTGAGCAGCAATTGGTTCAGAACTCAGAAACTAAGCGGTTACCTTCTTGGTACAATGTTGCCAACATTAAACAAATATTATACTACCTATTTATATGTTTATTTTCTTTGTGTTCGCGAAAATCTCACGTTCTTTGCAATAGGATACCATTTGTCTGTAAACGCGATGATTGTTGGTTCGATTCTTATTCGATGGAATTATATTTAAATTATTTTCTTTTCCTCGTTCCAGTGAAACAAATAATTACATTGACACATTGGTTACATTGTCTCTCAACACGCAATGTCTCGAATTCAGGAAAGCGGACAGCGGAGTAGAATTTGTATTTAAATAGTTTAAAAGAGAACCTAACGTAACTATATTGTGAAAAGACGTTTGTGTGTTAAAGGTTATTACTTAATTAATGATTTTATAAATGATAACACGATAACACACACTGAGGAAAAAAAGAAAAAATCCCGCTGAGTTTCTTGCGCCGGTTCTTCTCAGGTCTGAGGCATTAAATTTTGTGAAATGGTGGTAAATTATTTGACGTTCAAAAAATGAAGCATGTAACTTCTTACTTTGAATAAAATTATTTGATTTGATTTGATTAGACTCTGCCCCATTGTGCCACAATGTTCTCACGTATTTACAATTGACCATAATATATTAGCAGTCAAAAAGGACGAGTTTCATTAGTTATCAAATCTATGTACTTGTTAGTAGCGCTAAGTAAGTTTATAAATGCTTATTTTAATATTTCAGCACATATAATTAAATCCGTACACGACGTAAAAAGGTTAATAAGTCGACTACGATTACTGTATTTATAGGGTGAATGAATATATGATTAAATAAAAAAATGAAGTATATCAAATACATTCAGTTAAAAAAAACTTATATAAAAAGGAATGGAAATATTTTAAAAATACAATTCACAAGTAAACTAAGAATGCCTGCCCTAAAATTTGTCAACAATCGGAAATTATCAACTTAGTCACGCTTGGTACAGATTAAATAATAGCAAAATATACGTACATCAGTATTGTACTGAATACATAAGCATTCAAAGCTCCACTATCATCCGAACACTAGTGTAGTAGGTCGTGGGTTGATTCATAGTTATGAAATATTCATATAAGCTTATGGACTTAATAGACTCACGCACCACGCATGGAGACAGGGGGAGAACGCACTGACTCACTCCCCTACCTCCCCTTTTCTGTGAACTTCACAGTAAAATGTCAAATGACATGTGCCGAAATCAAACACTGGACCTTCCGTCGTGTAAGCTTATTCCAAGTTAATAAAACCACTGAACAGTCACTGTTATTATTAATTTACTTTTTTATTGCTATTATTATTAGTCAGAATGCTACGTAGTTCGTAGCAGATGATATTATTTTGTAGATATTTGTAGCAGCCCTGTTTTGGTTTCAGTAGAAATATATAAAAATTTGAAATCTTAAATTAATTTTAAATAATTCAATTTTTTAAAAAGTAATTTAACAATGGCAAGTTTTATAACGTAAAATATATGGGATAAATAGGAAAACAATGAAGGACTTCAAAGTGTTAACTTATTTTTTCTGATAGTTGAAAGATGAAACGACATTAGAACTGAAATTATCGAAAATATAACAGAAATCTACAGTAATACTAATAAATAATAATATATTTAGTGAAAAATTTACCGTTGCAAGTATCATAACGCATTTAAGGTTCGTCGGGCTGGCATCGAAGTGTTTGTCCGGCTGCGATTGATGAGTGAAGCCTAGCCGTCGGTCGGCGGCGCTAGCAAGTCGAACGCGGGAAATCCACACTGGGTCGCGAGGAGATCGATTATACCGGCGAGGCCGGCGCTGCACGCGTCGCCGCCGCTGCCGCGGGTGCCGCGGGTGCCGCGGATGCCGCCGGTGCCGCACGGGACGCGCGGCGCGCTCGCTCGTCGACGCGGGCTATCGATTACCCGCGCAGTAGGCGCAGGGCGCAGGGCGCAGGAGGGCGGCGGGCGGAGGCGGCCCCCTCGTCGGGCGGGGGCGGCGGGCGCGGACGGCGGGCGGCGGGCGCTAGTAGGTGAGCACCCGCGGCCGGGCCGGCAGCGCTCAGGCCCACGCCGCAGCCCCGCGAGCGCAGGTACGCGCCGCGCCAGTCCCACGCGGTGCACCCGCGGGGGTGGGGGGGACCGCTCCCTCTGTACTCTATACTCTACGGTCTGCACCCGCCGGCGATCATATCTCACCCGAATATCACTATAATATTCGTTCCTATAACGTCCTCGTATTCGATACGAACATCTGACGGGAACAAGATGGACACTTCCCTTGTATTTTTTTGCTATTGGATCGCCTCACGTAGCGCCGCTATCGATCGACGGTGAATGCGAGATGTAGAGATATCAATGTATACTGATTGCCTATTACCGCGTATTAACTAATTCAATAAATCTCGCCCTATTAGTCCGCGATGTATTTATTTTTCGTTTATTTTAAATAGCACAAATATTGTATTATATTTTCCATTATTATGATTGTAAATTTCCAATGTAATGAGACATTAGATGTTTTAGTACCTAATTAAATTTACAGAACTGATTAAAATAATAATCGAGCATGGAGGGAGGCGCGGGCGTGGGGAGCGTCGCATCCCTCACGATGGACTGCGAGGATATGTTTAAAGAGATAACAAAAAAGCTGTACGGCGAGGAGGCGAGCGTCGGCGTCGGCGTCGGCGTGGGAGTGGGAGTGGGCGTGGGCGTGGGCGGCGTGGTGGGCGTCGAGTTCCCCGCGGCCGAGCGCGACCTGCAAGAGGATGAGCTGCGCCCCGAGGAGCACATTACTGCGTGGGGACTCGCCGCCCTCATGCAGAATGGCTTCCCACCACCCGGCATTTTGCAGGTTGACCTTTACACATATTTAAACAATATATGTTTAATTTGTTTGTTATATAATTATGTTTTATTAATAATATGATATTATAAGTATTGATAAGGTCAGAGTACCTAATGATGATAAAAATAATTTTGCGACTTACTTTAATATTTTTTACCTAAATTAACAATAAAAATATATAAGTATGATCTGGAAAGATTCCACGTTCTGATCAATTGTGATGCATCAGGCAAACTTCACACCTCGGACGGATCCGACAGCCGAGGATAGATGGACGGCGGCAGAGGAGCCACTAGCGTGGGCGCATTCTCGAGTCGCGGCGTACAACCCCGCACAGCGTTTATTCAAATGCACAGACTGCGAGTGTGTTGGGTTTCTCGCTCGCGTCGCAGAGCATTGGCTGGGCACACACTCGCAGGCGCGAGCTTTCCAGTGCCCGTTAGCAGGATGCGGGTTCGCAAGTGGATGGGCGCGCGCCGTGCGGCAGCACCTCGCCCGCGACCACCACTCCGACCCCGCCGCCGCCGACCATCTGCTACGCGACAACCCTGCTCTTGATGATCTCACACGCTATCTACAGCGTTTGAAAAATAAAGTGAGTACTAAGGATAAGAAAATTCATTTCTACATTTGTATTAGGAGCTGTTTTGTATCTGCCTTTTTATTATTGTGTTCCAAATGTTCCATAAAGTTAATGTTTTTAATAAGAATTAGTTTCCTTCTCGTTGAATATGCCTCACGGATAGTTGCAAAGAACAATGATTTAGTGCATACAATTGTTATAATGATTAGGTGGAGGCAGCCCGTACGGAGAGGCGTGCAAGCGCAAGCACCGTGGCGAGCACAGTGGTGGGGGAGACGAGCGCTGCGCAGCCCGAGAGCGGCGGCGAGGGGGGCAAGCGGTACGCGTGCAACGCCTGCCCCTACGCCACCGACCGCCGCGACTTGTTTACAAGACACGAGAACATACACCGCGACGAGAAACCGTTTCATTGCTACCTCTGTCAGAAACAGTTCAATCGTGCGGATCACGTCAAAAAACATTTTCTCCGCATGCATCGTGATCAACCATATGACTTGAACCGCATAAGGCGTTCGAGCGGTAAAGCTGCCACGAACGGGGGTGGTTCCTCGTTGTACTGCGGCAGCCAGGCCGGCGGCGGCGGCGCGGTGGCGAGCGCGAGCAAGGCGGCCGAGGCGTCGATGCCCACGCTGACGCCGGCGCCCACCACCGACTGTCGCACGGCACCAGTCAAACTGGAACGTGCGCCACTGGGGAAAACAGACTCGCCCACTCCGGCGACACACAAGCCCACCGCTACCAGCCCTGTACGTCGTAAAGTACGTTCATAATATTATTAAGTCGACTTGTAAAGCTCTATAATAAACACAAAGTATCTATTAATTATAATAAACCCATGCATATTAAGTAGGCACAATTTTTTTATGTATGGAAATATTGTTTTCATCTATCTTTTCCCTTTTACTGAAAAAAATCGAAAAAATATTGTTTTGACACGAATTTTTAATATCACGAAATCAACATGAATATGTCACGTAAGCTGGAATTTCGTAAATCTTATAAAAAAATTACTGTGCAGGGCGAACGACGGTATGCTTGTTGCTACTGCACGTGGTCCGGCGTCGACAACTGGTGTCTGAAGCGTCATCTCAACACGCACTTGAAGCCGTTCGCGTGCGCTCTCTGCGAGTACAAGGCGGCGCGCGCGGAGAGGCTCGCCACTCACGTGCACAAGGTGCACAATAAGAAGGCGTGCGCTAAGTGTCCGTATTTAGCCGACGACCAGCAACAGTTGGCGCTACACTTACGAGATGCACAGTAAGTTGTTAAAAGCTAAAAGTACATCAAGAAAGTCATTCGAATCTATTCGATATTTTTGAAGATGACGGTTTAAATTCAAAAAATTAAAAAATCGTAGATTATGAATTTTTATTAAAATAATTATTTTCTTGGTTGTTTTTTTTTTAGAAATATATTCAATTAAGACAAACATTTTTTACTGATTTATTATAGTAATAGATTATTATTTAAAACAAGCCTAGTCACATTAAATCGAATACCACGTTCATATTAAGTTATTTCACCATTTACAAAATTTTAATTCTCAAAATATTTACAGTCACATCGAGAGTCGTAACTTAAAAGTACCATCTGGGGTGGGCCGCGGTGGCTTTGCGAGCGGGGCTCCACAGTCAGCCACCACAGCAGTAGCCACCCAAGGCGCAGTAACCTCAGGACAGCAAGTGAATACCGCCGGAAGCAGCGGCGCGGGGGCTTCCGGGGCAAACAACGCTACTGCAACAAACGCAGCTGGCGGCGTACGTCGCAGGGAGAGTCGCGCTGCTGGTGCAGCAAGATTGTTTGGATATCTAGAAGCTTCTGATGGATCAGGTGACGAGTACGAGCCGCCGCCGTTGCCCGCCGAGTTCGGTGGCACTCAGCACTACACGCGCGACAAGGAGAACGCCGCGCCCGCGCCCCTACACCACGCTTTGCATCACGACCACTGCCTCCGCTATTAGACTCACATTACCTGTTTTATTCCACTGTTAAAAAATAAATCTTCGTCTATAAGATAATGTTGTTTTATTTCGCTAACACCTCGTGTGTAAAAAATAGAGAGTAAGAGAACTGGTATTAGTATTTATTTTAAGTTAGCATTTCAGTGTCAATTATATAAAACTGATAATAATCATTAACTATAATTTGAACTAATCGTTAACTTTAATAGGACCTAATTAATCATTAACTTGGACCTTACTAGGACATAATAGGACCTAATTAATCATTAACTGTAATAGGACTTGATTATATAAAACTGATAAAATAAAAACAGCTGACTGACTCATAAAGTGCTTCATTCTAAGTTCTGATCACGGCGGTTTTATTAGTACCACTTCTATATGATAGTTAGTCTGTCGTTGCGCAGAGGCACAAGCGTGCGACTGTAAACGCGACAGGTTGTGGGTTCGATCCCCACTCCAGGAAATGAAATAATATTTAGAATTTTCATTTGCTGGGTTTGGTAACAAGGCAAAGCGCGGCGTTAACACAATCGGTTAACAAAAGCGGCGTCAGCACGCAATGCCTCAATTCGGTGGAAAGTGGGGAACAGAATGTCTCAACACTAGGTTTCCTCTACCTACCCTGCTATATGCGGGATACAGCGTGAAGCTATGTATGTATGTCTAATAAAGAATTTTCCATCCGCTTCTCGTCGTCCGATTTGCTTGATCATTTACACATTTCCGAAAATGTAATATTTTCGTAGCGTAAAACTAATGATCTATATAGCTGTTCGTATAAGGATAATGAAAAAATATTTTAAGTTAATTATTACTTTGAAAATTTAGTTTTTAGTGAAAGAACAATGAAATAAATTGAATATTTTTTCTTTAATGCTAGTTGACTTAAGGCTTAATTGGAGAATGGAAATGTTGAAAGAGAACGGAATTTTAACATTAGGTTCTCTGGTTCCCTCTGCCTACCCTGCTATATGCGGGATACAGCGTGAAGCTAAAAAAATGGCTTAAGGCACAAATTACAGTTAATGTTTTTTTTTTTAAAACTATAGGATCTTTATCTTTTCGACAGTTCATTGGATTGCTACACAAAGTGCATATCAGGAAATTAACTTTGTAGCTTATTGGTTTATATTTATCCTTTGGATGTTTTACACTTAAAAATAATTAAAATCTCATAATCAATAAAAATCTTATATTTGAGTATTCAACCGTTATTGAACTAAAGTAATAAATAAAACACAAAAATATCAGATAATACTGTTTATTGTATGCGTATAATTGTGCGCGTACAAAAATAATATTATGCTCACTATAAATACAGATATATGATAAAGTACTTGTTACATCATCGTATAAAAAAATGTTCATCGACATCGAATACGTTGTCTCTGATATGTCCAGCTTTAGATCTCTATCTGTTGTAATAACTTCAATTTTTAATCTTATCCAGTTCTTCTAATGAATAGCGTAATTAAACGCCGCGATTTGTCGAGAAAATGAAATTAATTTATATATTCATTCCCTCGAGTGACATCGAACCCACAATCATCGTTGTTTATTACTGCTGTGCCATGAGGGTGTTTATTTTGTTATTTGTATGGAGAAAATCATATTCGACATCGATTCGTCACGGTTACATACACTTATCACTAACAACGCCATATTTCAGCGCTCACTAAATCCCCCTAACACGATCTGAGTACATTTTCACATTCATTTCGTTTGACAATACACGGCAGCGGTTTTATTAAAAAAAACATTAAATACTTCAAAATAAATTGAATCATTTAGAATAGAAAAAGTGAATTAATTATCAATATTATACAAAAAGAAATTGACATCAATTTAATAAAAAATATCATTTTTTAAAAAAGATTACGTATTGAGATTTATTATAGTATTACAATTGCATTCAGACTATGGGCACATTTGACAGAATATTAAAAAGAGAATAAAATTTAAAAGAGTCCGTATACAATTATATAATATTCGACACTAAGGTGCGGGGTCACTATCAGTGGGGGGTGTGGAGTTAGTGGCAGCGTTCAGCGCCGCGGTGGGCACTAGAGGCGGTGCGACGGGCGCTAGAGCTGCACGCGGCGTTATCCCATGCTGAGGGTGCGGCGTTGGGCGCCGTAATAATGCCGGTTTTGCTGCTAAAGCCGGTTTTAGCGATCCTCCCGTTAATGTTAATTCTGCAAATTTGGCGGCCACTCTCATAGTATTGCGTGCGGGGACGGGACTCCCCCCCGCACTCGCTCCTCCTGTGCTCGCGCTCGCTTGGTTTGAGCTGACTGTAGTAGATTCTGTCTCTGGTTTTGTTTCTCCACCTTCTGAGCATGTTTGCCTGTAACATGAAATTCAATTTATTATTAAACTATAACAAAATATTATTTACATTAAGTTCACAACTATAAAACATTATAAAAATATCAATGTATATATGAAGAAATCGGTAACCAAACGTATGGTCCTTTACGTACAAAGGAACTAAGGTATAAATTGAAATCAAACCAAATCAAGAACAAAAAGTATGACCAGCAGGCACCGTTTCCCGCTCGCCTCATTTGTTAATACACGTTTGGAATGAACAATAAATAAAATTAAAATGTGTAGTTAACGTGTGATGTTTTCAATAATGATGTAATTCAAGTTATTGAATTGTTAATAGCTTCAGGTTTTCTTCAAAGAGAATGGAGCACCGAGCGTCACGGTTCCTGCAAGTTCTCTTGCCTCGTTCAGTTTTTAAGTTCTTTATTGCCCTCATATTATGATTTTTTCAGCTTCACGAAAGAATCTAGTGTCGAGACATCTCGTTTTCCCCTTTTTCTATCATAATTCGAGACATCGAGTGTCGAGTGGCGAAACTCAACGCTGCGCTTTATCTATACTAACATAAATAACAAAAAAGAAATAGTTTGGACTAATTAGATTAGATAGTCACCTGCGTAGCGTCGGCGGCGCGCTCCTCTTCCTGAGCGTGTCGCGGTTGTGCGCGAACGTGTCGGCGGCGTCGCGCGCGTCGGGCGCGTCGCGCGCGTCGGGCGCGGTCGGCGCGCGCTGCGGCAGGTCCAGCACCAGGTCGGGCGTGCTCTCCGCGAGCCGACTGCGGGGGGCATCGTAATGTCAATTGTGTCGAGGTAATTACATATATGGCTTGAAACTATATTATTTTTTAGCTTAGCATAGAGCAGGGTAGGCAGAGAGAACCAGACAACCTAGTATTGTCAAAGTCAAAGTCAAATAATTTTATTCAAAATAAGAAGTTACAAGCTTCATTTTTTGAACGTCAAATAATTTACCACCGGTTCACTAAATTTAATGCCTCAGACCTGAGAAGAACCGGCGCAAGAAACTCAGCGGGACTATTTTTTTTTTTTTTTTTTTTTTATATTCGACAATGGTTTACAATTCTTTATTATTGGCAATGATACCTTTGAAACAGACTGGAGCGAGCATTTCATTCCCAAGGTGTGTTATCATTTATAAAATCACTAATTAGGTAATAACCTTTAACACACAAACGTCTTTTTACAATTTTTTTAAATTGTAAAATGGAAAGTTCTCGGACGTTTTCTGGGATCCTATTGTAAAAGTATACACATTGTCCCATAAAAGAATTGCGGACTCGATGCAATCGAGTTACAGGCGCTGCAAGTTTAAGCCTATTTCTTGTATTTATATTATGTGCATCGCCAACTTTGTTAAAATTATTAATATTTTTCTTAACATACAGTACATTTTCAAAGATGTACTGAGAGGCAACTGTTAAAATATTAATTTCCTTAAATTTTTGTCTGAAGGAATCTTTAGGGCCTAAGTTATAGATTGCACGAATAGCTCGCTTCTGCAGGACAAAGATCGAATTAATAGCGGCTGCATTACCCCACAGTATAATGCCATAGGACATAATACTATGAAAGTAGCTAAAATAAACAAGACGTGCCGTTTCCACGTCAGTCAATAATTTAATTTTTTTAACCGCGAAAGCTGCTGAGCTAAGTCTATTCGCCAATCCGTCAATATGAGGTCCCCACTGTAACTTGGAGTCTATGGTGATACCGAGAAATACCGTAGAATCAACAGGATCCACGGCTTCACCATTCAACAGTACATTGGCTTTAACAATTTTTGTATTAGGCGTTCTGAAAATGACGCATTTAGTTTTTTTACTATTCAATAGTAAGATATTAGCACTAAACCAATGTACTATTTTAGTAAGAGCATTGTTTACATCGTCATAAACATTTAGACACCTTTTCATTTTAAATATTAAGGAAGTATCATCAGCAAACAATACTATATCATGGCTCTTTCCGACAAGATATGGTAAATCATTTATGTATATTAAAAAGAGGAAAGGACCAAGAATAGACCCCTGTGGGACCCCCATATTGATTAGTGATCCAGGAGATTTCTTGCCATTTCCATCAACCCTCTGAATCCTGTTACTTAAATAAGAGGCCAGAAGATTGAGTGCACGTCCTCTTATACCGTAGTGGTGTAGCTTCATGACCAACGTAGAGTGCTGAACGATTTTCTTATTTTCTTA
>JAKGSA010000784.1:21322-254730 GCA_033558755.1 Philaethria dido
ACAGGTGACCGCACGGGACCCAGTGCGATCGCGATTTCCTTTGTATCGGTTGGCGACGGATATATCGTTTTCGTTAGCTATGTGGCCGCCGCGGTCCCGGCCGGCCGCGGTTTCCGCTGCCGGCGTTCGTTCGATGTTGCCGTAGCTCCTCGTGGGGCTGCGGAGGCTCGCGGCGGAGGCCGGCCGGTCCGGGAGCGCGGCGCCGCAGGAGCGGCCGCGCCCGTATCGACCGCGCGCCGCGAGTCGCCTCAGTGGCGCCCGCCGCGGCGTCGCCTCGTGCGCGCTACTGCGGCCGCAGTAAACAGCAGGCGGCGGCGAGCGCCTCAATGGGCGCGCTATTTTTACACGCGCGACCCTCACCCACTACCCTCTAAACTCTGTTTATTTTCGCGTCCGTCGCCAACCGTTGCGTTTCTTCCGCGCGGCTCGCCGAGTCGCCAGCCGCGCTCCGCGCTCGTCCCCGGAGAAGGCGCGCCCATCGCATCCTTGTGACGTTTATATACAAACATTAGATAAACTAGGGCTTCGACCACTCCAACATCCCGCGAGAGCACATTTGTTATCGTTCTATTTAAAGCATCCATATTGTGCACAAATCATCTTAAAAAATCTCATCCAGTAACTGAGTTTGTAGAGCATAATGCTCGGAGCTGGTTTTGACAGCTCCGATATAAAATTTAATGGTGTGCCGCGTGGAGTTGTCGAATGTCTACCGTTTTACAAGATACATATGTGTTAAAATAATAATCTATTTACGATTCAGGTGGATATAACAAGATAAAGTGTTTGTGATGCGCGAAACGCCCTGACGCGAGCGTTGTCGTCTCCATCACTCGCGCACATACCAGAGATTCTGTAGTGAATCACGACAAGACTAAAGGATTTTCTAAAGTTCACGCACATAGTTGTAGTTTTAAGATTGTATCTATTTAAAGTAGTGCACGTCGTGAGTGATGAGTGTTGTGACATGAAGCTCCCGGACTCGGCCTAGAGGAGCAGCTCACCTCAACGTAGCGTAGCTGTAGGTATGTGGATCATGCGTAAATCGTAATGATCTCAACTCCCGCCCGTTTCACTGTCTCTATCATAATATAAGTTGTTGTCTTCGATCCTTTCATTTGTTATATATAAGAATCATTTGAATTGATCATAATATATTCAGTATGTATAGAGTAGAAGCTAAAAAGTAGTAGATAGGCTATATTCTGTGCCTTTATAAATATATAGTGCTTTTACGTCCTGTTCGAGACAGGCGTGGCGCTCTACTCACTGGTATCTTGTACGCAGGAAGAGGAAATCAATGAAATATCTTACTCTTGTATATGTAAAGAATATATGCAAATAAAATATAATCTTTGAATTTATGTATTTCTTTGTCATATTATTTAAATATGTATACATATGTAATATTTATTTACAAGAAAGTTGTGAGACTAGGACCTTTACATTTTGAGACCTTTTAAATTCTAATAGTTTTTTGTCGTTATTTTAATTTGTATTTTAACTTATTTCATTATTGTTGATATAGGATTTATTGGATTTCCGTATAAAATTTAAATTCACGTTTACCTCAATTTAATTATATAGTAAACATTCGTGCGTTTTGTGATATATGTACGTTTAGTATATTTGATCATTTTAACAGTAATACTTTTCATCTTACAAAGCTATATTAATTAGAAGTTGAAGTTCAAAAAATGTAATATATTGAGTGGTGATCAAACTTTTGCTCTGCATAATATTTTGTGAAATAATTAGCTGTACCAAAATTTACCAACGTGTTATTTTCTTGTTTATTTGCAACTGTAATAGAAATATATTTTGCCAAAATTGCTTATTTTATTAAATTTTATTAGGCTCCTGCTAATGCCGTAATGATCCTTTATATTATTTTGACAAATATCATATTCAAAATCTTTATATATTTTTATTTTGCATCTTATTTCTTAAATGCTAAACGTTGTTTAAAATGAGCAATTTAATTAATCAATTGTTTTCTTCTCTGTCCTTAACGTACTTTATATGTACTATTTTTTTTTTATTAATTAATAATAATGAATTATTTTGTTTCTTACTGTAGCAAAGAAATCGTAGGTACTTTTAGGGGTAAATTATAATATTTGTTATTTTAACAAGATTAATCGCGTCAATTAATATTCACGATATTAAACCTGTTAAAATGATTAACTTCATTAATAGTATTCGAATCGAAGGGTTTTCACACATATCGAAGCGTTTACATACTTTCGTGTATTTTTGAATACCAAAATATATGTGATTAATTCGGTCAAAAATTTTTCATTTGTGTGTAGCCGCGAAAACCAAATATTTTATGATATAAACATTATTTCCTAACAATATTTATGGTATATCAGATGTGCAGCCTGGCAGCGCTGGCGCGCGGCTGCCGGCCCGCCGCCAAGCCGTGCTGCCTATGCTGGTGCTGCTGTTGTTCCTGCTCTTGGTAAATAACAAAAACATCTACATTAGCTTCATTTGCTTTAAAATATTTATTTTTTCCATAGAACCTAATCCTCCTGTTATTAAAAGATAATTGTTATTAACACTTTCTGTTTCCCTATGGCTACCAAAATTCTATAATTAAAATATGTAATGTTTGAATTTTGCATATTTATTGTTGCAGGGCCAAGTGGTAAGTGATTACAACTTGATGCTGAGCTGCTAGTGACTTGTAAATCTTGGAACATCGAGAATATCTACTTAGCTTACATTTCAATTGTCAAAATTAATTTCCCGACGCAATGATAATATGATAAAATGACGTTTAAAGAAATAAGGACTGTCTTTTACATATTTGTGTAATATATTGCTAACTTGAAAAAAACAAGAGAAAAAAATAATAATTTATATATATATTATCCATATAAAGAGTCATTTTTGAAGTGGAAAACAAGTATTTCAAGCAGAATGTATGTGCAGGCTGGCGGCCCGCAGTTCGGAAGGCGGTCCCGGTAAGAAGCCGCGCGAGCCCGGACCACACGAGCCACTACTACTCGACGGAGACGCACCGTGAGTAACTTTTCATGTCGAATCATATTACTTTCATGAAATTCTTCTTTTTACTTATAAAATGATCTAAATTTTGATTTATTTCTATACAGTCCTACGTTGGAAGAGATTCAAAGCTGGGGCCAATCTTTTGATCGCCTCATGCGTAGTGCAGGTAATTGTATTATATTATTTTGTTAATTTCACGTTCCCCATTTCTTATTAGGGTACTTAAAGTTAATTTTGTGTATAGTTATATGTATAGTTTATACCCAATTCTCAAATTGTTTTAGAAACATTGCTAAATCGAATTTGTGTTATCAGATCTGGTAAAAAATAGATTTTAATAACATCATTCTCTCAAGTGGGAATCGAACTTACAACTATCGTGTGTACTCTAGACTACTGCGCAACGATGATGTCGTCCTTATAATATCATACTTATTAGATTTCCGAAAACTCATTTCTAAAATGTAAATGTATAATTAAAAGTAAATGTATAATGATACTACAAATGTACACATAACTAAAAAGAAATCATATCTTTAATCTATGGAAAGAAATACTAGACTAAAGGATTTCTGTAAGTTACGGTCATTGAACATACTGTTGATCACAATTTGAGACCCACCTATCTGCATTGTATTGCTACTTGCTATAAGCGCACGTTTAATTTTTTGAAATTCGCTATTCAACACGAAATCTCGAATTTTCCACATTAAAATGGGGAACGGAATATCTTGACATTGAACTTACTTTTTTAATTGTTTTTTCATAGTTTCGTTTGTTTGTTAGTTTTCGGGATTTAACAAATAAGAAAAGAAAATCTATCAAATTACACAATTTAAAAGACACGTTGTACAATAATTAATTATACGTTTGTAAAATCAATACGTAATCATTGCAGCGGGACGTAAAGTGTTCCGTGACTTCCTTCGAGGCGAATACTCCGAAGAAAACATAATGTTTTGGCTCGCGTGCGAGGAGCTCAAACGAGAAACAAACCCCGAGGCTGTGGAAGAGAAGGCACGCTTTATCTACGAGGACTACATTTCCATACTCTCGCCTAAAGAGGTAATTTAATAAAATTTTTCTATTTTAATTTCGTGGTGTACCCTCTATCGGATAGTATGTATGTACCCTACATTGCGAGGTTGTAGTCACGTAATGGGATATAGTCTATCCTACTACTTTACTAGAGCAGCTCCGAAATTATAGCTAGGTATAACATTTATAACTATAGTTGTAGCACTCAATTTTTGCTTTGACTATATGAATTTCCGTTTTTCCCGTTTTGAGAAACCTTCTCTCATTGATTACACTCAGTACTGGAAGCGTTTTATTTATGCAGATCACTCGGTATTTTAAGAGATATTATGGAAATCTAAACATAAAGAGATGTTCGTCGTCGCAGGTGTCGCTGGACTCCCGCGTGCGCGAGACGGTGAACCGTAACATGGTGGAGCCGACGCCGCACACGTTCGACGAGGCGCAGCTGCAGATCTACACGCTGATGCACCGCGACTCCTACCCGCGCTTCGTCAACTCCCCGCTGTACAAGGCGCTGGCGCACATGTCGGCGGGCTCGCCGGCCGCCGCGTCGCCGCTCGCGCCCGCCACGCCGGCCGCCGCGCCCGCGCCCGCACCCGCCACGCCCGCCACCAAGTGACGCCGGTAGAACGTGTCTATTCTGTAAATAGCCTCAATATACTATAATTACACGGGTACTAATTTTGTACATAGTTAGGTTAAGTTGATAAGAGTAGGTGAGGCGCGCGCGGCCGCGCGGCAACTTCGCTGGTCCACCGCCGCCTGCGCCCCGCTCTCCCCTCCGACGATCCCCCCTCCTCCTCCTCCTCGTCCCTCTTACTGATCCCCCCCCCCCTCCCCGTTCCTCAGCCCACCATATCCGTCACTCCGCTCTCCGTTCCCGGCAGCAGGACGCAAGTCGGCGTCTTTTAGTTAGAAGCAATAAAGGTGGACCAAGTAAGTTTGCCCGAGAGTCAACGAATAAATTTGTTCATGTATATTTGTGTTTCATTTGTAAAGAATAAAAGTAATCGTTTCATATACGAGTATAAGTTTTCATTATATGATACTACGTGAATAAGATATTATGTGTAAATCGCGACAACTTTGTATCTAACTATTAGTATGTAAATATCGTGAACTGTTCAGCACATGTATTTTATCAATTAGGTAAAAATCAAACTTTCTAAAAGTCTATCTGTGTTTTAATTATACGAGTATAACCCCTGTATTTATTATTTTTTACTTTTTTTTTTTATTATTCTTACTCTTAAGTAGATGCCTCAAATATTAAGGTCCTTTTTTTTAATATTTGATATTCGGCGAATACTGAACACCAATCGTTTGTACCTATATCTATTTAAATACCGAATGTTAAAAAAATAACCAAATATTCGTGGCATTCTACTTGCAAAGTCTATGTTTGCACATATGATGGAAAATGCACATAGGATGTAAAAGTTTCTCTAAAATTTCTTCGGAAAGTTAAGTTTAGTATCTTAATTATTTATTTAATTTTTTTTATCTTCACGCTGTATCCCGCATATAGCGGGGTAGGCAGAGGGAACCCGAGAACCCAGTGTTAAGACACTCCATTCTCTTTCAACACTTCCGTTCCCCACTCTCCGCCAAATTGAGGCATTGCGTGTTGAGTGGGGGAACTAAACGCCGCGCTTTGCCTTATTACCAAACCCAAGAAATGAAAATACTAAATTTTACTTTTCCTGGAGTAGGATCTTATTTTTAAATTCGTTAAATACTTATATTAATAACGTTTTGTAAGTTCCGCCTTACGAGTTCTTACGCTGTCATTTAACCATATGCTGAAATTATATCCCCATACATACATGAAATAAATGAACATAATAAATAAAACAACTGCACATTATCTAAAAAAATGTTCATGTGGGAAAACGTAGAGAGATTGTCGCGTAGTGAGACAGGGTCTGACTGTAAACTTCGATTGGTTGTGGGTTCGATTCCCGCTCGGAAGCATGATTATATCTAAAAAAATATTTTCATTTTTATGTTTTTTTATTTTTTATTTTTTCGTTGTTCCGCCACTTCACACGCAATATTCACTAATGACGGAGGGTCTTGATACTATGTTCTCTCCAACTATGCTATGTGGAAAAAAGCGTGAAGCTTCTATAGGAAAAACTTTGGGCCCAATTTTGCAAAAATTATGCATACGAAAGACCAGTATGAAATTTGGCATGGCTGAACTTTATACGGACAAGAAGTACAGAAAGGTAATATTTTTATAGTAATGGATAAGGCAAGAAAAAATATATATTACACACACTACCATCTGCTTGACATACACTTTTGTATAAAATGACCTGCGTTGCTAAGTTAACAAGTTGCTATCTAAGACAGTCAACAGTATAAAAACAAATTTAATTATAAAAACAAAAAACCCGATTGAACCAATTCTTTAAATATAGGAAGCAAATACAAATAATGTATAAGGCGTGTTATATATTTGAAATGTGCTAATTAAGTCCTTTCATTTAATACCCCATACGGTACCCATCAACGATTTTTTTGTTTTTATTCATGACATAATTGCCTCTAGAGGGCGCCATATTGAATTAAGAATGACGTCACATATTTAAGAACACTTGGAGTATCAATACCTATCTAACGACACCTTAATTATATAAGTCTGTCCAGAGATTGGAAGATATGAGGTAATAAAGAATATTACAAACATACATGATACGCATGAGAAACATAACTATTTTGACAATCGTGTAACATAAAGTACAAAAATAAAACTAAAGAAAAAGTTTAAGCCACTTAATTAATAGTACAAATAACATAAAATGTGATTTCAATGAAACAAGATGAAATTATTCAATTTTAAAATGGCAACATTTTACAATAATTTTACATACATAATTAAATATTAAGCCTACACTTTTCATATATATATACATAATTTTTGGTTCACAAATTAAAAACACCTGTTTAAAAACAAAACAATGTTTTTTTAAGTTAAATGAACATTTAAAATGAAAGATTGATTTTACCTGATTCATTTTTCAAGCGTGAATAAGTCGAACTGTATACAATTTTTTTTTAAATTATGTATTAATAGGTATTAAGATTGCTTTATTTATAGAGTATATAAATGGCTAAACAAAAGAATGAAGGTTCCCAAAACTTTAACTTACTTAAAAAAAAGTATTTAAATAAGATTTAAATATTAATTTAAAGAATAAAATTTAAAATCTTCTAAGTGCTGTTCTAAAAAGCATGCATTATCTATTTGTTAACTTATTCACGCCTGATATCGATTTTACAATTTATCATATTCTGTATATTGTTGTTACATACATACATAGCTTCACGCTGTATCCCGCATATAGCAGGGTAGGAAGAAGGAACGTAGTGTTAAGACACTCCGTTCCCCACTTTCCGCCGAATGGAGGCATTGCGTGCTGAGTGGAACTCAACGCCGCGCTTTGCCTTGTTACCAAACCCAGGAAATGAAAAATTCCATTTCCTGGAGTGGGAATCGAACCCACAACCTGTCGCGTTTGTAGTCGCACGCTTGTGCCTCTGCACCATGACAGGCGTTAATTGTTTAACATTGTTGTCAATTGTTAATATATTTAATATATAATTTATGCAGGTACATATACATAATATCCTCTTAACATTAAATTATGATTTAAATCATGCACTGGAAGTATATTCGGTTTACTTTTGATTAAAGTATATATTAATAACTTATTTATGTTAACAATATAAGTAGTGTAATATATATAGTAACGTTTTCGATTTAAAGCCAATAATAGTAATAAGAACATACATTACGCGATATTTAAAAAAAAAATAAAACTTTATTTTATAAAAAAAAATAAAAAATGTTCATTTCTTCAAGGTGATTGTAGGTAAAATTTAATTCTTTTTTTTTTAACTTCACGCTGTATCACGCACATAGCAGGGTAGGCAGAGGGAACCAGAGAACCTAGTGTTAAGACACTCCGTGCTCGTTTAACATTTCCGTTCCCCACTTTCCGCCGAATTGAGACCTTGCGTGCTAAGTGGCGGAACTCAACGCCGCGCTTTGCCTTGTTACCAGAGAATTAATATGAAAATACTAAATATTATTATATTTTCATTTCCTGGAGTGGGAATCGAACCCACAACCTGTCGTATTAACAGCCGCACAAACATATTATCATGTTTTCTATACTTTTGAACATTAATTTAAAAATAATTATTCAAGATTATGTCAAGTAAAGGTAGCGGTCTTCTATTGAGTAAAGGTAGCGCGATTAATTTATTAGCTAAAACGATATTTTGCCAGTTTTTGACTTCACATCAAACCACCAGCTGCCTAGATGAGGCAGATTGCAGGTTTACTAGGATATTAAAAAAAAAAATTTTGACTTTCAGAATTTCCAGGGGGAAGTCAAAAACAGACAAACGTCGTTTTCCAGCTTAATATTTATTACAAAAAAAATTATAAAAGGCAAACATGTGATATTTTTTATATATCTTAAAGAGTCTTTAACAATTAACAAATATTTAAAGATTATTTTACAAAGAGATTCTGTATATTTCTAATTTTAAATGTAACAAAGTTTAAGTACTATGTGATTTTACGTAATAACTGTCAAATCTTACTTTTACTGTAATAAAACATGGCCATCTCTCCTCCCTGCTGAACTCTCTCACGTAATAAACATTGGGTCTATAATTATTTTGTTTACCATTAACAGCATCAATATGAATGAGCAAATATTTATATTACAAATAACTCCTAACCATTGTGTACACTTAGGAAAATTTAAAAAATATATTTTCTTTAGCTTCACGCTTACTACAGGAAGGCAGGTTAGGAGGAGAGAACCTAGTGTTAAGACACTTCAAGACTCTGTGTATTGAGTGGCGTGATGAGATGATAATATTTTAAATACAATCAATTTCCCCGAGTTGGAAGGGAATCCTTCACCATCGCAGTTACAGTCAACCACTGAGCCACGATGGCTTCCTTAAAAAATATATAAAAAACAAAATATATCACATCAATCTATTCTTATCTATTTCTAGCTTTTGCCTGAGAACTCCTCCCAAAATGAATTCAGTGGAAACAATAATAGCACCCTTCTTCTTTAAAGTCGGCCATAACGATTTATCTGCTGATGACGAGATGCATATCCAAAGAGGGCCTTCTTCCTTCCAGTTACCTCCTGAACATTTTACTATTACTGAAAAATATATATATATCATGTATTTTTTGCTTCACGCACATAGCAGGGTAGGCAAAGGGAACTAGAGTAAAGTGGCGAACGGTCATAATAGAACGGAGTATATATATGTATATACATATATATTTGTTTCTGTATTGTAACGCATTTTCGTTACACTGAGTAATTGTAAAGTAATTGCACTAGTAATTACAACGAGTCCAAATATTTTAATTGCCTACTTTTTATCAATTAAGAAAAACGTTATAAAGAATGATAGTTTAAAAGGTTAACTAAGGTAACTTTACGCCGTATCCTGCACAGAGCAGGGTAGGCAGAGGGAACCTGAGAACCTAGTTTTAAGACACTACGTTCTCTTTTAAAATTACTCCACTTTCCGCCGAAATAAGGCATTGCGTGTTAAGTGGCGGAACTCAACGCCTCCCTTTGCTTTGTTCCCAGAGCGGAGAATGGAAATATTAAATATTAATTTAATATTTTAATTTCCTGGATTGGGAATCGAACCCACAACAACAAGCGTTTACAGTTGCACGCTTGTGCCTCTGCGCCACGACTGACCTTTAGAGAATTTAACTTTTATATACTTACGTTTCATTTCCTCAGCGTTGGGCATCACATTAGGAGTAGACGATATATTATATCCACTAAGAAAGTTTCTTTTCCCAACTAAAGAACGTTCTAGATCAAATTGGAACCTCTTTTCTGTTACTTCATCTTTGATGAGATATTGCCATGGATCTGTAATTATTATTTGAATAATTAATTTATTTTAATGGATGTCGGTTTATACCGATCAATGTTTACTTTCCAAACCTTACTCTATGGAGGCTTAACTGTTGTATAAATTTAAATATAAGTAATGTGTTTAGATTAAGGAAATTTGTTAATTTTATATTCTATTTTTGTCTGCTATAAGTTTTTTCTTAAGGGTACGATGGGGCTGACACTTTTGTATTTATAGTACTTAAAAAGCCCCTAAATAAAAATAGATAAATAAATAAAAAATATTTTTAAAGCTTCACTATTTCTCACACGTAATGTCAATACACTCCATTCTCTGACTTTCCGGAATCTAGAAATTTCGGGCTGTCTACCGGAAGTCAACGCCGTGCTTTATTGCAACAGATTAATGATAATATAGAATTTTTTTATATATATGTACACAGCAGTGGCGAGGGGTGAAAATTTTGAAAAGATAAGCCGGTAGGTTATGGAAGTCGGTATACTTAGAGAAGCCGGTATACATAGGATGTAAATTTTATAATAATTTCACTATCGAATTTTGCTGACGACCCTCGCCATAAACACCTTACAATACATTCCCATACTTATGAATACACATAGCATAAAAATATTACAATATAAAACTAGGATAGCAAAAGAAGAGTATATATGGATACTAAATAAATGCTAACACAATTAAATTTGCAGACGACATAGTACTATAAATTAATTTTAAAAAATTATCTTACCAACAATAATATTAGTGTCAACACAGGCTTGAACCCAGGACGGTCCGACGATGGGCTTCCCGAGCCCCACCGCGCATAGCAACTTGAACGTGCGCTTGATCTGCATCGTGAGCACAACTGAGCATTTTGATACGTCTGTTACTATAATTGCACCTGCAATTAAATATTTGAAATTATCATTATTAAAATAAAAACATTTTTATCACATATTTTTAGTATTTTTGTGTTGTACTATAAATTCGGTCTCAATTTATATATTTAGGGTGGGCAAAGGGAACCTGACAAAAGTGTTAAGAGACTCCATTCCCTATTTTCTGCCGAATTGAGGCATTGCGTGCTGAGTGTCGGAACTCAATGCCGCCGTTTGCCTTGTTACCAAACCCAGGAAATGAAAATACTAAACTTTTACATTTCCTGGAGTGGGAATCGAACCCACAACCTGTCGCGTGTACGACCGCACGCTTGCGCCTCTGCGCCTCGATAGGCGTGCAACATACATATTATTATATATATGTACATATGAACCCCACCTACCTAATCTTTCCAATTTATTTCTAACTTCCTCACAGGGGAACGCTGTGAATAAAACATAATGCGTTTTCACTTTTCTTGCAGGATTTGATCTTAAACATGTCGTAACTTTTGTTTTCTTTGCACTCGGAAACTCAAAGTTGGCAGATCTCTTTAGTTTATTTGGCGAATCTATTCCCGATTCTGATGATATATTATAAACTGCGCTTTGTTCATGTCCATTAAATACTATATCAGATTTCCTATCTACAGGTTCTTCCGTCTTTTTCGATGTTCTATGCCTTCTACTACGACGTATTTCTTTTTCAGGCGATTTCCTTTCTATTTCTTTACTTTGTGTACGTTTATTGTCTATCTTGACTAATTCGTTAGAAGACGACACAGACCTTTTGTTATCTTCATTAGATTTCTTACTTCGACTCCGTGAACTTCTAGTTTTGTTTTCACCATCTTTCATTTCGTCTACAGATTTCTGGGTTTCTCCTTTTGCGATTTCTATTTTTTCCTTAGCTCGCCTACTTCTTCGTGGTTTGTCGTCACTTTTTGTGGACAACTTATCATCTTTTACTGTAATTTTAACTTTTATTTTATTGCCACTGGTGTCATTTTTATTTTTCTTAGATTTTTCGGTGGATGGTAGCTTTTCATCGTTTTTACATTTTTTTACATCGGTGGCTTCGTTAACAGGCACTGTTCCGAACAAACTATTGCAGAGCTTTTGTGAGTCTTCATCACTATTCTTCAACCTCGCTGTGGGCTTTCGTATCCTACTACTACTTCTTGAAGGCTGTGATTCTGATTCATCCTTCTTGTTTAAGTATAATCTAATATCGCTTGAATTTTTTTCATCCTTTTTTGTCATGCTCGAAGCATTTCGATCAGTTCCTTTTTTTGCTTTGGGTTTAGTCACGGATGCATCGGTATTTTTACGATTTCTTGTATTTGTATTTTCTTCTTTCTCACGTGATACCGATTCAGAATTTTCGGTTGATTTACGTTTACGTACAGTTACGTTTTTTCTTTCTTCAACAACATTCGCTTTACTAGAATCATTTAAGCTTGAAATATTTTTGTTAGTAGTCTCTTCTAAACCGATTCCTTCATCTGACTCTTGGCTCGCGCGTTTTAAATTCTGTTTCTCTGTAGGTGACTTTAAACTTAATTTTCTACTTTTTGGTGTAGTTTGTTTACTAGTATCTGGAGGAGATTCTCTTTGACTACATAAATCGTTAAATAATTGTTGTGTTGCTGCGTAATAAATGTCGTTACTCTCATTTTCAGCTTCAGATTCGTTACTTGGTATTATTTTCGATAATTTCTTAACAATATCCGGTGATGGTTTTGTTTTCTTTGTAAAAGGAGAAGCGCTTGGTCTTTTAAAATTGATTATTTCTTGTGAGTACACTTGCTGCGTCAATAATTCTTCGAAGCCAACGTTTGCTTGTGGATTATCTAAGACTTGTGTTGGTAAGTCTGCTTTACATCTAGCATCAGTTTCGTCTTCATCGATGACTTGAGTCGGCATGTCGTTGAGCGACATTGGCTTTTTAAACTTATCTATAGACGCATTATCATCTTTATCATTTGTTGGAACTTCTTCTAATACTTGCGTGCACATGTCCTCAAATTTTACGCTACAATTCGGCTTTACGTTTTCCAATTCATCTTCACAGTCAGTTAGGTCATCATCAGGAACTTGATTGTCCACTTTTTTAGGAGGTTCAGGTTCGTCTTCACAGTCTGTGACGTCATCGTCATTTTCTTCAGTCTGTACTTTTTGTGTCATAGCTATAAAAATGTCATCGTCACAGTCAGCAGGATGATCAGATTGATCATCTGGCTTTGGATTACTTAATGGATTTTTATGTTTATCATCTTTTATTTCATCTATATTTGTTTCAATAGTCGGTGACTGTCCACCATTTACGAGATTTTCTGGAATCATTAATGATTGTGATTCTAAATTGTCATCTAAAGGAGAGCTATCAATTTCATCAAAAAGAATTATATCATTAGATATATTTAAATCTTCTTTAGGCTGTTCACTATTTACTGAACTGGATTTGATATTACAACTGTCATTCTCTTTAGCTGAAAGTTTCTTCTCTTGTATTTCTGGGTTCAGTATATCTTCATTTTCTTTATTATCTGTTAAGAAATTAAGTTGTACATTGTGTTGTTCATCTATTGTGACAACTTCAGGTAAATCAACAGGTAGTTGTGTCTCCATTTCATGAACTGCTAGCGGCCTATTATGATCTCCTTGTGTTATAGCATTGTATATAGAGTCATTACTATCATCCTTATTAATGAAAGGCAATTGTGTTTCTAATTCATGTATATTTTCTGGTATTGTTGAACTATTGAGATTAGTAGAAATATTACAATCAGAAGTAAACGATTCAGATTTTTTTGAGGAGGTCCAGTAGACATTGTCTATTTTATTTGTCCCGAGAGGCGCAATTGCTATTGTTTTTGCACCCATCTTCAAAAACGTATCTTTGGGGCTTCGAAACACATTATTTGTTTTCCGTTGAGATCCACCAATAAAGGAATCATCCTGTAAATATAGAAAATAGATTTATTCATTTAAATGTGAACAGATGTCTTAATTGACAATAATTAGTAAATGTAATTATGTATTAATAGGTGCCTACATGTAATCTCAATTGCTTGTGGGTTACATCCCCCAATGGGAATAAATGTATGTCTGGTATAATAAAGCAGAAGAGTAAATGTTTAAAATGTTTTAATATAAGTTTGCAATGGTATATTTTCATTTCTTGAAGATAACCCACAGTAATTGTTTTTATATTACAAAATTATAATGGTTACTTACAAAGCTAATTAAAAGAATACTATATTATTGTTTTTCATTTAATTAAAGACATTAGATATGATGTGTATTTAATGTAAGTCAATATTGTCTTACAGCACATATTAATATCTACTCAGTATGTTCACATTTGTTCAGTAGTTTATACAAAGCCATTTCATATTAAAATGGACTATTTAAAACTTAAAAAAACCAGCTGTATCCTTTCCAAACAATTGTTTGGGGAATAAAAACATTAGGTTTTATACCTTTTCTTAGGAATTATAAGAAGTTCTCTATAAGTGCTCTCCTATACACTCCAAGGTGCCTACATGCTACATACAGCATTCTATGGGCAGTAATTTTGCATTTACATTGTCTATCAGTTACACAAGCATTTTATATATATAGATATACTTACCTTGTCACTAGCATCTGGTGATTCTGGAACCATAGTACAATGATTATTTATTTTTGATACAAATCGACTTTGTACTGGTGTTTCTGGTACATCTATAGCTTGGGTCATTGGCAAATCATTTTCTTCTTCAAGTAATCTAAATACTCCAAACACTTGTCCAAACTGTACCATATCTCCATTTTTCAGTGGACTTGGAATATATGGCTGTAATAATTTCTGAAAAGTAACAATTACTTAAATTTCATATAAAAGAATAAATTGAATAAGATTTGCTTCATACTTTACTATTTAAATAGGTAATCACATTTATTTTTCCTTATAAATCAAACCCCTCCTTTCCTCTAGATTATAATATATATAATGTATTAAAGATGAAATGAATACGATTTTGGCCAGATACCAGATACTGCATATCCAACCGTCGAATATCTGGCAGCCAAACAATACCCAAATTTAACAAACTTTGCCTAAATCTATATTTCAGCTCCTTGCTGCTGTATATAGCTAAAGACTTTTTTCTGAAACTGATCTTATTTATGAAGACAAGAAAAAACCGCCTGCCTCGCAAAGCAGAGAAATTATTTTTTATTCACCATAATTTGCGCTCAGTGCAGTATGAGTACTAATTTATTAATTTTCTACTTTAAACTAAAACTAATTATATTTCTTACGACTAACTAAATAAAGTAAATAATTACTTTATAATATTTTTTATCCAGATCTCTTTTTAATTCAGATCTGGATAGCGGATATAGCGGTTATCTGGTATTAGGGCCGCTAGATAGGCAGTATACCGAATAGTTGCCAGATATCTGTTTCATCTCTATAATGTATAATATTATAATATAATGTTTTCTGTCTCTATAATATTATTTTTGATATCATTTTTTGAGTTTAATTAGGAATATTTGACTATTATTAAATTGGCATACTAAATTTACTTACACCACTAAGTTTTGTCTTATTAGCCGAATCCAAATCCATAAGCATAAATTCATGTTTATTTAATACATTGATAACAGCATGATGTCTAGATATTGACTGAAAAGACAAGACATTTATAGAATTTATTGTGGATATAAAAAATATATATTATGTTAAACAGGCTTGATTTGTCACATACGTTTAAATCCAAAACTATATTACATGTATCGGGATCCCTGCCGATTTTGTTAGGACCTTTTTGCACAGGATATTTTTTGCCACATATTCCTAAGAATCCAATCTAAAGAACAAAAAGAAATCAATAAAATAACATAATTTACTCATATAATTAAATCGTGTAATAGTTTGTAAACAAAATAACCTGATCAGGAATTGATTTATCATTATCACTTTGATACAACTCTTGTGTACATTCAATCCGTTGTGTCAATTCCATTATTTTTAATATTATTCACTATATTGCATTGCTGTGGAAAGAAATTCCAAATTGTTGGTATTTTTTACGAGTATCTAATAGATAGTATTCCGTATTACATTTCCCGCATATAGGAACAACATATACCAAATACTTGTCACTTATTTAAAAATATATATATATATATTATCTGTTCGGAGTTTCACAATAGAAATTAATTGTATATGTTCATACTAAAATAGTCTTCAGTAATTTTAATTTAATGTTACTCAATATATTTGTGAATGCCATATATTATTAAATGTAATAAAAATAGTATGCTGTCATCAAATTAATGATGTAAACGAAATGATATGATTATTAATCTGTGAACTAAAACCGCTGTCAACTATGTCCTATGTTGTGGTTAACTTTTACATAGTGATACATAAATTTTTGATTATTTTTCATACATTACTCATTTAAAAGTAAAAGGGAATTACGAAACTGAAATGAGAATTCAAATTTGTATTCTTAACCAAAATAATGTCTCTAAAAGAATTTAAAATTTAAGATGCTACCTGTATGAGATTTATCTACAACAAATTCAGTTAAATCAATACCGTAAGAAAAAATTGCAACCGCAATATTGTAAGTTGTAGGTGCTTAAAAATTACATCGATTGTTTATTTGCTAGTGTTTATTTTCATTTAAGTTATAGATTTTCATCAGTGGAAAGGTTTTAATAAATCACTTGTTTTTTTTTTAAACTAACCTAATGGAAAACGTAAAAGGGTCTTCTGACGGTGAGGATATTCCGAGTGATTTTTTTGATGACTTTAGTAAAGATGAGTTTATTGAAGGTCTTAGTGTGATCGACAGTTGGGACGACGATGACAAGAAACCTTCGGGTTCACGTACGCGAGCTATCGTTGAAAAGATGGATAGAGTAAAGCGTTCGCGGGAGCTCATCGATCGAAAATCGCAGGACGAGAACAGGGATCGTGAAAGTTATGAGAGTAGAGTAAAACGCAGTATTCAAGACCCGGCCTGCCAAAAACGATCAAACGACAAAAAGCGAGAAGGTAGTACGAGTCACTTAAATGACTATATTAAACCAGGTAGTCGACGTGATCCCAGTAAGACTAATGAAGCCATCAAAAGGGACAAAGAAGAAAAAGTTAAAGAGTATTTAGCAAAACATTTAGAATCTAGTGACGACTTGCGTCCACCCGGGACGGAACTAGATGACTACTTTGAAGAACAAAAATTTGTAGAAATAAAGAAAATGAAGGAAGCAGAGAGAAATCTTTCTCCTCAATCACCATCGAGGAGACATCGAATATCCCCTGTTAAGTATCGACGCGACTCTCCAGTTAGACGTCGTGAGTCGCCGCTGCCGTTTAAATATCATCGTAAGGCTTGGAGCCCTCCCCAAAAACCGTATATTCCAAGGCGGAGTCCACATCGCAATTTTCGAAATTATGCACATAAACCTTTTCGTAGTTACCATCACGGCAGCCCTAGAAGACGCAGTCCTGATGTTGTAATCCGTCGTGAACGTCGATCAAGGTCGCCGTATAAGCGCGCTCCCCGACGATCTCGTTCACGTTCTTTAGATCGTAGACACGTAAGAGAAGCTCACAGAAAATCACATTCAAGATCTTCAAACCACATGTCTGGAACTGATGATTTCCTTTATCCAAAATCCTATCCCTATCCTACTTCTGACTACTCAGGCATATCCGAAATGCCATATCCCGTTACTCCAGCGCCACAGTACGCTGAACCTATACCAGTTGAGTATTCATACAAAGAGCCCCAGGCTCCGAGTTATTCGTATGCTCCTGGTCCGGCTTACAGTGGTTATGGAGCATCATACGATTATGAACAACCTACTACAATGGTGATGCCAGTACCTCAACCTGTCCCTGCCCCAGTTATGGCATTAACAACCACCAATCCCTCTATAAATCCTGTCCAGCAGCCCACTATGGTGCCACCGCCGCAGCAAATGACTTCTGTAATGAGTATTGTACCTGATACTTGTCAAAATACTCCCACAGATGCATTGGCAAAAGTAACATTATTTCTTACATCTTTTAAATTTATTTGTATATCATTACTTAACTTTATTTACCCCAACTCTGACATTCCAGTTGGTTGCAGATGGCAAGTTATCTCATGAAGACTACCTCAAGTTGGCACCAAACAAAGGTATGAATGTGTTTACTCCGGCAATATTATGGTAATAAAAATATATTTTATAAAAACATGTACATCTTATTATGAAAAATTGTATTATTGCAGGTGCTCCTCAGGCTATGGATACCCAATCAAGGGTTACTGGTGGGTACATTGAGGTTTTAATTTTCATTTAGAAACATTTATTTTTTCTTACTCTACATAATATTTATAAATTTGTATGAATTTGTCAGCAATAGTGTAGATAAGAAATTATCTAGATACAGTCACAGTTGCTACTGTCCTAAGAAGTTATTTCTTGTTTTTGGTGCATTATGGGGAAAATACAAATAATATTATTTACTCTGCTCTTCTGAGAAAATTTATAATTTGTGTTTTGTTTTTTGTCATTTAATAATCAAGTTTCTTTCTCTACATTTATTTCTAAATTTATAGTGTGTCGATTTACTGAGAAAAGAGAGAGAACTATATTAAAGTTAAAATATTTAATCTTAACCATGTTTTACAAACTAACACTGAATATTGCCTAACATTGTATTTTTCAGTGTTGAATCGATGTCACAACGCCTTGTCCCGGCTAGGTTACATTGCGCTGCCGAACCGCTTGCTTATAAACAATGTTGTCGGCAACGAACAGAAACAGATCGTATCGAAGTATTGCTCTCCTTTGAAGCGCCAAGCCGTATCAGACTTCTACTTCACCAAGTTCAACCCGTCAGTAGTGGCTCAAAACAACAAGCAAATAGTCGACGCAATTATAGCAGCTCTGGACATCGAGAAGGTCGTCGGGAAGTCGAAGAAGAAACCTCATAAGGACACCAAGGACGTAGCCGTGCAAACGACGAGGCCGTTTTGTGAAATGTGTGAAATTCGCGAGTCAACGAAGTGTAATGAAGTCGGTACTTCGATAGACGCCGAGCACTTTACGTCGACGGTGCACACTCAGGTGGTGGAGCAAGAGCTGTACAGTTCTCGTGCGGTGTTCAACCCGACGGGCGGGGCGGCGGAGGGCGCCAACATGTCGATCGCGCACATGACGCCGGCGCAGCTCGTGTCGCAGCTGGCGGCGCGCGCCAAGACGCTCAAGCAGTCGGAGCCGCCGCCCGGCCAGTACCGGCACGACCCCCGCTACGACTACGACGGCAGAGGCGATCAGTACAGAAACTTTAATCATTATCGTTATTAAATGTTATATTTCGTTATATTTTCTCATATGAATCTAGATGTAATGTTATGTGCGAAGATGATGGCGGTCGACGTTGGCGCCTAGTCTTTATGCAGATTGAAAATAAATTGTACCCATGTAATTTTATTCTCTTGTTTTTTGGTGTTGTAGTTTAAGTCGTGCGGCGGTAATTTACGTGTAAACTATTTTTATGAACTCTAATAAGAAATTATTTACTATACGTAATACGTTTTAGTATTAGATTTTTAGGTTAGTTATATGCGACTTATATCGTCATTTATACCGAATATCTTAGTGTACAATAATAAAAATCATTTTTAAATACATGTGACCAGAAATTTATTTTACGCAATGCCGTGTTGAAAAGTATAATGTACTGAATTTTCAATTTAGTAACAATGTGTAATTTGTAACAAGACAGCAAGTGTAACGTACTTGTTACCCTAACAATAAATATTATGAAAAATGGTGGAAGAAACGAAGACTTGGGAGAGCAGCGAAGGCTGAAGAATAGTTCCAGTGCTAGCAAAATCTAAACTTCTGACTTAAGACTGATATGTGAGCATTATATCAGGATGATAAAATACAAAACTTAAAAATGTCACAAACTTGTATTAATATTGATTGGAATAAATAAGTTGAAAACTTTTTGTATTTTTATTTGCTCCTAGTTTTCACGCTGAGAAAATAGTTTATATTGTGATTATGATCAATAAAATGAACTTTCTTTATGATACTAATATAAAAGTATTATAAAATTTGAATAATATACATACTTTTAAGTTATGAGTAATGTTTGTTTGTGCCACTGGTGTTGGTATGGGACTTGGCAGGTAGGTAAGTGTGACATTATTCTAATGCCTTTCTGAAATTCACATAACTATACTAACAAGACCTGTTTACATGTAAAATACGCGTTGCTATAGCAACGTGTTTATCACCTTGTACAAATGTATACGTCAAATACATGATACTGTATGTGATATATACATTTTTTTATTTAATCTATTTCTTAGGCATTATGAGAAATATTAGCGTTATGCATTCCTTCTCTGTGTAAACTTTAAGCATGCCTTATTTCTTTGTCCTCTGTCCGCTTTATTATCGCAAAAAGGAGTAGTTTTTCCTTTACATGCTTGTATACCAAAGATTTATATATATACCAGAAACATATATTTTTTTATTTCAGGCTGTCTCAGTCTTGAAGAACACATCAGAAATAATGAAAGCCGACTAGATTCAATAATAAATATTTATTATACATTAAATGAATGTTTTATTTATAACACACCTGCATACAGTATTAATTATCCATCTAAGAAGTCATCTAGCCATTTTTCAAGATCTTCAGGAGATTCTATTACAGGATTCTTGGAAACTTCTTTAACAGTTTGTGATTCCACTGAAATAATTAAATAAAAATAAAAGCGTTATTTAATATAAAGTGATAGTTGCAAGTTTGAAACCTATGAAAGTTTTCGCAGAAAAGTGGGGCAGATAGTGGGTTCGATCCTCACTTAGAGAAGTACTTATATTTAAATCTTCATTTTCCCGCTCTGGTAAGACTCAATTGGGCGGCTGGCGTTGTGTTTCGCCATGAGCAATGTCTTTATGACTGCCAGAAAGTGGAGAATGGAGTGTCTTTATACTATATTCTTTTTATCTCTTATGAATATCTATATACATCTTTAAAAATATTAATAAAATTTAAGCCAAACTTTCATGTTAAAAATAAATAAATGGTAAAATAATAATTTACAAATAAAAGTTAAACTTATAAATGCATAATATATGTTTTCAATTAACATATAAACTACCAAATATTTATCTTTTAAATGTTTATTTGATGTACTTCAAGCTATTTTGTTCTATTTTTTTATCTTTGCTGGGTAAGATAATTAAAAATATAGTACTAAGATACCCAATTCCCACTTTCATCTAATATTAAAGATATAGAATGTAGGGCTTGGTGTGACATCTCAGCACTGTTCTTTTTAACAAGGAAATCTCAAGGGAGGACTGAGCCCTTAGTATTGGCTCACTGCATGGGCCCCATACATATTGCACACTACAACCACACCACAATGGTGTTTGTGTCTCATGTTGTTTCAAGAAAAGTTAATTTATAACTCATATAGTTTACTGTATATTTTAACAATTTCTACACAAATTATTTCAACACTAAACAATTGATTTTAATAATTACACAGCAAAAATCCAAGAAAGGTATTAAATTATAAGAACACATACCTTTGGGTGGTTCCACTGTTTTTGGTGTTATAACTCTTTCTACTTGTTTATCCAAAACAATTTCTTTTTCTTGGACAGGTTCTTGCGGTATTTCAGGTTCAACTGTTTTTCTTTTATCTAAAATTTCCTTTTCTATTTCATCAAAATCATTATCCATCAATTTTGTCTCTGTGATTTTATTTTTTTCTACTATTTCTTTATGTTTTGTATCAATCAATTCCTTGTCCTCTACTTTAGGTATTTCTTTTAATTCACTTTCATTGATTGGCTCAGACAGTTTATGGGAATCTTTTTCAATTTCAAAATTAGAATCTGCTGTAAGTTTAGGGTTTTCATGTAATTCTTCTTCACATTGTTCTAGATCTATTTCTTTGAACTGTTTTATGTTCTCATGATTTATATCCTTATTTACTGTATTATTAGCCTGAGCATTGTCAGACTCCTCAACATCAAAAACTTTCTCTGATTTTAAAGAACTTAAAATTTTTTCTTGAGCCTCTAATTCAGGTGTTGTGAAATTTTTGTCATTATAATATTTTTGTTTAAATTTAGTTGCTCTATGGTTCATACTTTGTATATCACTTTCATTGAATATAGTTAAATCAATATTGTTTCTTTCAAAAAATGGTATAGTAGAAAGAGCTAAGTTTAAATTTTCCATGTTAATGTCAAAATATTTGTCATATATTGAGGGACCAGTGGTAATATCCCAAGATTTCTCATGCTTGAACTGAAAATGTCCACCCACTGTAAGAGGTGCTTGGATAAGAGTCTGAAAGTCATAAGTAATGGTTTTTATTAAGTTTGAATATAAATATAAAATGATGTTATTAGCATTTATCACAATTAATTCATGCCTTACAATATTAAAGTACTGTGTAGTACCAGTGAAATAGCAAAAATATGTACTAAGTTTATTTGTCAAGATTAACAATTGAAAAATATCTAATATCAATCATTAGATTATGAAGCATCATAATTAAAGAACTGAGCTAAACCAAACTAATCACCAGATTAATTTCCAAAAAGAATCTTATAGTCACCTCATAATCAGCTCCTAAATTTTCTTGTTCGTCAATCTCTTCATAAGTTTCAATTGGCATTTCATACTTAGCCCAATTACTTTGAATTTCTTTTTTCTTGTATTTAGTATTCGCCTCTTCAGTTATTTTTAAAATCTCATCGGTTTCCCTTTTTAAGCTTTTATAGAATTCAGGGCCAGGAGGTTCATAAGCAGGTTTTTCAGGTTCTGTCACTACTACAAACAGAATTAAGTAATTATTTCATAGAATAAATAAATTTTAAAAATGTATATTCCTACTTTTCGAATAAAAAACCTACAAAATACAAATAAGCAAAACTAAATTAATAGAAATGTTATTACATTAAATATACAATGTTATTAAAAAAAAAGAGCTTTCCTCACCTTTAACAGGTTCCGGTGTCTTCTCTATTCTCTTCTCAACAGGAGCTGGATTCTGTCGACCTCGTCTTCGTCGCTGTTCCTTAGGATCATTTTTGCCTTTTTGTCTGTAAATAAAATTATAATATAACATGAACTTATTCTTTATAAATAGTTACCTGATTATGTATCTATACTTACGAATTCTTTTTCGAATCTTCAGGCATATTTAATATTTTTTTGGTAACATGTAAACATATGTTAAATTTACGCCAATAAGGAGTAACGCAGCCGAGTAAATCCAACGTAAATCAAAAATTTACTTTGCGTTGAAATGTCAATTATCATTAAAACGTCAATGTCAATGTTAATATAATGTCAAACATTATAGATAAATAATATATATCCGGATAAATTACTGCAGCGACGAGTAAACGATTTGTATTTAACTAGCTGATCGCTGTAACTTCGTTGCATTCAGTGATGTTGATTCATATTCTATTACTGTTTTTTTCATCAACCTTAAGAATTTTTTTGCAAATATTATTTATAAGTTGCAGATCTTTTGTATACCATGTAGTTTTCTACATGGTACATTGACTTTTTTACTATTTTATTATATCATAGATAGATGAAAAGCCTACTTAGACACAGCATAGCATAAAAGTATAGTAATATAAAATGCGATTCTTACTGTACGTAAGAAAAAATGCAGAAATACAAAAAATTAAAATAAGAGTATTGTTTTTTTGTTGGTAGGCGATATTATATATATTATAATATTAAATAACAAAAATATACTTATCGAAAGGTCAAAGACCCATCCTACACATTCAAAAGTTTTGACGTGATAGGCAAACTAAGAAAAAGCACTTTCATATATACTCGTATATAAATAATTAAAATGCTTAATATGCGTTAGTCACGCTATGATTTGTTTTACTCCAGTGGTCAGATCAATTTTTATTATGGTCGATATATGGATACAGACGATGATATTATTTAAACACGCTGTGATTCAGATAAGTAAGATTTAATATCTCGCACAAGTAAAAAAAGTACTAGAAACTAAACAAAAAATAAATTTTGATCAGATCATTAGTTGATTTCAAAATCGATACGCTTTAAAATGTGATATGACCAGTTATTTTTGTTCCAGGAAAATCTCACAATACACTGACGACGCCTGACTAAAAAAGCTTTATAGTAACTCTACAGTATAACATTGCGTTTAAATATACACGGAATGGTTGTGAGCTCCATTTTCATTGGGGAAAAAATTCTAATTAAATTTTTTACCATTTTAAATAGAATCTTTTTGTCTGGTATGCATTATTCAAATTTAATTCTACTATAAATCATAATATTTTATTATTGCTTACAAATTATTATAGATATTTAGTGTTAGTTTCAACTTTCAAATAAGTTCATCAAGTAAACTCTCTGGACTTTCGGACTACTTTACTTATAGGAATTGAAAAATCCTTATAATATAACTATTGAAATTGCTATATAGTAAATGGTAAAAGAAGCGGGTAGAGATGATTGACCTTCAAAAGCGCATTTCCGATGAAAGACGAATATGAACAGGTTGGAGATCGGTTGGACGTTCTTCATGTGTACTTCATCAAAGAAAATGCATGAGTATAGGTATAAAAATAATGTATCCAGATAAGAAGCTTAAGCTTGAAAAACAATGAGTAATCCATTAGTAAAAGTATTAAACTTTACCGATTGAATTAATTTGATGGCCAAGGGAAGGTTCTTGCTAAGAATTTAAGTAGGTACGTAATTCTACAGCTTTTTAATTTGTTGGAAGCTGTTTCCTACTGCATAAAAAATATCATGAAAATTATTAGGCAGATTATAACATTATATTTCTTATTTATATGAGAAATTGAGAAACACATTTTCTTTCAAAACACTTTGAAATGTGTTTATAGTGTGTATTTACAATATATTAACATGCAGTATTATGAAATTAATTAAAGCATTCGAATTATTAACTTTATCGAGCTATCAATTTAATCCTTGTAGATAAGGCTCTAAGATCAATTTTGTGGGAATAAGATAATTTAACATTCAATGAACAAGCGTAGGTTGACTTCCCAAGCACATCCTTATATCATGCCTGCAGCCCACGCAGGGTTTTGTTGAACAGTAAATGCCGCTATTTAAATTCAGTTTCAAAATAACTGCATCATAGCATCCATTGCGTCCTTAAAATCATTTATTATGGGGTTCTTTATGAACGTGCAGAGATGTACACTATGAAAGGAATATTTTTTTTATGTGCGTGTCCCTGAAACATAATAACGACTTACAAGTTGCAGCAGACAGCTTCATTGTTTGTTTATGATAAAAACAATAAAAAGAGTGCTCTACAAATGGAAGGGAACAAGGCAAGGACAACAAATCATCCATTGTAAAGAGCATTGTTCATTGTATTTTTTGATTATACTTGTTCAATGTGTTTAGTGGTAGTCTAATGAAAGTGTAAGCGATAATATAACATGTAACATATTCTTTTATTAATTTACAAAGATTTTGTGCTATTTTTTCATTATTCGTGTGTAATTAATTAATTAATTAAATATAGAGATATGCACTGTAAGAGTTATAAATTATGTTTATTTTTTTCTCCGTGTAGGACTATTACAAGGCTTATACTTAATATATAATTAAAAAAAAATAAAAACCTCGGCTATTGTTTACTTATTTTCCTGGAATATACACACACATACCATACAATTCAATCAATCACAAATAATATAACCAAAATAAATATAATATAAAAAGTCTAATAAAAAGGAGTTCCAATATATGATGTGCTCTATTAATCTGTGCATTGTATACCACAGTACCAGGAAGAAGGAAGGAAGGATGGGAGCGCGGGCGAGACAGGGGTGACGCATGCGCGCGCAAGGGCGGCTGCGCGCAGTCGCCACGCGCCCGTCCTCTAAACAACATGGCGTACAAGGACGTATTTGACAGCCCCCAACAAATATAACCAGCTGTGTAGTGTATAGGTGATATTTAAAATTATTAAGTGCAGTGTTTACCGTGAGTGCTTGGAATACCGGCGTACGTTACATATTTTATTTATAAGGTAAGTTTAACTTAAATAATAAATGTGATTTGGATTAATTTTACAATTATTGCGGATTGCCGGCGTTAATCTCTCCCCTATAAGATTTCGATGCACCCTGAACACACCCTTATTGCCGAATAATGCTGCCCTCGGATTAGCGACCGCCAATTTAACTTTTTTGTTCAATAACATTTAATTAGTGTAACATTATATGTTTGTGCATGCATTCAAATTTTAAAAAATCTAAAAAAATGGCCACTGTGCTTATAAATATATTAGTACTAGGTATATTCCTAGTCAATACTAGATAAATCATGATATCATTATTTTTACGTAACTATAACGTTTCTGTTACTTAAAAGGAAACTGTTACCTGTCGATCGTATGATTTAGTTAATTTCCACGTATTTCCAATCTACAGTGATTGTTTATTTACAATTGTAGTAGAAAAAAAATGTTTAACATTCAATTACACGCACACGCGGAACTGAAGCAAGCATGTAATTGAATGCCCGCCGTAAACACATTCGAATCCAGGAAAATAACAATTTAATAACTGGATTAAGTATTTTGACGCACGCATTTTGCGGTTCCTAATTATGTTATTGGACTATTGTAATTCTATATATATTTACTTTGTATATAAAATGAGTAATCATATATGTCATTTATTAATATAATATTAATATATTATATTCAATTAATCTTAATTCAATTATTTAACAAGTATGTTTAAAATATATGTATTGGTACTTCTAGCATCCTTTATTTAAATAATTATATAAAAATCTTATATGATATATTCTTAATTATTCTTCAGGAAGTTATTCTATAGGATAATCAAGATAAAATCATTTCAGTATACATATATGTACATAAATTATTTATGTACATGTATTCAAAGATGATGTTAAAGGGGCTCTAATGATGATCACTTCCAAATACGCTCACATATACAATATTTTGCGAAGCATAGCGAATTTTAAAGCTTGAATTTTGTTGACGAAAAAAATTGGTATATCTATATATAAAAATCTTTTTTTTTTAACTTCTCGCTGTATCCCCCATATAGCAGCAGCCTGAAACTTACTTACTGTTAAGACACTCCGTTCCCCACTTTTCGCCGAATTGAGGCATTGCGCGCTGAGTGGCGGAACTCAACGGCAATGAAATATCTGGTAAGACTAAATGCGGCGTTGAGTTCCGCCACCCAACACTCAATGTCTCGACTTCGGGCGGAAACCGGAGTGTCTTGACACTAGGTTGTCTCTGCCTTCCCTTCTTTGCTATATAACTGAGATTGTTATATTCTTTTCTCAGTCATTGCATTAGTTAGTAGTGTTTCTCACAAGCATTACTGCATTATGAAGGTATTATTATCTTCTTAGTAGAATGTAGTTCTGATCATTTTGATATATTAGTACATCGATTTTATTGATTAAATAACGCCTTTGTGGCTTGGTTGGTCTGTATAAAGGTGATGGTTGTTGGTTCGAATAAATATTTATATAAGTATATTCATATATAAAGAATGTAGTGGTCAAAATCATTTGATTTCACGTAAGAAGTATGATCTACGTGAAGTAAAAGAACAAAAAGAACGATTAATATCTAATTCCTAAATTTCCAGGGTCGAATGGATAAGAAGCCCATACATTGTATGTAGATTAAATTATACGACATTACCTATTAATAGATTTTTATTTTTACTTTCCTCATAGATATTTCGAAATACGATGAATAGTCACTTTGTTTCTAGATAAACGTGATGTAAAAAGGATGTCGTACTCATACTGATATGTACTTATGGATTACGAGTCTATCGTACGATGACATTTTTGATTGATAAAATACTTTAATAATACTTAGTTAATGACGATTTTGACGTTTTTAATGGTTAATTCTGTTGTTTTAATGATATATATAGAACTAGCTGATAACGGCAACTTTGTATGTATGTATGTATTTCTAATCCTTGACTATTTACGTTTACCTCCCATTATTTGATATAAAAATATACCCATAACTTACTACCAACATTTTCAACATTATCAAAATCTGTAGGTATAGTAGTTTTTGCGTGATAGGCGTGATTAGATTCATGATTTTGCTTGTGATTTTGTGTGACAGACAGACTAACAGACAGTATGAAAGACACAAAAAAGTTGTCAAAATCATAATTTTGGTTTCTATTACTTGTATCGAAAGTACGAGTGATTTCTTTTGTATAGAATAATGTAATATTCAAAGTTAACATATGTAATTTTAGTAGTTCTTATTTAATTATATTTTATTATCGTCACCTATCTCACACATTGTTTTACGTAGGCAGAGGGAATTGATACAGCTTGCTCTACTCCACGTCACCGATATTTTAATTATTATTTTTTTTATAGTTAAATTAAAATTATTATGTCTTCCAAGAACATATGAATTGTATGATTATTGTACGAGGTGTGTTCAAAAAGTAAGGTGACTTTGTATTTTTAAGAAAAAATATTTATTGCTGAGGCATGATTGTGGTGTTGTTTTTGGCCAAAAAATCTCTCACCAGCAAAGATGAATGATGAGCAATTTCGGAACAAACTTCGCTGACACACGTCTCATGCCCAAAACGTTAGAAAAAATTTCATGGCACGAGCCAAGCGATATACCAACATCCTCAGCAACTTCTCTGATAGTGATTCGACGATTTTCCAGAACAATTTTCTTCACTGCTTGAACGTTTTCATCAGTTGTTGACGTGCTTGGGCGTCCAGAGCGAGGCTCGTCATTGGCATCTTCCCGGCCATCTTGGAAGAGTTTGTACCACTTGTAAACATTTTTTTTACTCAGAACAGTTTCACCGTATGCCACTGTCAACATTTTAAGTGTTTCGGAGCACTTTATTTTATTTTTTACACAAAATTTGATGCAAATCCATATTTTTCGATAGCAAGAAATCGCCGAGCACGCAAAACACTTATAACCTTTACGCCTCTCCCAACCAAACAAAAAATGCTATACACTTGAAACTTGGTACAGATGTTCGGGAAGAGTGTACCAACATAACAAAATAAAAAAATCGATAATCGAAAGTACGTTGCCCGCCAAATTTCACAGTCACCTTACTTTTTGAACACACCTCGTATAGTGAACAAGTCACTGCGGAAGAGTAGTCAAACAAAAGATGTTTCTTAGGTTAGTCATTCGCTTGGAAAATACTTTGTGGCTATTATTGACATGATAATGCTCTCATCCATCTTAAAATAAAGTAGTTTTTATTACTTTTTATTTTTTTGGCGTCACGCTGTATGCCGCATATAGCAGGGTAGGCAGCGGGCACCAGAGAACCAAGTGTTAAGAAAGTGTTACCTATTTTCCGCCGAATTGAGGCATTGCGTGCTGAGTGGCGGAAATCAACGCCGCGCTTAGCCTTGTTACTAAAGCGAGGAAATGAAAATACAAAATATTATGAAATATTTTTGTTTCCTGACGCGGTATCGAACCCACAACCTGTCACGTTTACAGTCACATGTTTGTGCCTCTGCGCCACGACGGGCATCGACGAAAGTAATTATTAACACTATTTTAGATATAATTTTATCGAACAATTCAATCTTGAATGAATTATCGTTTATGAATCACTATATTTAGCTGAACTAAAATCGTATGAGTCAGAGAAAATCTGTTGTAGAGCAACACTTGCTTAAATATCAACAAATTTGTGGAGTATTGGGGGTTTGAATTAGAAAAATGGTTACCGAATTAATAATAACTAGGCCCCACTGATGCGTAAACTACTCGTTGCCTTAGTAACGTGTTTGTCATTTTATACCTAAGGTAGTGTGTATAGTATTTATTTTTTGATGAAATTAAATTACTTGATGAAAAATTAATTAAATAATTTGATGAAAAGATTTTGATTGAATCTATTTCTATTATTTTATTGTAAATGATATTGGATTTCTGCATTTCTTGCCTTTATAAACTTTAGTTGTGTCAAGTTTTATGCTCCTCTGTCCAACAATTTTCGTAAAAAGGGGTACCAAATTATTGCTTGAATTAATTTTTCATTCGCGTATCAATATATACTTTAGGTTTAAATATTTATACATTATACACACATTTATAGGTTTGAACGCAATAATAAGATGAAGCGACATCCTGGTGAACTTGTAATTAGGTATTTATATATTGGGTTTTACCGGCAAACTTATTCTCATTATTTCTAAATCGAGGGTAAAGGAAAATATGAAAGTAAAAATTATCTAGAAATAGCAAAAATTAATTATATTGTATAATTAGTTATTTAATACAAACCTTGAGGTAACAATCTAACTGTGAAACAGTAAAAAGCGGCAAAGTCCGATGACACATAAGAGAAGATTAGCACAAAGGATGCTGAGTTGCATCTCAGGTTTATGCAGTCGAAGACGTTAATAAACGTTGGATGCGTGCCAAGTGCCAACTAACAAGACGTCCTTACATAATAGTGTCCTGTGACACTATAAAGCGTGGCTCAGAATATAAACCGCAGTTAAATGAGCTAATATAATTAAGCGGAGGTTTAAACATTAATTAGTTTCATCATTATCGATTGTTGTGTGAATTGCCAATTAAAGTTGTACATGCTTTGAAATAGGTAATACTTTTGTTACTTCTAGAATATCCTAATAATTAACAACGTCGCGCTGCATTTGTTCTGTATGTGACAATCGGATGGTAAATTTCAATTATATGGATTTTATTAGATGCTAACACTCAAAATTTTTCAATTTTTCATCCAAATTCAAAAAAATGGGGCTTACTAGAATATTTTTTTCTATATTTTTGTAGTTGTTAACGATTATACCTCTAACTGGAGCAGTTAAAAAGAATAATATTCAAGTAACGTCGCCAAAATACAGTTAATTGGTACACAAAATAATGGCTTTCGTTATTGGAAGACTTCCATTTTGGATTAGGCATGTTGCGACATACATTGCAATAGCGTTTGACTGAAATATGTACCTCAGTGTACATACTTTATATAGACATATATGGTGAAGTTAAATTATTGAGTCTCTATTGTGTCGGTTTTAATGACAAAAATACGTGTTTGTTAATATAATCGAATAAGTAATTAAGAAAAAATATTATTTACATGCAATAACTGCTACTGGGTTAAAATTCAACATTATCTTTACATATATAGTCATTTTTGTAATTAAGTAAAAGTAGATACTTTCGAATATTTTTGAAATGATGAAGTAATTATATAGCTGAAAGCTCTTTTATTAAAGCTCTCGCACTTATCGATAGTTGTCCCTGAACTTGTTTGGTCTAAATAAATGCCTACATTACTGAGACACGTCGGCCCGTCAGGTCTTTGAACCTCGAAATTCCCCTCCAGTGTGGAATAAGCTATATTTAGAACCGCACGATCTTACCGAATTGGGAATCTGTTATTACTTAAAATCTAGGAATTCATTACGAAACGCTGTATTGTATTTAAATTGATCAACTCCTTATGCAAAAGTTCGCGTGAATGTTCTTATAAATTTATAGCTGAAATGTCCTTAATTGATAAATTTAATCTGTACTAATATATGGGTACTTTATCATGGATGTATGTGAATGGTGAACCATATTGGATTTGTTATCTCAGACCATGTTCAATATTTTCATAATAAGATACGTGAGCCATGTTAGTAATTTTATTACGGCTTAAAAGATCCTATCATTGCTAATTATAGTTTATAATGTGTTTAAGACAAGCGTATAATATTACTAATCGCTGTGCCAACTAACTACTAATTATCTTTTTGTCTTCTATATAATATATACCTACTGTAAAACCTTATATATACGTCAAATATATCACAAGTGAACAAAGCATTAGAACAAAAAGATTTGAATGTATATACATAAATCACATATCTCGTCGCGAACGTTTAGGTCGATCTGGTTCTTTAATTGTCGGTACTGCTTTTTATTTGAGGACGTTCATTGTGAACTTAAGTACATTTGGTCTGCTGTCTGGTCAAGTTTTTGCAATTGGTTGCTTTTATACGAGTATTTTCTCGTTACCTAGGTCGTAATTGGTATGTAACTTTGACTTATACAATATATTTATCTTTACGAGTATATTACGGTCAAATTACGAAATGTCTTTGAAACTAGTAGTTTGTATGTTATTCTGATTTATAAATTATTCTATTGTTTCATTTAGATCCGTTCAGTAGTTTTTGCGTGAAACTAATATTTATCCACCATCATGAATTTTATATCATAAGAGAAACCATTTTATATCATAAGAGTAGGAATGTTTACTATTCTATATAGTTTTATTTATCGTTTTACCTATTCTCCTAATTTTATTATAATGTAGAAAACAAATTACAGATTATCATATTTCAAAATATTTTACAAGTACAAATCTAAACATAATTGCGAAAGTAATGTATAAAAGAAACCCTAAAGGAATTTAAAGCATATTGTTTCCCCATAAGGCAAGGTAATAGGAAACGGCAAACTCATGTGCATCTAGTATTTCATTACGTCTGTTGTATCAATTTTCGCTCCTCGTGTCGAAGTATGTAAGCATTCTGTTTTGTCTCTCTCGGTCTCAGCTAAATTTGCATTTAAAAGAAACTTATTACGGACTATTCATTATAGCGTCATATGTTAATTTATTTTTTGTCGCCATTATAATTATGAATGCCTGAGTAGGTGTGTGCCATCACAATTTAGTGACATCCGTTATTATTTCCGTTGACGAATTATTTGTTCATTGGATATGTCACCCTGTTAAATGTATGTATGAGTATAGTAAATGAGATCATCAATAATTTTAAGTCTAAGCCTATTTTCAGTTAATACTGGATAAATTAATATATTTGGAAAATGAGATAAACTGAGTTATCTAAACCGAAAATATCGGCAAGGTAGATGATTCTGGTTTATAAAATATTAATAAAGATAAATATATGCAAATAAATACATACACAAATGAATATATTAATATTTAGAAGAGAGAGAAAAACACATCATAACCGTTACAAAAATATCTGCACTGGGTGGCATAGAACTCACGATCATTACCTTAGAAACCTGACGACTCTATCTACTGTCAGATTATCAAGCCTCTTCACACAATAGGTATATAACCTTTGATATATAACTATACAATTAGAAAATCAAACAAAGTTCAACGTACCGACAAATAATAATCTTCTTTAAACATTCTGACTCTTAGCCAAAGATAATACATGACTCAGTAGATTGCTCCAAGCGTACTTTTCATTTGTGGACATGAAATATTTTCACGTCGAGATTAGTCCGGACAAACGAGTAGAGGCCGGTACGTTAAAACAAATCCAGTTAATCCTTCCCAGAACACGTGTGCTCGCGTTAATTGCGTTACCTACGTGTTATATCTGAGTAGCAGGAAGCTATCCTACACGTCCAACCATACATTACAAATTTAATATTAAACATATATGTTGCAACGTTCATAATACTGTAAATTTCTCACGTTTCTTGATACATTTTAATCTCAAGTTGATTTACTATGGCTCTGTGTCTCTGACAATGTAATGCTGTGGATGTAAGTTGGCGCCGTCGTGTAGTAGTCAAAAGAAAATGTGTACGTATGTACGTAATGATGAGATCGATGTTTTTGCTGTTTGTGATAAAGTATATTTTGTTTCTTATATTCTAAAAATTAGTTGTAATGAGTTTTATTATGGTAAAGTTGTTTTAAAAATAGATATATTATTATATGACTGTAATTTGAGTATAATTATATCACAATAACATGAAGTTATTTTTATTTATTTTTAATCCCCACTTGGTTGTATGGTTACATTTTTTTCGCGGAATTAGATTCCGCAACTATACGTGATATTTTTTAAAAATTTTATAAGCAGAGAACGGAGTGTCTTAACTGCTAACACTACGTTCTCTTTCCTGTACCTCTGCAGAACGCGATACGTGAAGCTAAATAAAACACAATATTACTTATTATATTATTTGTTTTGTACGAACGAGAACGGAGTGTCTTAACACTAGGTTCTCAGGTTCCCTCTGCCAACCCTGTTATATGTGGGATACGGCGTGAAGTTAAAAAAAATTGTTTTGTCTAAATTTGAAATATAAACAAATATGCTGACATACTTCAAAGACTGAATACGTTTTATATGGAATGAAAATAGAAAATACGCACTTAAAAACTAATGTAACGCGATGATGCATGTTGAGTTTCTTTCATTAAAGCAAAAACAGAAGGAGCAATAAAACGATCAATAGGATAACGTCGCGTTGCTAGAATACATTAAGTACAGTATAGGGGGAGGTGCGCACGCGCATGATTCACTTTTCTTACACGAAGAAAATGACACCGGATGCAATGTTTTGAATCTTTATATAACACTTCCTACGTTATTATGTGGATTTTAATAGTAATATATGTGTATAATTGTAGTTTAGGATTATTTAAAAAAAAATAATCAATGATCTATTTACTAAAGCATGTCTAAGTGTTTTTTTAACAAATTCACTTTCGCCTATATCGGACCAAACTCTTCACCAATTTTCATAATCTTTGCGACCAATCAAAGGAAAAATTAATATTTTCAATACGCTTATTAGTCCGACCGAAGTGTACTAGGGTTTATATTATGTTGTGGGGATAAAACCCTCATATGGTTTGAAAAAATCTATATACGCTTGCATATAAAATTCGTATGACGACAGTTGCACGTAACTCTTTGCTCTATATATGTATATTGGAATATTTCTAAATAGGTCGTTAAAATACTTACCTTTAAATATTTCGCCAACATTTCAAATATGGGATAACATCATACAAGAAATCTTAAAATAAATCGACCGGAACGATGTAAAAGCAATATAACAGCTGTGTGATTCACGCAGCTGCATGTTGCAGGAAGCGCCTGCTTCGTACTGAACTCTCACTATCGCGCGCGTTGCTGTGTTAAAACTGTACGGTTAGATGGAATACACCTGGCTCTGTGTTTATGCTGTGCGTACAATGTTGACTGTTGGTTATGGAAATGTTATATTTCTTGTTTACTTTTGATGATTTTTGATCTTATATATGTATTTTGTAGGGAAGTTACGTAATGGGTGTATATGATAAGTTGTTGAATGTATGTGTCAGGCGTGAATATGTTAACAAATTGATATTGTTTCATTTTTAGGCTAGGCATTTTAAGGTTTGATTGTAAATTTTATTTTTATGTTATTTAACTAAATAGTTTTTTAGCTGAAAGTTTTTTGATTTGCTTGAAATTTATTGATTCGGTCATTTTTTCACTCTACAAAAACAAATCTGTATGTATATGTATATACAATTATCTAATTATTGTCTTTTGGTACGGATATATGAACACGGCTTAATATTTGAAAAAGAAAGATGACATTGTGAAACCGTTACAATTCTTATCTTGCTTGTAGCAAACCTTTATATAGATTTGATTGTGTTGTATTGTCACCATTGTAGTGTAGTGGGGTTTTTGAATAAATACGTTGGTTGTGGGTACATTTACTAGGATGACTTACACATTTCACTATGCAATATTTCTACACATAGGGTATCTTTACTAATAATCGATTAATCCCTCTTGGGAATAATCGATTCATTAATCATTTGTTCTTTGTCTAACTCGCTTATGGGTAAAAGATGCAGATATTTGTGATTGCTTATTATTAATAAAATAGTCGCTGTCATATACTTGCTTTTTTTGCATCCCCAACATTGAAATTGGGAACTTGAGAATCTAGTGTTAAGAGACTCCGTTCTTGTAAGATTTCCGTTCCTTACTCTACTTGTTACTATCCGCTATTATGCGTACCTTAAAAGCAATCGAGTGTAAACCAAATAACTACTTAATTATTGACAAAATAATACTTTGAATAATATGAAATGATAATAGATGTACGAGGAAACGTGATAAAATAGCAGGACTTCTTGAACACTTCTGAATTGACATAAATATAACACCAATTTTACTTGCACTATTCATGTAATTATACGTTTGCGCCTACTCTACATTTATACTGACGGCGGTTTTTATTGACAAGTAGCGCCTGTTACTTGACGGTAGACACTCTTACTTTTGCACTTATTGCCTTGTTAAAAGCAATTGGATATATTTTTCTTCTTTCTTTCTTTCTTCATATGCAATATCTTTTTATTGATTATCATTAAATATTACGTATGTGATTGGTTTTATTTCTTTTTGAGTTGAATTCTATGTTATTTTTTATTATGTAGTTACATCATGTTACTTAATTTAGACGAGATTCTATAAATGCGATGACTGTTAGTTTGATTCCTACTCGGAAAATAATTATTATTTAAGACATACAAAACAAACAAGATCACTACTAAATAGGCTAATAATGAAGAAAGTTATCACTCATTTCTCTATTAACAAAGTATTATTGCGATAAATTTAAATAACCTCTGGATAGACAATTGTTTTTCCTGATAATATTTTTTTCGTTTCAATATAAAAACAATATGATATTGCATTCCAAGTTATTTTAATAACGAATCATATCATGCTTAATAATAAAAACCCTACGGCATAACAATTAAAATTTTAATTCTTTGAGATAGCAAATAAAATTTTAATACTTTGTCCTTATAAACTTCTGTGAAATTTGAGATATTATAATATTTTTTTGTTGAACCTTGCATTGAATGAGTGTCCTACCAAATTTACGAGCCGTATCTGAACAATATCTTGCGTGGTTAACACAAATTTATGCAGTATTGTATGCAAAAGAATTAACAAGGTATCAACATAAAAAAGGAGTTGATTCCATCCTGTTACCTTAAGCATTTTGTACAAACTGGTTTGAAATGTACAATTCCAGTCAAACTATTTCAATTGCCGTAACTTTGACTCTTGTCTGTTCTCATATTATTTCTATTTATACCTTTCGCAGTTTTAAACAGTTACCTAAATTTGCGTCTTACCGTGTTCGTTTTTGCCAAAATTAATTTTTTTTAAAGCCCAGTGTTAGTTTAAGGCTGTCTGTTGTTTGCCAGTATCTCATAAAGAAACAAAACCGTTTGATTTTATTACATTATAAATATGTCGCTTCTAGCATTTCTATAAATGCACCTTTCGATATTTTTAAATTTAAACAAAAAAGTGTAAATAAATTTAAACAGTAAATAAATTGTAATTTTTATTATTTTTTATTATTTAGCCACTTACAAAATTCGTTCCAATAATGAATACATTGACAATATTAATAATGTGGTCATTCTCATCGTTGGCGTACATTATTAAAAGAGAAACTGGCGAAAACCTTTTGAAAGTAATTTTATTGTTATATTTTTATAACAGAAGGAAGCAATGTAATTTGGAGAAAGGGGACCAATGGATTGGCTATAGAATAACAATCAGTTTAACATCCTCGTACGATACGAGCTAGAGTCGCTAGTGTGGTACCGCATATCGATTTTATTACTCGAGTACGTGATACCTACACATATTATTGGCGTAATCGGAGATAACATCACGATATATTAGGTATAATATGTGCAGTGAAAGTTAGTCATAAAACATTGTAATGGCGTGCAACATTCAATCAGATATCAATTTAACTGAAAACTGTATTTGCTACCAATAATCTTATCTTAATTATTGTCAAAAGTAATATAAATAAGGGTAACCTTAATATTGTTTTAAATTAAAAAAAAAAGTTTGTAATCTGTAGCACTTAATCTTGTCGTTTTGATTTTTTTATCATTTTAATTATATATTTTTTTATTATTGTGGTAACAAGGATCGCTTATCGATAGATTGACAACACTGATACATAAACACGGCCACGCATCGAATGCACAAGATGCAAAACGAGCGAAGGCCAGCCACTACGTGCCCATCGAATGGGGGTCACCGACGATACGGATGTCGAATGCGGGTTATATACCACTGATATTTGTCGCACAAATTATAGAACAAACTATAGATTGTTTATTTTTTATATTAAAAAAAAGTTTTTTGTATATTTTGTATAAAAAAGTGGTTTCATGTTTTATACCGCACAGCAAAGATAACAGCTAGAGAGAATCTAATGTAAAGGCAGACCTTTTATCATTTTTTCTCAGAATTCCAGACATTTTGTGTAAAGTGGGGGAATTTAACGCCGCTCTTTTCAGAACGGAGTAATAAAAAAATATATAATTATTGTGGCGAGTGGGAATCAAAACCACATATATATGTCGCCTTATATTTGCCAGTACCTATATTTCTTCGAATATAAAGCTCTGCGAAAAATCTGTGTGTTTCTCTATTCTTTTTAGCTTCATTCAGTTCTAAGTACTATTAAATTTTACGTAGGTATATATTCCTATAGGTACTATATAATACACGTTCACGGTTATGACGTAGTTAATGGCGCTGGCGTCTGTCACTCACTGTAATTAGCCACATTTGTGAAATGAGAAGAATTCTCTAAAAATGCGGCAGTAATGTAAAACAGTAAACTATGATACATAGTATTTAAGCATGATCACAATATCTTTTTTTAGTTACTTTTTCCCGCATAGCAGGGTGGTTGGAGAGTAGCTAATGTTGAGTCACTCTCGAGTTGAGTTCTCTATTACAATACAAAGTGTATTTATATGAATAATATTCGAAATCACAATTACCATGTTCGCAGTTTCTGTAAATAACTTTAGTGTAAATTACTTTTTCGTACATTCATTGTTTTCATTAAAAATTTAAAGCTGATGGGTATTTTATCCTTCAAAATATCGCTTTTGTGTAAAATATCTGTAGAAATTTCAGGAAATCCTCTTTAGTACTCCCTTACACTCTCCAAGGAATCTATATTCAAAGTTTCAGTTTTCAACGCCAACGTCCAATATCACTACTAACGCAAGTTTTATATATGTATTGCTAATAAATATATGAGACTTCATCATATTTGTAGTGTTTAGCATTAATGTTTTACCTTCTCATATTTTTAAGTTCACCAATAATTGTATTTATGTCAATATAATATTAACAATTTTTATGATACATATAAAACATCATCCAAAAGAATATACATTTGCGTGAATAATTCAAAAACGCAAAGACAATACAAAGTAACCACACTGGCTGTAAGGAGCTTCCGTAAGCTCCAGGGTACAGAATTAGTAGAAAGTTTGGCGAGCTCTTGCTTGTTCTCTCGTGTCTCTAATTACGCCCTCGCGAGCTATGTTTACTCCCATGCTATGTTTTAGAAGAATGTGAAAGCCTAGTTAGCTATTCCATTACTTTGAGTAGATTTTGATTGATATTTCGTTTGCGGTAATGGTATCCAATTATGGAAATATCTAGTTTAATAAGTAGATATTTGTTATTATGCTATGACCAAATTACATGAAATATTTATGAAATCTAGCCTATATATATCCTGTAAAATTAGATCCTTTCAATAGTTTTTTAAGTGAATGAGTAAAAAACATTCATCCTTCTTCATATACTTTCGCATGTATAATATTAGTAAGATACCATTACCAGTAAAATACCAGTTGAAGGAATTTTGTAAGGTAAATATCTAAGTAAATATACCATAGTATTTGTATGTAAAACATATTTTGAAACTTCAATATTTGCTATAATTTATTTTTGACGTCATTTTGGTTAATTTAAGATGACTATTTAATATATAGGTCATTGTTCTATATTTATTTTTATTATATTAACTGTGGTATAGTTGGTTTCTGGACCAAACAAAAAAAAAAGTGACTTGGCCGAAAAGTACGGGTGGTGAAAAAAGATAAATAAAAACTTTTTACATTCATAAGGTTTTAGTAAAGCTTTTTCGTATTAAACATCAATGCTAAACACTTCGCATGTAATTATATTTTAATATTTTTTTGGTTGGAATGCATATAACACTATAAAATATACTATCGATCCTTTTAATAAATATCTGAATTAAGATTTAAAAAAATTATATTTAATTAAATAACATTCTGGGTAATCAAAAAGTGCACACATAAAGCGGAGTTTAGTATACACATATATTTTAAAAAATGTTTAGATATAACGTATTCGCCTTATTTTTGTAATTGAAGGCGACCAGTGTTGCTATACAATACAATGGGAAACAATGGGTGATTGAGAGCAACACAGAGCGCTCAACTTACAAGGCCACCCATTGATTTGTTACACCCACTACCTAATGTTTTAAGTATCGAATAAATTATATGCCTATAGTTTTATAGTAGGCAAATTACAAACACCTTTATATATTGATACACTTATATATTGAGGCCATAGTGGCGCAGTGCGACAGTCTTTGAATGTTTACGAGATTGATTGTGGGTTCGATTTCCACTTGATGGAATAATTCTATTTGATTTTCTTCTAACTTCACGCTGTATTTCGCACATAGCAGGGTAGGTAGAGGGAACCTGAAAACCTAGAGTTAAGGCACTCCGTTCTCTTTCAACAATTCCGTTCCATACTTTCTGCCGGATCAAGGCATTGCGTGCTGAGTGGCGGAACTCAACGCCGCGCTTTGATATTTGAAATATTTTCATATTTCGCTCTGGTGATGCGAATGAATGAAATGCAAAATGCGGTGATGAGTTACGCTACTTAATGGCGAAAAAGGAAAAAACGAAGGGAAAGTGGCGAAAAGAGTATCCTGACAACAGGTCTCTCTCTTCTCTCTGACTACTCTGCTATGCGGGATAAAGCGTGAAGCTGCTTGGTTTCTATATAAAACATTTTTTAAAGTAGGCAGAGACTGCACTTTCCATTTTCCACCCGCATAGATAACAAGTGCCGGGTGGCGTTGCTCAATGTACCGCTTTAGTTAACTAAACTGAAGAAATAGATATATAAATATAAATAAGAACATTCTGCCGACTGATCTGACTGTCTGATTGAACTTACAATCATGCTTGTCAGTAATGTCTTACTGTACAAACTAAAACGATTTTTATTTTATTTAAAATCTATTATGTAACGTTTTCATTAGGGAGTTAAAAGAAATGCAAAATGTATGATGTTGTAGAGAAGTTTCACTGTCCTATTAATTTGATTAGTACTAGTTGAATTTGTGTAAAAGTATTTTTTTAGCTTTACGCTGTATCCCGCATACAAGCAGGGTAGGCAGCGGGAACTTAGTGTTAAGACACTCTGTTCCCCACTTTACGCCGAATAGAGCATTGCGTGCTCAGTGGCGGAACTCAACGCCGCGCTTTGCCTTGTTACCAAAAACCCAGGAAATGAAAATGTATCAGTTCTGAGAATATCAATATATAAAATTTAAATAATTTCAATTCGCCGCGATTGCGTTATCATTTTTAATACTAATTTATAATCATAATGAACCTTTTCGTAAAAAAATATTTTTGCCTTCTTATCTCAATAATATAAATAAAAATTTGATACAAATTAAAATATAACGTGTTTTCTTTTTATCTACTTCCGTATGGAATTATATTTAAAATAACATAGTTTTTTAACGTTACTATTGAAATACAAAATGTTCTTAAATGCAAGAGATTTCACACTCGCTACTTTTAAATTCAAAGTACCGTATCCCGTCAAACAGTTACTGATTGCCAGCGAGGGCCCTCGTAACCAGACTGCGCGTCTGCCCTCCTCGTTAACAGTCTGGGCACGTGTGAACCCTAGTTGACAGAAGTGCAAAAGTGATGCCGCTTTGTACTTGTCTTCAATGTATGAATAAACAGCTATATGTTAAATGAAGGAGAAATGTGTAATGTCAATACATACTCTAACTTACTGCAAGTATCTGAGTTTAATTTAATCTATGGTATTTGGGATTTTTTGAAATTTTTATAACAATTGAATTGGTGAGTGCAGAAACAACGTAAGTCACAAAAAATTTAAAAATTCGTAATCGACACTTTTTTCTCCTCCAAAATTTGAAAATCTGGACTTACGTTGTCTCTGTACTCACAGATTCAATTGTTTTATTGTTTACTATCATGATACTTGTTATTATATTATAGACAGATAATACAAAATCTTTATAAAAACTGGGAAATTTCATCTAGATCTGTATTGCGAGGAAGAGTAACAAACGCCCTTCAATTCCTCCGCACTAACTTTTGCAGTTTTAACATTAATATGCCTAGAGGAGTTAGGAACAAAACCTAATTATAATAAAAAAAAAATTAGTTCAGTTCAGTTTTTAAATTATATCGCTTCGAGCGTGATAAAAAAAACAGCTTCACGCTTTATCCCTAGTTTCAAGACGTCACCGATTATGGTAAAAATATATTACTTTTTTTTTTAACTTCACGCTGTATCCCGCATATAGCAGGGTAGGCAGAGGGAATCTGAGAACCTAGTGTTAAGACACTCCGTTCTCTTTCAACAAATCCGTCCCCCACTTTTCGCCAGATTGAGGCATTGCGTGCTGAGGGGCGGAACTCAACGCCGTGCTTTGCCTTGTTACCAAACCCATGAAATGAAAAAATCCATTTCCTGGAGTGTGAATCGAACCCACAACCTGTCGCGTTTACAGTCGCTCGCTTGTGCCTCTGCGCCACGACAGGCGTTAAAGGCCGTTAAATATATTACTAAAAGAGTGCATACTATTGAAAACAAGCATTAGAAACCCTTTATTTTGCCTCCTTTCAATGTAAATATTGTCTTTAATATAACAACTTAGTATGTATATAGAACAATCAAAACCACGCGTGGCGTGACAATAAGTGATGGTGACACTTTTATCGGCCGTAATAATTTGAAAATAAAAGCGCCCCTTCAATTGTGCAGTTGTATATGTTTTTTCAGTGTTTAAACGCTATTCAAATGAGGACCCTTGTGTCCAGACATTGTCTACACTTTTCGTTATTACTGTAAGCACGTGGCAACTCGAGTTGAGTATGCTAAAGTGACAAGTCTTATACAAATGTTACCGCCAAAAATGAGAAAAAATATGGAGGGTCTTGGGTAAGGACTGGGTGTTTTGAGATAGTTATTTTTCTTGCGTGAGAAACATTGTTGTCAAGTAGCGTAAAGAACACGGTTTTATTTGTCAGGTATAATAATGTCTCTAGATATTTATATCTTAGATCTAAGCTAAATAACATAAATTTATCATGAGAAATTATTGTAATACTCCAATAAAAGGCACGGAACCATGTATCTGTTGTGATCCGAAAATATTATTAAATTTTCAGAGTATTAAAAAACATATTAGTGATACAAATTATCGCTGTACTTGTGTAATTCATATTAAAGTTTACTTATGCTTATTACTTTCTTTGAATTGCAAAAATGACCAATGTATTTCTTACAAGGTCAATTAAAATTTAAAAGTAAGAATATTAAAATGCGGTTACATTTTTATCAATTTTATTTGTTTCCCTGTCATTTATCACTACGCCCATGTGTAGGTAAGCCCGAGGCGGCACTTTCAAGCAAGGTCGGAACGGTAAAACCTAAAATTATTTTAAATGTTCTTATATGATAAATGGTGTACGTATAATGTTACAAACACTTCAAATAACTCGTAAGTTTAGCAACTACACTACTTCCAGCTTCACGTTTTTTCCGCATAGCAGGGTATTCACACAGACCCTAGAGTTATGACACTCGGATTTATGTTTTATAACTCAATTCTACTCAATGCCATGCTTGTGTGTTACCAGAGCGGGAAGACGAAAATAATTTAAATATGATCATTTCCCAAATGAGAATCGAACCCACTACACCACTAATCGCATATAATTAATAGTCAGACGTCTGTTATTTTATTGATAGCTGTTATTTGTAATTGAAAGAAAGTATCGAAGTGCTAAGTAAACCTTCAGTTAGCATTTTGAACTCTGTAAACCTTTACAGCTAGGTTTGGTCGAAATGGTTTTCAGTCGACAAAATTTACAGGTATAGACTACGTATATTGAAAATATATTATGTGCTTGTACATACATACATACATAGCTGTATCCCACATATAGCAGGGTATGCATAGAGAACCTAGTGTTAAGACACTCCGTTCCTCACTTTCCGCCGAATTGAGGCATTGCGTACTAAGTGGCGGAAGTCAACGCCGCTTTGCATTGTTACCAAACCCAGAAAATGAAAAATTTCATTTTTTTGTAGTAGAAATTGAACCCACAACCTGTCGCGTTTACAGTCGCACGCTTGTGCCTCTGCGCCACGACAGGCATATGCTTGTACCCTAAATATTAATGAGAAAGCTTTCTGGCTTACCTATTTGTTAAATTATTGTTCTCGCTTATTACTTTACTTTATTTACTTGATAATAAATGTGAAGAATTATGACTAATTGGTCAAACAGATGTAGATTGGGGACGAGGTGTGGTTAAGTAGGATAATGACGTAAACTTAGAGAGTGGTTATTTTAGTAGTCGAGTATTTATTTGTTTCATTGACATACGAGTACGAGTATTGTCCTTCTCATAAGGTTTTTTTTATTACGAAAATGAATGGAAAGGCATTGACAACTGCGTTTAATTGGGAAAAATATTTAAATAGTAAGTTTATATGCATAATGTTTATTTCTATAGTCATCTAAATCAGGGCTTCTTAAAGTATGGGTTGCGTAGCAAAATTCTGGGGTCGAGAGATTTTAATGTCATATATTTATATATACCATTTTGGCCAATCACCATTTTGTACGGGGTCGTCAAGAAACTCGCAAAGATAAATGGGGTCGTGAATGACAAAAGTTTAAGAAGCCCTGACCTAAATAATTAAAAATTAGTAATAAAAAAAAAAGATTAAAAACGCCTGTCGTGGCGGAGAGGAAAGTGAGGAACGGAGTGTCTTAACACTAGGTTCCCTCTGCCTACCCTGCTATATACGCCATACAGCGTGAAGTTATACGGAGCCAGTTAATAAACTCCGATATTATATAATCTACTGTCCTGTTTTTTGTACAACTTAATATATTCATCTTATGCTAATATCAATTATATCATTTGATATTTATGTCAGTTTATCAGTCAAATAGTTATTTAAGCCGGGCGTGCCTAAATGATAATTCTTTAGTTTTTGCCTCCATTCATGCTTCGACGCTTCCGTGTGTTCTTGTTTCATTTGCATTTGTAAATATTACTTGCCGATAGACAAAAAATATATGTTTTTTTGTTAGTTTTTTATGTGTAAGTTTCACTTTTGACTTTTTTTACTCAGGAGACGGATAAGATTATAGATTATTCATAGACGGATTACGTGAGGAGTGCAGGTTCATATCGTGTTAACATTATTACACAATTTAGAATTATATATGAGTTAAATGTAATTTAGTATGTATGTATAGTAAACGGTAATAAAAGTTACGAACTACGTATGTCGTTGTGAGTTCAGAGTAATATAAATAAATGTACTAGAGTCTAGTAGACTTGTAGAATATATTTTCCATGACAGCTGTTTAAAAAAAATGTTCCATTTGTTATGTAATGATATTTCCATATGTTCGATACCTATTATTTAATTGTTTATTTTAAATTTAAAGGATCTTTTAACTGTAGTATTTTTGATTTTGTAGTTTAATATTACTTTATATAAATTAAATGTTTACGCGTTACTGACTGACCAGACCATTGGGTATAGAAATTTGGCATGTAGGCTCTTTGGGGACTATAGAGTAGTACTAAGAGAAGATTTCTCGAAAATAGTACCAAAATGGTAAAACGGGATTTTATTTTTTATAATCTACGCAGACAAAGTCACTGGCTACACCTAGTTTACTATACAACACAAACATTGTCAATAATCATTGTCAGCTAGTTATATAACTATAAGGGTATTTGACCGCATTCTTAAATACATTTTAATGTTTTAAAGTATAAACGGTGTATTTAATTCTAGTAATATTCAGATTTTGTCGCAAACACCGTAATTTGGGTTAAAATTGATAGTTATTCGTTAATTTGCTAATTAAGCGGCACCCACCGACCGAACAACATTCCTTATGTAGATAAGGCTAATATTTATCATTACTATAGTGGATAATACAATATTATGTGTGTTTAATTAAAAAAAATCTTTCGCACGCGACTTTGCAAATATGAAAGAGGCCTACTTACTTTATTAGAAGTATTAAGTTTTCTGCATCACACTATTGGTGTTTGGGGTGTTGGAATACTCACTTTCTCTAACTCGACCGATGGAGTGGCTGTGATTTCATATACATATAACAATGAACATGCTCTTAAACAAAATTCATGGATATAACACACACAGTATATGATTAGATATATTTTATAATTACGTTAAACAATTTCAGATATTTTTCAAGTTTGAGATTTAATTTTAATGTTTTTAATAGATACATATTATATTAAATGGTCATATAAGTATGTTACTATCTTACTAGATCTGAGAGATCTCTCTCTATATTATGGGTAATATTTTAACAATTTGTTTTTCATATTAATGTATCTGATAGCTGTATCACCCACTGTAAGGGAATATCTAGATCCATCCAGTAGATTTTTTGTAAAAAGACAAACATGCATACATCTTCACAAACATTAGCATTTATAATATTAATAGGACTATCAGCATTTTGCCATATAAAGAGCACGAAGTGATTCGTCACCCTAATCTCTACATTTTACTTATCTAGTTTTGATTTACGTAACTGGACAGTAGAGTAATTATAATTATATATATAAATTTTACTCCTATTTGGATTTGAACCCGTGATCATTGTATTCTGATCGACGTTATTCATTATATCGACGCTAGTTAGTCATTATATTTTATTATAAATATTATATTATTATTTCACCGCTACCACTAATTGGTACACACATATTTCCTTAATATGTTTTCCTTCAGCTCAACACAAAAGTGCACTTAACAAAGTGCTATTGCTTGCTAACCCATAACAGATGCATATTTAACTATTCTCAAAGGAAACGAAGTAAAGAAAGCGGGACGAACATGACGACGTAATTTGCTTTTATATTATTTTGTTTTAAATAATTAGGTAGGTAGAGTAGGACAGTGTTTTTTATGTCGTTCTTTAGTTTTTGTGTCCATTTTAATTAAGAAAAGGGGAAAAGAAGTTTTTATTTTTTGGTTTCCTTATATTTTGCGTTTAGGAGAATTTTTAGTTATTTTATAAACATATAATGACCTCGAAATGGTATGACGGACAATAGTATAATAATATTTTCAATATGTGCTGTACGCACAAACAACATAACCACTTTTATATTTTACATATATATATATATATTTTTGTTATGACTTTTTATATTGTAATTATTACTTAAAATCTTTACTAGTAATAAGTTCTAAAAAACTTATACCAGTCAGTAAAGACGTAAATATTGTTTATAATAATGTAGGCTTTTTTATTTTTCTTCTCTAATCTAAGTTGTATTTTGGTGTACACTAAAGTATAAATAAATAAATAGAAGTGTGGGCGTTGAGATCCGCCACTGAACTCGAATGTGGAAAATGGAGAGTTTTAACACGTCTTGCCTATCTTTCAAAATGTGAAGCTAAGCTTCTCCCTGTGAGGGGACGGAGTTAGAACACAATTCCCCTCCGCCGCTGGGTAGCGTCCCGTAAGAGGCGGGTATCCCAGTAGTTAGGTGGTAAGAGGTTTTTCCTCTGTTTGGCTGACAACCACTATCATGTCAAAGACAAACCGCAAGATCTGTCATGTGTTCCAGTTCGATGACATGTAAGCTAGGTTTTCACCATTCCCACTTACCCTTACCCAAAATGTGTACATTGTCCTCCCCCTTCTATCTGTATCATCTAGGTCAGCAACGCATCTGCAGCATCTCTGGTGTTGTAGATGTCTATGGGCGAAGGTGACCACTTACCATCAGGTGGTCCTTCTGTTCGTTTGCCCTTCCATCCATAAATCCATAAAAAAAGCTAAAGTGAGTAAAAGAGCGTAAGACTATAAAGAGTCAAAAAGTAGCAATTAACCGACAATGTAGTAATTAACTAATATTATATACATTCTATGCAACAATTAGATTGGTTCTAAATAAAAGTAGCATGACCAATATGCGCTTCCGTTGGATTTCCTGATTCGTAATTGCAAATAATGTAACAATAATTTACGATATTTTTATGCTATTTGTTTATATAAGTATATGTTTGGTGTGATCTTTTAAAATTATTGAAATGATGTTCCTTCTTTATGTAATCTATTTACATATACGCCTGTCGTGGCGCAGATGCATATTCCGCATTTAGCAGGGTAGGCAGAGGAAACCTAGTGTTAAGACACTCCGTTCCGCCGAATTGGGGCACTGCGTGCTAAGTGGCGGAATTCAACGCCGTGCTTTGCCTTGTTACCAAACCCAGGAGATGAAAAATTCCAATTCCTGGAATGGGAATCGAACGCACAACCTTTAACCAAAGCGTTTACAGTCGCACGCTTATGCCTCTGCGCCACGGCAGGCATTTTATTGAAATAAGAATTTATCACTATAACAATTTAAGTAATGGCGACAATTTTCAGTTTTTGCTAAGTGTCTGAGCGAAACCGGTATACGATGCGCACATGTAATCGGTTACGTGGAACCAAGAGTTACGAGCGTCTTCGCAAAAATGTTATAAATAGTAACAACAATGGTTATTCAATCCAACAGGTTCTTGTATGACGAATATTCGTGAAAGTTTTCATCTTCTAGCCTTAAAACGAGAAGATTCCTATGTGTTTTTGTATTGTGTACGTAAGAAGTTTTATATCCTTTGACAATAAAAATTCTTTCGATTTTACCTTCTAAAATTTATTGTGTATTTAATTGATATTTAATTTATTTTTAAGTTGAATTATATTGTAATTGTCTAGTATCAGCTATATTCTTGATTCAGTGTAGTATTTGTGTTTAAAGAAACCTAGCCAGTAATTAAGCACCTACTTAAAACAACGTATAATTGTTTCCTGACAAGTTTCGATTTTTTTAATTTGCATTAAACACAAAATCTACATAATTAACATGAATATCCACATAATTAATATAAATTGTTTTCCTTAACAAAACTCCTTTAAGCAAAGTTGGCTAAGAATCTAATAATATGTTAGGTTATAGTTATGATTTCTTGTTACACCTAGAGAAACTATTGATAAGTTACTTTACATTCAACGTTTTGGCTATTTTAGAGATATTAGGGAATCAAAGAAATAAACAAATTAAATCAAAAAAGGAATTAAAGGACTACTCATCCTGGCAAGAACATCACTTTCGTGCTATGAAAAGATGGTGTTACGGATCGGATCAGGGCACTTCTGCAAATTTTCAATCAAATCGTATGACAGGAAGTGAGGGAAATTGCGTTGCAAGATTTTCCTATATAGAGCAATAAATAAAAATTTATATATTATATATTTTAAAATATAAACACTTCCTTCATTTGGGTAAAAGATTATTCTTATATGATTAATATACTTAGAGACAGTATGTATTACGTGATATCAATCAAGTATCATAATTAACACTGTAATTACACTAAGATGTGAAATACTGATTAAATTGACGGAAATGAATATGATATGTTGTCAATAGAACTTATTCCGCATGAATAGACTGTTATTAAAACAAATTGTATGTAGTATGTGTATACAGTATTGACTATTATGATTATTATGTTCTCATATATTTTACTAGTGATGTACTGTAGATTCTTCTTAAATTTGTTTTCTTCAGTGCTTTACGACCGCAAAATGTATGCCTCATTTCACTATTCTTGTTAATTACTTTATTTATATTAGTTATTGAAAATGGCTATCCAATTGTGTGTCGTTTTTATCTTATGTTTCTAAATTTTACAAATAATGCTCACATTATGGATTTCCGAAACAATTTTTGTTAAATTTTATACTACCATGTCAAGTTTTTGACAATTTCGTCAATTTACTGATTATTTTATGACCTTTTAAAGGATACATTTTTTTTTTTAACTACACACTGTATGCAGGGTAGGCAGTGGGAACCCGAGAACCTAGTGTTAAAACACTCCGTTCTCTTTTAACAGTTCCATCCATTTCTCAGTATTCGTATTTAAGATTATTTTGTTAATATAAAAAAATAAATGAACTTTTGTAACTATAATTCCATTAAAGTAATAGTAGTTAATATTGTAGTTAGATTTGTTCTACGTAAAAACAATAAAGTGGACACCCACGTCAGCACTTCACTGAGTTCAAGTGTTACATAGAAAGTTTGAGTTGACCCCAAAACACAATTATAATCAGAGTATTCGACAGGTTGTTTCATTATTAAAAGTATTTTGCATATCTATTCTTCTTACTGTTAAAATTTAAACTGCTTAGTTATGTAGTGAAATACTCTTGTGTAACTAACTTGGACATCCGACTTCGTCTCCGATTTCAAAATTACACATTTGAAGGAACAAAAATGCTTTGTCATATATGTATATATTAATAGTATAAGTAATGAATAACTTCCTATATTTTCTCATGTCTTGATTGTATGTATAATGTGATTATGTACTTGACGTTAAATAGTTATTGATATGAGGATGGTCCATCCTCATCCTTATTATATAAATGTGGTAATATTATATAAACGCGACAGGTTGTGTGTTCGATTCCCACTCCAGAAAATGGAATTTTTCATTTCCTGGGTTTGGTAACAGGGCAAAGCGCGGCGTTGAGTTTCTCCACTCAGCACGCAATGCGTCAATGCGGCGGAAAGTGGGAAACGGAGTGTCTTAACACTACATTCCCTCTGCCTACCCTGCTATATGCGGTATACAGCGTGAAGCTATGTATGTATGTAATGCGAATAACTAACATTTTGTGTATAGGTATTTCAAGATATAGTCAAAGCTTTAGGATGTTTAAAACAGTAGTGATACCAGTCCTTAAATCCTTAAATTGTTGATGTTGTCATATATGACAATGAGCAATTTTCAATTAAACTTAAACTAATTTGGATTTCATTATTTTATTTACTTTTTAATGATCGTTGTTTTCATTTAAGAAAAATACGATCGAATCTATGTACAATAGAGAAGAGATACAAATGTGGGGAGCTATACAATATTATGTATATTATTAGAAAACCTTAAATAATCTGCTTCAGCTACAATATATAATAAAATGTTTACTTAATCTGTAGTATTAATTGTAATATGTATGAAATAGTCTAACATGTGTTCAAGCAAGCGTAGCCCATTATAGACGGTACTTCCAATCGGATTACACGTAAATTATTGCAATATTCAAATCTATGTAAATGGAACAATTTAACAAATTAGTTACAACAGCTTAGCCAGAAGGCTGTAGGCGATTAATGAAACAAGCATATAATTATGAATTTGCTGTTGGGCGTTTGACTATATATATTTAGAAAACGTATAAAAATTTGGACGCAGCGGGACTCGAACCCGCGCACCTTGGAAACCGTCAAGGCGCTCTGACAAGCGCTAAGTCTGTTCTAAAAATGTTTTTCGTTTCCTAAGTGTGTGATGAACACTTTAAAACTAAAATATATAAATTTTGTTATCAGGTAAAATTAAAATATTCTATAAATTAAATAATTAATATTTGTTATCTTTTTGTTTACTTTCATTGTTAATATTAATAGATTGGTTTGTGCAAAAAATTTTTCACTTACTTAACCAGCACCTATAAAATATATTTAGGATTATATACACTGCACTAATTGAATAAATCTTTTCTTCACTTGTTTCATATTGTTAGAAGAAGGTTTGTATCAAAAACATATAAGATAGCAAATATTTAAAAATCTCAGTCTTGACGGCAAAAAATATGACGATACGAAGTCCGTCGGGTCAGTTGGTACATAATATAAATTAATTCACTGCATTCAGCGAGATACCTGCAAAGTGCGCTTTAACAGCGGCAGTTCTTTTCACTTTTTATACGCTTTTACATAAAATATTGACTCTTGAAGTGTCCATGCTAAAGTTTTGGTATAGTCATCAGTTGTAAAACATATTAGATATTTGTCTAACTTTCAACGGCTATAGCCATTGTAGTGTCACTCAAGTAGACAGTTCGTTTGTTTGTCATCGCTTCCAGTATGGCTTCTAATCTATTTTTATAGCTGTGTAAATGAATGCTTTCTAACTCTTCGTCTTCTAAATGATATTATATTAATTTTGTATGGAGTTGTAATTAGTTTTAAACGTAAAATTTTGTTGATATTGTTGTTTTATTTTAGGCATTTTTTTAGCTTCACGCTGTATCCTGCATATAGCAGGGTAGGCAGAGGGAACCTGAGAACCTAATGTTAGGACACTCCCACTTTCCGCCGAATTGAGGTATTGTGTGCTGAGTGGCGGATTTCAACGTCGCGCTTTGCCTTGTTACCAAACCCAGGAAATGAAAATACTAAACATTTCCTGGAGTGGGAATCGAACCCTATAAAATATATATCGGATTTCGTCATTCTAAGTCGAAAGGAGTGTATTATCATCAAATTACTCCAGTCCGTTTACTTTGTAAGCTGCAGCTTATACTCATATATAAGATAAAATTTAATTATCTATATAATTGTTCAATTACAATATAAATGTAGTCGTTTTGCAATAGAACCTCACATATCCAGATACTAGACAGTAAATATACCGTAAGAATTCTCTGTAGAGCTAATGATTGGTTAGCGGTCTCGTGTTTACACACGGCTTAACATCTGTCTCCGAATTGAAAAAGTCCATTCCTTATTTACGTTATCCTAAAATAGTATGCGGAAGACGAGGAAACAGGGAATCCAAATATATGGTCTGTTAGATTATTTTGGGCTGACTTGCCCTAAATCATTTACGAATACATTGTTAATTATTTTTTGAAGTTATTTTAGATTCTTGGTATTTCGTTTTTTCTTAGTTAAAAGTAATAAATAGGTATAATAATTTGTATGTAATTTAAGAATAACGTGCTCTTTTTCTTATTACTATATGAATTTAAATATTACTCTCAATACATATAAAATTTAGTATTTTATTACCCAAGAAATGTCTTGGGTTTGGTAACAAGGCAAAGCGCGGCGTTGTGTTCCGCCACTCAACACGCAATGCCTCAATTTGGCGGAAAGTGGGGAACGGAAATGTTGAAAGAGAATGGAGTGTCTTAACACTAGGTTGTCTGGTTCCCTCTGCCTACCCGGCTATATGCGGGATACAGCGTGAAGTTAAAAAAAAAAGAACATATAAATGGAAAATGGGGAATGGTATGTTATAAATGACAAATCTTATTTATTTTTATTCATCTTTTTTATCTCATGGGATTCTTTTACGGGTACTAGATTAGGGACACAGACGGGTTACGTAGGACTCCAAGCCTGTTGATGCCGACATACTGCTAATTAATATCTCATTCCCACCTCTAGTATGGGTTACCAATTTTCCGTCACCTGACCAACCAGGTTAAAAAATAATTGTAAATATGTTTAAATAAAAAGCACATTTATACATATTAATGTATGATAGATAATTGTAGGGTTAAATCCTTCAAAAACACACACCGTTTCACTAAAAATATATAAAAATGATAAAAATAAATATAGACATATATATGAAATATATTGTTCAAGAAAAAGTAATACAGTTCACAATGGAATACGAAATATATAATGATGTGTATGTTTAGACGATATTTTCTAGTCAATTTACTACAACCTGTCGTTAACCTGGATGCTCAAGTACTGCTCTGCTTGCCATTGTTGCGTGCTGCATCTTGCATCATTTTGTCTAGCGTTTGGGCTAGATATAATATATAACTATATTAGATTTATTGCTATTAAAAAAGTTATCGTTACATCGACTTGATCTATTGTGTAAGAATGGGTAGAATATGATCCAAAAATTTCGTATTACTATACTGAGGCAATTTTATGTACAATGAAGAGACAATTTATTGTGTAAAATAATGTTCTTTGTCTGTTGCTGAAGATAATCTATATATTAATACGCGAAACAAAAACTTTAAACCCTTTTTTACGAAAATTTCGTGGAGGAGAATGAAAATTGGCACACTTATAGTTTATTTACGAGTAGCAAAGTAGTGCACAATATTAATATCTTTTTAAAATAATGCATAAAACATAAATTACATTAATAAAATGAATATCACACACACTATTATGGTTTGTATATGTACGTTGCTAGGCAACGCGTTGTTAACGCGTCAACGAAGACACTAGTTCTCTAAAATATGTGTCCAATACAATTAATACATCTACCTTCCATTACGTTCTAAGTATGAATGTCATGACCAGGAAATTGCATGTCACCTTTGTGAACATTCTATAAACGCACTTCTAACTGTTCTAATGGTTGCTTTTTAAATGCTGCTTGTTATGGATTGGTTAAGATTTTTTTTAGATACACGCTGTATCCCGCACATAGCAGGCAGAGGGAACCAGAGAACCTAATGTTAAGACACTCCGTTCTCTTTTTAACATTTCCGCTCCCCACTTTCCACCGAATTGAGGTATTGCGTGCTGATTTGCGGAACCTAACGCCGCACTTTGCCTTGACTAGAGCAAGGAAATGAAAATATTAAATCAAGTTTTCTCACAATTATATTTTTTCTCAATGCAAGTTATCTTATTACCAAGTCATTGTGGAATGTCATTTTTTCCTTATCCAATAGAATCGGTTGGTTGAATCCTTCCTATTACGGTGTCATTCGAGTCAACTTTTATATTACGTGTAAGGTGATTAAATTTAATTCTTATACATTTAAAGTGCCGTAATAATATAACTATGTTGGTTTACTGTTTCTTTGTTCTCTATTTATGTTTTACTAGTGTCTTTATTTGGTTGCCTAGTAACGTATATGTCACTTTATATAAACATGGATGTCAAGCCATGGTAGTGTGTGTAACATTTATTTTATTAATTTAATATGTTTTTATGCTTTATTTTAAAAATGTATTATCGTATCACGTATTAATATATAGATAGTTATTTTTGTATTAAATTTATATTAATTAATTATTTTATTCTTTTTTTTGTATCTAATGTGTTCTTAACTTTATGTCTTCTTTCTTATATGTTTTTAAGTGTAATAAAGAACACAATAAGTAATGTTTTGTTAACGCCTGTCGTGGCGCAGAGGCACAAGCATGTGACCGTAAACGCGACAGGTTGTGGGTTCGATTCCCACTCCAGGAAATGGTATTTTTCATTTCCTGGGCTTGGTAACAAGGCAAAGCGCGGCGCTGAGTTTCGCCACTCAGCACGCAATGCGCAATTCGGCGGAAAGTGAGGAACGGAGTGTCTTAACACTAGGTTCCCTCTGCCTACCCTGCTTTATGCGGGATACTGCCTGAAGCTATGTATAAATAATGTGATGGAATGCCATTTCCAGGATCTTTTCACATCAGATATAAGTGATTATAATTACAATTATTACAAACGTCTCGTCTTGCACAATGGAAATATGTTTTTGTTATTACCAATCAATATTATTTTTAAATAGGCCATTGTCCATTGGCATTCCCAGAAAGACTTGCGTTCCGTTTTGAATTCAATGGACTCACTGACCGTAGTCGATTCGTGACTGTGGTATTATTTTCCAATTTTTCTCGGTCCCACGCTTAAATTGATCTTATGAGTCGGGTTCATTATATTAACATATAAACAGTCGTGTCGGCACGTTCTGTGGTCATCTCAGTTAAGTTTAGAATGCGGAACTATTGGATCTTATTGGGATAAATTAATTTTAATTTTTTTTATAATCTGGTTATATTAGATTTAAGCTAAGAGCATAAAAAACTGTATATTTTAGTAGCACTTAATAAAGTTTTTCATCTATATATTAATATGTGAAGCAAAAACTTTACCTTGGTCGGAGGACCATGTTTGGCACACCTATAGGTTATATAGCGAAGAAATCCAGAATGATAAAATCTTTTTAAAATAATGCATAAAAAAATATATTAAATATTAAAATAAATGTTACACGCACTACCATGGTTTGAAATCCATGTTTTATATAAAGTGATATATACGTTCTTAGGTAACACGTTGTTAACGCGTCAACGGGTACACTAGTATTTATAATTGACCGTTTTGTATATACTTTATAATAAAGGTATGCGTATTATGTAGCAGACCCTCGCGTGTTCGACGGTCACATAGCGCTCACCATACTTGCTTCAATTAGGTTAGATGGTTTCACGCTTAATGCATTTAACGCGTACTGCAAGTACCAAGTAGGGCTTGTAACCCTAGAAAGTATACATTATAACTTATATGTTTTGTATATATATTTTTCAATTTTAACTGTAAACTATATTTGCAGTGTAAACACTAATAACAGACACAATAAACGCAAAGTATACTATTTGATTTATTTATAGTAGTGTCCCCGTTGACGCATATACGAGTACAACGCGTTGCTCGGCAACGTATATCTCACTTTATATAAAGGATGTCAAACTGTGGTAGCGTGTGTAACATTTATTTTAATAATTTAATATACGTTTTATGTACTATTTTAAGAAAATATTATCATTCTGCATTTCTTCTCTATATAACCTATAAGTGTACCTAGTTTTATGTTCCTCCGTCCGCGTAAGTTTCGTTTAAAGGAGTATAACATTATTGCTTACACGGTACACGTGGAGATGTATAGAAGGAGATAAACTTATATAATACATACATAGCTTCACGCTGTATCCCGCATATAACAGGGTAGGCAGATGGAACATAGTGTTAAGACACGTTCCCCACTCTCCACCGAAGTGAGACACAAAGAGATATAGCGTTTATAAAACCTGAAATAAGATCCCGGTGGATTCAAAGTAATTCCAATAGCATTTTGTAATAGCGACAATTATTACAAAATCTCGGTCACGCAATTCGAGGTTATTTACCCCATTTTGGTATTACGAGGAAGCACGACTTTAGAAGACGGTGATGAGGATTTTAAATCATTTTCATTTTACATTGTGTGCAGCTTCTGACGTATTTTAAATTTTTTGAGATTAATTTACTTAAGTTTAATAATGCATTAGTGTAGTTTTTAACAGACTTAAAAGAAGGAGGAAGTTCTCAGTTCGACTGTTTTTTATGTGTGTTACCGCATAACTTTTTACTGGGAAGAATTTTGATGATTCTTTTTTACATGATAGCTAGCACTTGTGGTGTAGTCCTATTTAATTTTAGTTAAGATGTGATAAGTTGTTTTTGAGTTATTCGTAATAATTTTACTTGTTAGCTCATTTTGTCTGAAGTCGGTTTTCTTTTTTCTAGGGTTTTTGAAGTTAAAAACTAATAATCTGATAAATATTTTTTTATGTATTTACATATATGATAAAAGGGGATAAAATATATATGAAAGTTATATCATTTACGATGGAACATAACCTTTGTTATTTTTATTTTGATTTGAAAAGCTACACTTTCTTTCTGTGCATTTAAATTTACTGTTTATGATAAAATATAAAAAGTCTGTCTTTCTATTTACTCCTGTCGTGGCGCAGAGGCACAAGGGTGCGACTGTAAACGCGAAAGATTGTGGGTTGGATTCCCACTCTAGGAATGTAAAATTTAGTATTTTTATTTCCTGGGTTTGGTAACAAGGCAAAGTGCGGCGTTGAGTTCCCGCCACTCAGCACGTAATGCCTCAGTTTAGCGGAAAGTGGGGAACGGAACTAAAAAACAATCATTCACGTTTACATAGCTTCACGCTATATCCCGCATATAGCCGGGTAGGCAGAGGGAACCTAGTGTTAAGACACTCCGTTCCCCACTTACCGCCGAATTGAGACATTGCGTGCCTAAAAATCCATACACTTTATATTGTGTCGTATATAAACATGTACGAGCATCTATTGTTTGACTTTGAAAAAACCTTGCAGTCGTTCACCCTTTTGGGTCGTCTAATTTAATCAAAGCTATAAATTTGACTTGTACCGATTTCCATGTAACTATGCAGATAGCGAATAATATGTTAATATATTTACCTGCTTCAGTTGACATAAATTTTACGATCCCTTTTATTTATTTCGCATCAATTGATAAGAAATAAAAAATAGGCGTTGAAGCCAGTTAGGTTTAGGTACAGTAAAGACTTTTTGTGCATACCTGGAAAAAATATTAACTTCTTAAAATCCCAACATTAAGCTGATAAAAAATCATTGATTATAATAATTTATTTAATTTTGACATACATATATTTTAATACTTGCAAATGTAAAATGGTAATTTATATTACTAATTACCATTTCATATTCGCGAATTCGTCATTAGCGGCACATTTATGGAACATGTAATAAGGAGCTTCTACCGTATGTATAACTTAGTTTATGAATTCTTTATATTTTTTATAATATTATAATTAATAATAATAATGCCTGTCGTGGCGCAGAGGCACAAGCGTGCGACTGTAAATGCGATAGTTTGTGGGTTCGATTTCCACTCCAGGAAATGTTAATGTTTAGTATTTTCATTACCTGGGTTTAGTAACAAGGCAAAGCGCGAAGTTGAGTTCCAATCAAATCGGCAAATCGGTGGAAAGTGGGGAACGGAGTGTCTCAACACTAGGTTCTCAGGTTCCCTCTGCCTACCTTGCTATAAGCGGGATACAGCGTGAAGTTAAAAATAAATAAATAATAATAATAATCGTTTTTACATGTGCTAAGGTCAAAAAGAATTGAACTCAAAAACTGTCCACCGTGAAAATTGTTAGACCGACAAAATTTTCAACTTTCTTGATATTTAAGAATGTGAAAGGTTTTTACTCTTATTCAATAGACTTGTTGTGTCTAGAAAACCTTTGCGTTGAAGTTTTTTAGCCTGTTACCAACAATGGCCGGCAATGCAGGTGTTCGATGATTGATCGAGAGCACAGATGGATAGCTATCGTTTGAGCTATTGATTGGTGAAAGTGAATCGATAATATTTCAGACACGTTCAATTACTGTTTTTGTATAAATATAATGACGTATTATAGTAAACGTCATAATTACATGTTTAGTTATTCGTTCGATATGATTTATGATGTATAGATTTTTTATTTGTTTGTGTTGAATATTTATATTTACTAGTGTTACTGTTGACGCGTTAATAACGCGTTGTCTTTAGCAATGTATATGTTACTTTATATAAACATGAATGTTGGTGAATTTCATGGTGTGTAACATTTATTTTATAAATTTAGTATACTTTTTATGCATTGCTTAAAAAAATATTACCATTCTGTACTCGTTTCTCTATATAAAGTATAAGTGTGCCAAGTTTCATGCACCTCCGTCCTCATAATTTTCTTAAAAAGGGGTACATAGTTTTATTTGTATTGAATATTTGTACCGTTTTAGTGTAATTTAAAAATGGTTTGAAAATTTATTTTTAGAGTATTTAGAGACGGAGGCGATAGCAAAAATTTTTAACTCATGAACAATGGTGTTTTTTTACTTCACTAAAACAAGAAAACAAACACAAAATACTAAACATACTTGTGTAAATTAAGCCTTATAAATCGATTTTTCTCTAAAAAATCTATAAATATGTAAATTAAATATTAAAGTGGGGAACGGAGTGTCTTAACACTAGGTTCCCTCTGCCTACCTAGAAGCTATGTATGTATGTAAATATTCGCAATCGTTTTTCTTTCTATTACATATAAACGTATGTCTTAGCGTATGACGGCTATTATCGCGTAAAGGCGATATAATATGGATAATGGAAGCCTCAAATTCCATTAACAACAACACTTCACCGACTTCTCAATGGTAATGAAAATTTCACGGGATTACAATAAGCGATCGCCAAGTTAGTAGTAATCTCTTATCATGTATGTCAAGGAGTTTAGGCTTGTGTATGTAATGTGATTTGAATATAGATTATACTATAAGCATGTATTGTCTTGTTTAAATATAGCACTCAGCATACACTCAGCAAGCAGTGCCCCGATTCGGCGGAAAGTGTAGAACGGAAATGTTAAAAGAGAACGGAGTGTCTTAACATTAGGTTCTCTAGTTCCCCCTGCCTACCCTGCTATGTGCGGGATACAGCGTGAAGCTAAATGTAGTTTTACTTAGTTTTAAGATAGCCTCTAACTTTAAATGCGATGCTCATGGGTTCGGTCATACTCGAAGAACTGATTATCTGTTATTTCATTTATTTAATAGGTAACAACTGGTGACGTTCGTTGAATTCAGCCGTAAAACGTAATATTTAAAATTTTGTTGGAAAGTGGAGAATTTATCTTGACGTAAAATAGTTTACCGTGCGGTATACGAGTTAAAACGTAAAATTTACACGTGGAATTTACATATCGACTTCAATGAAACTTTTATTCTAAATTTATTCCGGTTTGTCAAATTAATTTGGCTAAGCATAAACGAGCAACACGCTTTTTACCCTATTTTATAGATCTGCTTTTTATGCCTCCTGTGTTTTGTTAGGTTGTAGAGAAAGTGTACTGGTATATTACTTTCAGTAAAATCACATTATTTCTCACAGTGTATTTAGAATTTACAAATTGCATTCGTATTTCTTATTTGTTAATATTTGTCTGTTTGTAATATTGAAATAACCACCTATTGCTACATGCATCTACATGCATCATACATTAATACATCTAAGAGACATACAGCAAAATAACATTTTTTTTCGTCTGTTTCTGTTTGTTCCGGCTAATCTCTGAAATGGCTAGACTAATTTTGATGGGCTTTTTCTGGTAGGTAGCTGATGTAACAAGAAGCTACTTTTATTTTAGAAAAAATCTTCTAAAATCATAACTTTAACACAATATAACTCTTTCATTAAATTCCATGCGGACAAAGTCACGGGCATATCTAGTAATGTAATAATCATAGAGCTCAAGTAAATACTATACTATACAATTAAAGTACGTATTAATTAATCTAGAAACTCAGCCTAATGAAGTAATTTATTTGCATTGCAGAACTACTAAGCTGCGTGAATTAAAATGAAGGTGATCTTAAATGCTTTGTTTTGAAATAGTTTATTATAATTGTTTTAAGATATCATTCAACGTTACTTTGCAAATTTATCAACAATATATTATGATAATAACAAAATATAAACAGGACATCAATATAAATAGGACAGTGAAGCTTCTCTATAATATATCAAATAATTTCATTTTACTTCCTAAAGAAATCGTAACTTTATAAATTTTAAATAAAATAAGTAATTAGTAATTTAAAATAAATTAAGTCAATGATTCGATTCGGCAGAAAGTGGGGAACGGAGTGTATTGACACGAGGTTCTCTGGTTCCCTCTGCCTATACTGCTGTGTACGGGATACAGCGTGAAGCTAAAAACGCGAGACACGGTGAATAGTATGTCTGAGAAATACATCATATCTATAAGCTTACCAAGATTGTGAATACAAAACCGTTCACGAAAAGTCAAAGAATTATTGAAGACATATTGTTTTGTCTTCATAGTGTTTAGACATCTAGTTTCCTGTTATCGTCTTAGGGCTCTTATCAGCTAAAAAGTAAAAAAAAAACAGCGTTTAACTGTAAAAGCAGTGGTTGCGGCTTCGATTCAAACAGAGAAATGATTATGTTCAAATTATTTTCAGTTTTCTTTTTCCGCCGCGTTGAAATCTGTCTTTTAACGCGTAGTTTCTCTATTTTTTTTCCAAAAGAACGGAGTGTTTTCTCCCTGACTATTTCGCTATGCAGACAAAAGCTCAAACCTACAAAAAAGTAAATAACATCGTATCTCCTATCAATAATTTCATCATTTCATGACTCAAGAAGACACCTTAAAGTTTAGTAACATTTTGACAGTTCAAGTAGAACGTTATTTAGTGTAGGTCAAAAGAATATAGTACTAGAGCATGTTAGAGTCATCACTAATTAGTTTGTGTTACACAAATACCAAAGGAATGTTGCCTAATATGACTTTTTATATTTTAGTTAAGTTAACAGCTTTTATTGGGCAATGTTTACTTAAATAGATTTTAAGAATCCATAATGTATTTGAATGATGTTGAAAATGAATTTATTTAAGTTATTTCTTACGAAGCTTCACGCAGTATCACGTACATAGCAGGGTAGGCAATCTGAGAACCTAGTGTTAAGACACTCCGTTCTCTTAAGATTTTCGTTACCCACTTTCCGCCAAATTGAGGTATTGTGTGCTGAGTGGTGGAACTCAACTCCTCGCTTTGCATAGTGACCAGAGCGAACTAAAATATTAATTATAAGAAATTTATTGAGAAAAAATGTTTTATTTATTTAAATTTGTTGGATTTTATTGCTTGAAAATTTGCTCACGTGTTTGAATTTTATGATAATAAAATATTCATGACTGCATACATTCTTTATGCCCTAAGCTATTTTATGGTTTTTATGTTTGATCATTTTCTCCATTTTGTGTTAGATGACACTAAAATAGGCGGAAAGTAGAGAACGGAGTGTCTTGATACTTAAATATTGTAGAATCGTGAAAATAAAAAAAATATATAAATAATTTATATTAAAGTTTATTGTGGTATATAAACTCCATAGATAAGGACTAAGTAGCTACTTGTTTAAGAAAGGAAAGCTTACGGACAACTTTCAGTACAAGCTGTGAACGAACTTACTAGATGTACTTAGGAAATGGCTCTTATTTGACACCGTTGCCTTGTTTAAATTACATAAATATTAAAGCGTAGCTTAAAGTGGGTAAAGATGGGTCTTATAAATATCATTTACAAGTATTTTCATTTCTTCATTATTTTATTATCTTTTTCGGTTTTGGTAAGGCAAAGCGCGGCATTGAGTTCTGTCATATAACATGTAATGTCTCTAATATATATGAGCCGTTGATTTTGAAAGTGAGAGAACTCCATTTTATGTCATTGCTTTTTTTTATTAAAAACATAAAATTATGTTAATTTTTAATAAGATTCAGCTTTAATTATATTTTTTTTACAAAATGGAGTTGTCTCACTTTTAAAATCAACGGCTCGTATATATTTTGACACTAGGTTCTCTCGGACTACCCAGTTCCATCTGGGATAAAACGTGAAGCTTCTTTTTTATTGTCTTTAAATATATCTGGTACCTTACATATATTATTAGATTTCGTACTTACTATTATATTAAGTATTATTTTGTACTTGAACCTGCGCCTCTTGGAAACCGTCCAAGCGCTCTAACCACGGCGCCATGCGTTCAACATCCGGCTGCGTCGAAATTCTTATATGCTTGTTACAACTTATTTTTGTTGTTAGCGTCTCTAAAGATTTTTACAAATTTCTGCTCTTAAGAACAATCATTTGGTAAGAGAGAATGCTATTTATTATTTTTAAAGTGTTAATCACTTGGAAAACGAAAAACGTATAAAATTTTTTTATACGTTTCGAATCTTGCGTTCATATTTTTATACGTTTTCTAAATATGTTTTTCCTTTCCTAAGTGTGTGATTAACACTTTAAAACTTCAAAAATATTACTTTGTATTATACTATACTACTTAATAATACTTCATTATTAAATAGCTGTGTGAAGTACACAGACATATTATTATTATATTATCATCCTCCTGACAATTGAATCGGCGAGTGCAGAAACAACGTAAGTTTGGATTTTTGCATGTTTTGTGACTTACGTTGTTTCTGCACTCACCGATTCAAACATGGTCTTGCATTTACGTGTTTATATTCATTTAAGTTATATTATATTCAGCGTGAGATTATTTATGTAAGTCTTAAATAATAAATGTTATAAAACGAATTGCTTCTATTATGTAGAATATACGATTAGTTTTTTCACAGCGCGCCTCTCTGGCTCAATGACCATGACTGTTATCGTGATAGATGAATCTCGTTTGTTCGTATCTTGATTGAAAGTGACATTACTCCTCATTTCCCAAAATAAGCAAGTGTTGATATCGCTGATAATTTAACTTGCAGTGGAATTACCTTCTATACATTTTTAATTTGTTTTTTGTATTGTGTACTTATAGTCATTATAAATTAACAAAATCTTTACAATTAAATGTATTTAATCAATATTTGTATAAAATTTAATCTAAATTCGTTCAGCAGTTTTTGTGTGAAACAGTAACAAACAGACATTCTCACAACTTTCGTTTTTATAATATTGGCAGAATAGAACCTAAAATATATTGTTTATATCAAATTGTTGCCAAGTATTTATTATAAATTGAATATTTTAATATATATATTAATACGTGAAGTAAAAACTTTGTACCCTTTTTTAAAAAACTAAGCAAGCGGAGGAGCACAAAACTTGGCACACTTATAGTTTGTATAGAGAAGGAGTACAGAATGCAATTTTTTTAAATAATGCATAAAAAGTATATTAAATTAATAAATTAAATTTGACATTTGACACGATTTGACATTCACGTTTATCTAAATTGACATATACATACATTGCTAAAGACAACGCGTTGTTAACGCGTCAACCGGGATACTAGTATAAATAAATACTTAAATTAAATTGTGTTCTTTATATAGCTTTTGCAAAGCTTCTTACATGCTCAAAGCTTTTCTTTCTGCTGTCATATGTAAGTCTACACTAAGTAAATTTAAAACGGATTACGTTAAGGACAATCGATTGACGATTATTCAATTTTCCAGGTAATTGTCTCGTTTGTATTCAATTGGCGTCTGAGATCGGTAAGGTAATGATTATTTTCTAACTTTTCTCTGGCATACCGTGACATAGCTACCTACTTGCACTATCGTCGTGTAGCCGCGAAGCCTCAAGCACCTTCAGTCACCTGCCGCGTACTGTGCGAACCGCGCGCCTCCGTACGGATGGACGAAAGTATTTTATATATAACAACAGTGAGGTGTGAGTGTTTTGTGATCGAGTTTTTTATGAGGTTTCGGTTTTTATATTAGGATTGTTTTCAATGCACAGGTACTACACATTTTATGGAATTTTTTGAACATATTGGCCTTTTTTACAATATTTTTTTGTAATATTAAATAGCAATAATAATTATTATTGGAAATGACTCAAAAAATGAAGTTAACCTAGAATTGAATGCCCGATCAAGTTTCGAGTTGGTGACCTTTTAAGTAAAAGAGGAAAGCGTAGCTATTAATATAAATAATTGTTGTTTTGCGTAGCGTTCGATCTTGAATACGATATGTTTATTTATGCCAATGTAAATTGGTTCTGCAACCATTATTAATCTCAATCATGAATATAACTTGAAGACTTGAAGTTATTTATATTATAATTTTACTTTCTTTGCTCTATTTACTTAAATTATAAAATTTTATCGTTTATAAATCGTTAATTAAATATAATATTAAGAATCGGTAGCATATCAAGCTAATTAGAAATTACATTTTTTTATGTGAAAATATAGTGAGATTGAGGGTATGCATATAGCAGGGTAGACAGAAGGAACCTAGTGTTAAGACACTCCGTTCCTCACTTTCCGCCGAATTGAGGTATTGCGTGCTGAGTGGTGGACGTCAACGCCGCGCTTTGCTTTTTTTTTTATTGAGGGTATATTAGTTTTATTATGAAATGGCTTGCGAGGTGTAGTTACATTCAGACAATTTTTGAAGGTGCGGCTCAAGTGCGTTTTTTCGAATAAAATAATATGTATACATAAATTGTACATGTCAAAATATTTTTTTTCTATTTAAAGTGTTAAATGATCGTTTGAAGAAGACGTTATAATGGTAGGTTATTTATTTAGTTTACTTATTTGCACGTGTTTTGTATGAAAATCTTAGTAATTTTATAAATGCAAACGTTTTGAATATTAATAGATGTTAGTTACTTTTTTCAAAAGTACTAAACAGATTTAGATTAAAATTTATAGTAATATAGCTTAAACAACAGAAAAAAATATAGTTTAAAATTTATAAACATTTTGCATATTTTGACAATAATATAATAATAAGTATCTAGTAACATTTATATATATATATATAATACTTAGATAAGTAAGAATTGAAACCGCATAGACGTAATAATTATAAGAAAAGATACCTACATATATATTACATAGCAGTCTATTTAGCGTTTCTTGACTTCCTATACTTATCATTAACTTATCGGAAAAGCAATTTATTCGCTAATTTCGACGATTCACAAATTACGCCACACGTTGCATGAAACGGGGCAAATTATAATTTTCATATTCGCGTCACTTCCTTATTGCAGTGTAAAGCAGTGCAGTTTTGTCATTTTTTCTAAATATATAAATATTTTAATGCATTCACAACAATTTTACAATTTTTTTCTCTGATGTATGTAGATGTCTATGGGTGAAGGTCTTACTTTTTACCATGAGATGGTCCTTCTATTGTCAATAAAAAAAATTGAATTATTTCTTTTTATTATCTAATGTTTGTAATATACCTACTCAGTTTTAATAAAATTAAGAATGACCTTTTTTCTTTAATAATAATTTTATGTAGGTAGATACTTGTTACTTACCTATATATTGTATATGTGTATTATAGTATTGCTACGTTTTTTTAGTCTGCCCTGCAATAAATATTTATAGTAATATCTAAAAAGGAAAGTTAGTTATATATTTTGAATTTTAAAATCATCAAAGATTTTTTTAGATAAATAGGCTTATTTTATAACCTCAATTAGGTCATACTAAAAAATCAAAACTAAATAAAGTCATACATATATAGGGAACATAAAAATATTCCATTCACTTATTGGCAGTTCTTGCGACATTACAGCTATGAGACGCAATATGGCAATTTTATTCTTCATTTGCACGTCAGTTCCTACATTACAACGTTTGTCACAGCCTACATGTACTGTACACTGACGTGAAAATTGCACTGTTCGATTGCTTTTATGATAAAATTTATACATTATTGCACACCAAATCATTTCTGATATTATGTTTATGAAATATTATACTACAATTTACCATAATCTTTAAGGAGTTAATGAGTTCATACTAAATAATGATTCTTAGCTAATTTTTTTGTTAATATAATTAATATTAAAAGTATTTAAATTTTACGTAACTGAAGCAAGAAAACTGAAAATACTTTTTTCATTATTTCCGTAAATTAACTAATTACTATAGTAACGTTTCAAATATTTTTATGAAGGTCATATTTAATAAGTATTTAGTTACAAAGACTAGTGGTGCAATTTTTGATCTGGTGTAACTCGTGTTAGACACAAGAAAATTGTTCATACCGCGAGAAATTTTTGTTTCTCCATCCTGCTATTGTACTGTTGGGCAATAAATATTACAATTACCAAACCATTGCATTTGAATATTCATGTTTTACATTACGCATGTTGTTTTAAACATCTTATAACCTTATAGGGACTGTTGTCTTGTTATTTTCTAACTTAATTTATATAATGGTGAAAGCTTTTGTCAAAATATGTATGTGAAAAAATATGAATCAGGTAAAAAGCGTGAGATGAGATTATAGGGAGTGTTGCGTCACTCATCTTTTGTATGTAAATTTTATTTTAGTTGAGCTATCAAAGGAAAGTTTTAATATTTGTATATACATATTAAAATTATGTAACTTTATAGACACTTTAAAGCAATTTACTTACACTTAGAAAAAAGTGAAGTTATATCAAAATTACGCAAACGGCAAAAATTATGTAAACACCCATGTTGGTTTTTTTAATAATCACAATAGTATTTTTTGTGAAAGCGATCTTTTAATCATTATTTATTTGACTGCCATGAAATGGTGTATCGTAAAATTCTATTCTTTATCTAGCTATTGTTGACTTTGAGCCTTACGCGTATAGATTTACAGGTGTATGCTGTGATATAATAAAACCGCTCTCGTTTTCATTGGAATGTAAACACGTCGAAAGTTAAAATCATAGGCGCCAATACTATTTACAACTATACTTAGTATGTCTAAATAAGGGGCCATTTAGTATCTGTATTTATATATTACTTTTTATAGTCGATACTTTAAATAATTAGGTATATATATATTTTTATAATATATCCACCTTGATGAAGGAACATTTATAAATTGTAGAATTTTAATTGTTTTTTTTTCTCGCACTTATGTTTCATGTTACATGATATGGAACCTGTAATCGCTAGCCTATTAATCAGATCCTCCCAACTGAGCCACTATAGCGTCAAATGCATACTTTCTATACATCAATCTATATACTGCATACAAATTAATTATCATTATAAGTAATCTATCTTGAGATTTTATAATCCATAATGTTAACTTGACGTCAGCTTAATCATAGAAAACTGGCCGCATGAAAGTGGTTTAGCTTTTAGTTTAGTGACGTTTGCCAGGCTTTTCACTTGACCTCGGACCTTTCATCAATATTCATCAAACGCTTTGATGTGTCATCAAAACAACAAACGTTGGTATTTAACGGTTACAGTTGTGAATTTTTACGTATTATTTTAGGTGTATTGTTTTATTTTGTACCGTATATGAATGATATTTAAGTTTTCTTTGTATACTTGTAAGTATATGGTTAGTTGCGAAACGTAGAATAAATAGAAAACAAATTTATATTAAAAAAATAGGAATAATTTAGCTTCACTCTTTTTTTACATATAGGAAGGTGAGAGACTACGTAGTGTAAAGACTCTCCGTTCCTCACTTTTAGGCCATCTTCGAGATATTGCATGTTAAGAAGCGGAACTAAAAGCCGCGCTTTATCTTATTAGTAGAGTAACGAAAATAATTTAAATATTATCAGTGCCCCGAGTGGAATCGATCCCCTAACCACTTGTTTTTAAAATCAGACGCTGTCCCACTGCGCTATGATGACCTTAATTTAAAATTACTACTAATTCATATATGATAAATTTGATATTGGTGTATCAATATTAAGATATTTTCAAATCTATGACTGAATGTCGCGACTTTTGAGTCAGACTGTTTACAAAATATTCCTTTTTCGTCCTTTTCAACGTCGAATCATAAATGAACAGGTGTGGTTTAACACGTGCGATGTTGCTTTTAGCAAATCGTTTATGACAAACTAAACGACATAAAAAATATTAAACATGCGATTTCACTAATGTTGTTTTAAAAATTACGATAGTGTGACTGTTTATATATTTCATAGTTGTTCTTATATTTATAACAATATTTTGTAGTAAAATAGTATTGTATGTCTAGTTCTTAATTAACTAATTTAACACTTGGAGGTTGACAGTTTAAAATGCTATTCAAAGGAATATTTTAAGTAAATTAATTCACTATAAAATTGTAGCGAAATATGAAGTTCATCATCCTTTGAGATGAGCTTTTTGTCAAATAAAAGTTAAATATAACTTTACACGATCCGTTGACGAAGTGACCTGACCTGTTCCTGGGCAAGCGCGAAAACTTGCGACAAAGTATTCGTATCGTTATCGAAAGAATTTGTATGGGAATTGAAAAGCGCCTCTATAATTTCCCATACAAAATACTTTTGATAACTATATACGAATACTTTGTCGCAAGTTTTCGTGCTTGCCCTACTGTGCTTAACTGGTATGCTCAAACACATTAACTAAAGAAATCAATCAAATACCTCCCACCTAACAAAGTACATACACCTATCAGTATAATGATAAAATACTAATACAAAAGTCAATAAATTGACCAACATTTTGCCTGTTGAAACATAATAACAGTAATAAAACAATTTAAATGAACAATTAGACGTCAATACCGGTCATTAACATGTAGTCCACGCTCGTGCCTCGACGCCAACATTCCGAGATATGTCGTAATGTCATTAAAAGCTTAATTATACCGTTTTATAATATTTGTGTTAATACTATCACTGTTCGAAATTGTTATTTACTATTGGTGTAATTGATTGGTTTGAAAAGAAATTTTCACTTTATTAATTTAAGGTATGTTATGGTAGGTTGTTAAATTAATTAAAACCGAGTATTTTTTTATACTTGGAATATTAATTAGCTTACTATGGATTATTACAGATTACTAATATATACAGATGGATCTTAAAATTGATTGATTTATTTTTAGTCTGCTATGTACTTTTTTTCACTTTTGGTGTTAACTAATATTATCTTTTTATTTCTCCATTTTAAAGCAAATAGAAAAGAAATAAATTTTAAACAAGGCAAAGTGCGGCGTTGAGTTCCACCACTCAGCACACAATGCCTCAATTCGGCGGAAAGTGGAGAACAGAATTGTAAGAGAACGGAGTGTCTTAACACTAGGTTCTCAGGTTCCCTCTGCCTACACTGCTGTATGCGGGATACAGCGTGAAGTTAAAAAAAATGTAATAAGTACCTACTTATCGTTATCTTTGGAAAGGACTACAATTACATAATTGTAATATATGAGAAATGGTTTTTTAAATATGATCGTTTTAGAATTGTAAATATATTTTCTTATTTTAATTTATTGTATGAGATATTTCATGTTAGCAGACTTTATGAATAATTTGATAAGCAACTAAAAATAAACGTGATACCAAAACACAGACAAAACCAAGAATGACATTTAAAAATACTTAGTAATTCATTCTTAACTTGAAATGTAACTAACTCGAAACTTACGTACGTAAATATATTGAGTTAATTTAATTACTAGCTTAACTGTTCAGTTAGGAAAAACCTTGCATTATACTAAATATAAAAATCTTGACCTCCAAAAGAAATAGATCAAAAGAAAGATGGAAACAGCTAAGTTTTTACAATGAAATAACATATAATGATAATATTAAGACAATTTTCTGACTTGTGACGGTACGTGTCTGTGTATTGAATAAGAAGTCGACTATATCAACATGTGCAGCAAGGACCAGATAAATCATATTCTTGGAAAGATCAATGTGGTGAGTTTTATTAAATATTTTTATATATAATTATTGTTAAATTAACAACAGATAGAGGAAAAATGTGGGTGTGTGGGTAACATTCTTCATATAAATACATGCGGATAAAGTTTATATTTTTATTATAGATATATAGCAAAAATAATATTTATGTTTAGTTAACAATGTCGGCTGTAGTTGTAAAGAATATAGATCTTTTATGTATATGACTTTCGTTACTAAATAAGTAACTGACTAGACATCTATTGGGCCTAGTAAGCTGAAATTTGGTACGCTCTTTGAGCAGTGTAGGGGAACACATAGAAAACACATTTTTTCTATGGCAACGGGAAATACGGAATTTCACGTTTTATAGTCAAAACTGTGAAAGATAGGAATGCATATAGTATAACAAGGTTCATAAAGTCAAGGTTTTATTAAATAAATTATAGTTGAATAATTTAATTAATGGAATGTGAATATATTTAAAATCAATATTTATATTAAGAAATAGTTCATACAGTTTCGAAACCATAATATATTTGAATCAATGTTGCTTATTTTACAATACACTTAACGAACTAGAAAATGGTTTAGTAAATCGTATCAAAGCCTATTAATACTGGTATGTACCGTGTTATTGGCGAGACTATTTTCTTTTACTCTTAACCTCGTCGTACCTGATAAGTAATTGTATATTTGGGGAACAAAAAAAAGCCATTACATTTTGCAGTTACGTATGTAGTAGTATGTACATAATTTTTTTCTTTTTTAACTTCACGCTGTATCCCGCATATAGCAGGGTAGGCAAACTGAACCTGAGAACCTAGTGTTAAGACACTCCGTTCTCTTACAACAATTCCGTTCCCCACTTTCCGCCGAATTGAGGCATTGCGTGCTGAGTGGCGGAACTCAACGCCGCGCTTTGCCTTGTTACCAAACCCAGGAAATGAAAATACTAACTTTTCCTGGAGTGGGAATCGAATCCACAACCTGTCGCGTTTATAGTCGCACGCTTGTGCCGCGGCGCCACGACAGAAACATCTGTTTGTTTAATATACTTAGATATACATACACATTTTTGTATAAACTATTGAAAGATTGATATTTAATAATATTTCGCTTCATTCCTTGCAAATACTGTTGATAGTGAAATATTTTTGTAAGTTACAAATGCATTTTTCCAAATATCAAGTATTATTGGTACTTGCAAACTGGCATTTTATTGAAAGCGACTCCAGTCACTTAAAGTCACATAAAGGCAAGTATTCGGGCAAGTGGTGACTCCTTGTAAAATACGGCTATCGTAAAGATTCACATACAAATTATCTTTATTTCATCACGACGTTTGACTTTCAAAATTTCTTCCGCAATGACATTCTTGTAACCTTCATCAGTTAAAGATTTGAATCAACTGCAGAAACAACTTTTACTTTATTTTCTTATATCTTATTAAGAAAGGTCATTAGTGTGTGGTTTGATGGACCCGTTTCACTTGGGGTCATCTCCTTCCATTATAGTATGAAGATTGTTTTACTTTTACTATTATTATTAATCTCGACTCACTTTCTTTGGATCAGTTCGCATAAACAAGGTATTGTTATTCAAAACGTAATAAATATTTTATGTGGTCTGTTTCAGTTTTTATGTTTCGTTACTACGTTTCATTTTTAATATTTATTACAGTAAATAATATTCAGTACATTGTACACAAGAATTTACACAGAAATATCTTTGTAACAGTAGATAGTAGATAACGAGATAAGTTTGTTTGACGGTCACATGATTATCATTACTTTATCGCTTGCTTTATTTAAACATTCTTATGAAGAAAGTGCATCTTCCTGTACAATGAGAGAGAAAACGTATAAATATTTTGTAAAATCTTATATTAAAATATAGCCTCATATATACGAGTATTCCACATTTGTGTTAACATCGTTCACGTATATGATGTCTGATAAGTTGCTTATTCTTTACTCTCAATGCGCATTTTGCATTTACAATATGTATTTCGTAATAACATATTAGAAATACATTAAATTAATCAACTAAATATTACAAACGCTCTTATGTGTCTATCAGTGGCGAGGGGTAAAAATTTTAGTTACGCAGGCCGGTAAATTTAGAGAAGCCGGTATATAATGTATAGGGTATAATTTTGGTGATGACCTTTTTTAGGGGGTTTTAGATGTCAGAGCTTGTTATTTTTTTGCTGTTTTATACCTAAACTTGTTTTTCTGCAAACGTCATTACAATTTAAGCTCCACATTTTCCTGGCGACCATTTTTTCTATGTCTCATACTTGTATCTTAAAAATTTAGGCAAGCCGGTGGGAACCATGTTGTATGGGTATCACAGTACAGTGACATATTCTTTGCTAGACAACGCGTATTTTAGGCGTCAAGGCGAAAGCGAAGTTAAGTTTATTTATGTATTAAATCGTTTTACTACGAATTTTTGGTCATAATAGTATGATGTGGTATATTTTATAATATATATCTATATTAATATCTATATTACATTACTCTGTTTTTCTTTAACGTATGATGAGCACTCAAGAATGTTTACCTCCAATCACCATCACGATTGACCTTTGTGATTCTTCTCATTTTATATTCATTTTTATTACGTTCTATTGCCTAATATTATTACATAGCTTTAATGGTGATTAATTATTTATTTATTGGCCTATTGCAGTATATTATGTGTGATATATATCGTGCGTTATATTATGGTTATATGTATATTCAAATTTTAATGATTTTATTAGTTTTTTTAATGTCTTAAGATTAACTTTATGAATGGAAAAATCAACGAAATTACTTACATACATACATACATAGCTTCACGCTGTATCCCGCATATAGCAGGGTAGGCAGAGGGAACCTAGTGTTAAGACACTCCGTTCCCCACTTTTCCGCCGAATTGAGGCATGGCGTGCTGAATGGCGGAACTCAACGCCGCGCTTTGCCTTGTTACCAAACCCAGGAAATGAAAAATTCTATTTCCTGGAGTGGGAATCGAACCCACAACCTGTCGCGTTTACGGTCGTACGCTTGTGCCTCTGCGCACGATAGGCGTTACTTAATTTCTTTATGTTATACTTTAAAAAAAAACCGTAATATTATGATGTTAAAAGAAACTCAAAAGAAGTCAGCAAGTTGACTTTCCATCTGATGACTTGGAATAAATTGCAATTATATGAAATAGAAAAGGACAGTATCCTTCAATAGTGCATAAATGATTTTTTTGCCATAGTATCGAGTTAGGGTTGGCAGGAGAATTGCTGAGTTTATTATTATATTTTTAAAGATAACTTCTATAAATTATTTAAATTTATTCTGTAATATAAAGAGAAAATAATTGATTTCTTAAAGAATTATAAAAGAAGAAGATATAAATTATTTACTAGTTTAAAAGGATGAAATAGATTTGTCTAGACATATTCTATGCTATATAATTTTAGGGATGTCAGTCATTTCAAATGCAATATTGAATCAACCCTAAAAAACCTGCCAACAAATGACATTCACATACTTTTCCCACTTCCTTTTAGATAGGGTGATTTTCAAGTTAAGTTTTTTTAACAGTTGACTTAAAGTGTAACTTACTTCTATATTTATTCTGCCTCAAAATAAATTTAGCTTTAAGTATTATCCGTAGACAAAGCCCTAGTGAGGTTTTATTAACTTTTTACAATTTGATCGTCATATATGGCAACCCTGTGAAACACTCACGCATTCTTGATGGTCGCCTATCTTTATACTCGCTCCACTTGTTCGAGCTTCCGCATGCTTTGTAACTTGTCACCAACACTGTATTTGAATAATGGCCAGTGTTTGTCTGGTTTGTATAAGCCATTCAGACATTTGTGTTCTAATTAGAGGCGTTTTAGTATGTAGTGGTCTTATTAATAAGATCTGTTGTAAGTGTTGTATTAACTTTACCTATTTAAGTATATCAAATAATAATTGATGATTGTGTAGTACGGGTTTGTAACATCGTTTTTTTTTAATTCCATTAATAATTTTTAATATTTTTAATTATTTTATGTATGAGCTAGAAAAACTTTAGAAATATTTCTATATTAAACATAACAAATATTTTATATTTCTAACTTATCTTTGTTTTATTTTGTATTGTATATAAGTTTATATTACACTCTCAGTTCACATTTTCTAAATATCGTATTCAAAATGTTAAATGTATAAATGTTTCAAATTCGTTTCAAACTCAAAAAGAAAGTAATTAATTTGATGAATAAAAGACTTAGTGGTTAATATTTTTATATAATATTATTTAATTCAATACCAAAATATATACATACATACGCATCTTTTTTATGTAATCCTAGCTTATCAGAATTACATTCTTCAATTTGTTTTGACGTTCGAGGTGTTTATATTATATATTAAAGTGTCAAAGGCCGCAATCATATCGATCTATTACGTCTGTCGTCCTGTAATTGTCCTTAAAATTAACTTTGATTTATGATAGAATTAAGCTAGAATGCGACTGTAATAGAAACGTTATGACATCATTATATTTTATAAATCTTGTGAATAGAATAGAATAGAATTACTTTTTATAAATGGAAATTTCCGTACTTGGCGTGAATGTAGTGGTAAATTGAAAATGCATTCTTCTCAGGGTTCTTCTTCTTCATTGTAAATTCTTTTTTTGTTATTTAATAAAATGTACCTGAATGTGTTTGATTTGCTTGCTTTTTTTGATTGAGTCATTTATTCACTTTAATGGGCATGTTTGAAGAGGTTAATGACTGTGGACGAGTGAAAGAAGTTTGGAGGGACCGTAGCGTTTGGCGCTCCGTTCTCTGTGACTATATCCTGCTGGTAATAAAAGGTGAAGGTAAGTTATAAATAGAGAATTCTCAATACTCGTTAATATAAAAAAGTGTATATGGAAGTTGATGCACGCCTGATATGGAATTATTTAATTATTGACAATTTTCTATGCAGCAGATAGTGGTATTGCAGTCGACCACTGCACTGCGGATCGTGTAAAATATAATCTTGCTTCCAATGCGTTTTCAGTATCAACACTAAGTATAACTTCTATCTATATATTGTTGAAATTTATCCTCCTCTTGTACTTGTATCTTGTGTGTGAATATATTTGTTTATCTATCAGCTGCTTGTTGTCCGTGACGAAATATATTACTTCATTTCTTTCTTCACGTTTAGGGTAGACTTGTGGCGCCAGTGATGCCCCTTTGATGGATTATCATTGTTTGGCTATTGTATCAAAGTTTATTGATCCTTTTTATGTTTCTGTTAAGAAATACTTCTCTATGTGACTTGCATAAACGTCATTGAATACTAATGCTTGATTTGAATTGTAAAATGTACGATCTTCTAAGTAAGCAAGTAACATTTGCTTTAATACGGTCAAACGTAAGCCTATCATTTATAAAAAAAAAGACTTAACGTACAGTTCCTTAATATATTATTTTTTATTCTATTGTATATATTTTTCTATTTTCAACAGTAATTTCTTATATTTTCGTTCCAAAAATTGATTATTAAAGTAAGCTAAGCTTTTAAAATACATTATTATATTTATATAATACATCATATATGTAAACATTTGGTTTGGATTTTAATTTTATTTTACTCTTATAGTGTTTTTAATGAGATAACGGCATTGAGATCTAATAGCAAATACTTTTACAACGTAAAGTGATATGCCTATATTATACCTATGATTGATGTGTTAATTAACGGTCCAGTCAACGAGAGGTTGCAACAACCTTCGTCTGTGAATGTACTGTTTTGGGCATTTCCTTCGATAACCAGGGTTATTATGTGAGTTAGAGATGTTATCTGTACTGCATTAATGTGAACTGAGGCAATATTGTTGTTATGAACACTGTTATATCATATATAATATATTCTAATTAAATGATTGCAGTACTTACTTAATAAATTAATTTTGTATTAGGGTATTATTATAGAGGGTATTGTGGCTCAGTAGGACAGTGTTTGACGGTAGATGATGATTGTGGGGTCGATCTTAGTTCAAGCCACTGACTATTAATATATATTGGATATATCATTATTTTTTCTCCACTTTAGTAACAACAAATAAACAAAGACAAAGTCAAAAAATATCAACAAATGTTAAAGTGTGGAATTATTTAATTCCACTCTGACTACCCTACTATACGGGATATTAGATGACAAAAAAATAATTGAAGTCATATTGTGTGTATATGTAAGTATAAATGTAGTAACTCACGAGGATCTCGATATAATCTTTTTGCTTAGATTGTATTATAAGCTATCTAGTTCTCAAGCCAATGATTACAGTAGTTAAGTAAGATTAGAAGGAGTCATGGGAACACAGTAACAAAAGTAAGTACGGATCGCGTAATTGTCGTAATCGTTACGACTACGCAGACAAATGGCGATAATGTATTTGAGGCTCCCCTATAATTACTCTATATGAATCTCTGAAATATACATATGTACACACATAATAGAACTGAAGCTGAACGATCGCACCAAATTGAATAATTCTTTTTGTTTTGTGCTTTTTATTGTCAGGACTAAGTTTCAGTGGCGATAGGTGAACTGGGGGCGTCCGAACTTAACGACGGTGTACGAGGTTATGTTATTGGCGAGCTTATTTTTTTGCAATCCCAATTTGTTTCACTATCCAATTTTTTTGTTTTTGTGCATACTCAGTCCCAAACTTTTTATTTTTTTTTAGCTTACATATTCATTGACTTTCTTTTTTCCAATCTTAGTCCCGAATTTTTCTCGACCCCTCTTTTTGCATTCGTAATATGCTAGTAAATACACCACTAATGTATTGTAATTTATAAAAGGTATCAGATATTAAAGTAGTTCTTTTCACTTTCAATAAACACGAATGGTTTATATTGACTTTAAGTCCGTCACTAGAAAAAAATATAGCCGAACGAAGTTCGCCGGGACAGTTAGTTAATTTATATTAAAGAAATCACACGTCTTCTCTAGAAATGCCCAATGAATGTAGTTGAAAGTGACCTGTCAAGTTTTGTATCCTCAGTGGGCTCTAGAAATTATACAGGTATTTCTAATAATCCATATTGATCGTGTTTTATTGCGTCCTGCACTAAATTAGGTTAGTTAAGCTTTTATTGTATCCGTTGGGATATGTTTTTTGTGTAATTTAATCTGCTTTTTTTGTTAATAGCCTGATTTTGCGATTACGGGTGGAAAATATTCTGTCAATGTTGTGTGCAGTAGAGAAAGCCCGAATAATCAATTTCGTAGTATTTTAGATTTACTTTGCCTAGAATCTAGTGACATATTGTATTGTTTAATATATAAATCATATTTTAAAAATAACTAGCGCTCTATATACTTATATATTTTTTAATTTTGTTTCGACACCTTAGATAATATTTGTATTGCTTATTTCAATACAGAATTCGTTATCCTATCTAATATTTATTACAATGCTTTGTTACACATGTAAAATTTTGATACACTTTATCGACTTCTATAAAAAGTTAGTATATGCTTTATATAGTCAACTAAATTTATATGGTGAACTTTTAAGTGTGTACGTTTGAACTCTTTTTTTTTTGTACGTGATTGAAAGTGCCATGTGCAAAAACATAAGGAAAAAGTCGAGGTCTGTGGATGACTACTACATTTAGATTTTTACTTCAAGAATTTATCACACTGCGATTTGCACGAAGCAATTATTACGAGTTTTATCATAAACAAGTCTTAAATAAGAAGAAAAATAATTTTATAAAAATAATATGAATATCTAAAAATGTGCGGCTCTAAACGCGACAGGTTGTGGGTTCGATTCCCACTCAAGAAAATGAAAATATCAAATATTATTTAGTATTTTCATTTCCTCGCTCTGGTAACAAGGCAAAGCGTGGCGTTGAGTTCCGCCACATAGCACGCAATGCCTCAATTCAGTGGAAAGTGGGGAACGGAAATCTTATGAGAACAGAGTGTCTTGACACTAAGTTCTGAGGTTCTCTTTGCTTACCCTGCTAAGTGCGGGATACAGCGTGAAGCTAAAAAAATATGAAGATATATTAAACGTATATCTGATTTTATCTAATAGTAGAACGCTTTAAAATATGTTTTATTATTATACTAGTAGTTCATTACATTTTAACATTCACTAAATCTAATAACATAAATCTTAGGTACCTGTTGTTACTACTTAGCAATGTTTAATTCGAACATTCACAAATGAATTTTAAATTGTCCAACGCTTTGTGTAAAGTGGGTCACTAAGTTTACTAGGTAAATATCGATTGTAGGGGTATTAAATAATTAAAATACAACATTTCAGTTCAATGAACACGTGCAATACAGTAGCTTGACTTTACTAAAATAACGGTATTGTTGGTATTTTTGTGTTTTCTGTATACATTTGCGTTTTTTAGAGTAAAAAGAGAGTATAGTAATAATTAAGGTATGCGTGGATTTAGGAGATATGTCGCGTTTTAGGATTTTTGTAGTTCTGTGCATAAATGGCAGCTTATATAAACTTTTTTGCTATTTTGTAAATTTCACCTAATAAAAAAGGTATATTTAATGTTTTGTAATAAAAGAGTAAAAATTCATAATTATCGCCTTTTTTTTATTTTCACGAAAAATTTTATTAAATTATGTATGCTTTCCGACGTATATATAAATAAGGTAACAGGTAACATTCAATTAATTTTGTTCACAATAATCTTAGGTACATTATACAAAATACACGAACGTTCGTTTACAGACGAAATTATTGTATTGATTGATACGCAAATATGATACATAAAATATTTTTTGTTTTACTTATGTAAAGGTAGCGTGTGAAAAACCGCCATTACCTTTTGTTTGAGATTAAATATTTTATTATTACTATAAAATTGTATTACTACATTTAGTATTAGGTATATGCGTCATATTTAATATATATAATGAAAAGAAAAACTGACTTCATCTTAAATATATTTCAATGTACCTAACTTAAATCATGTGTTTCAATCTGTCTTAGGGGAGAGAGGAAATTCCTTAGCGTTTTATGAATTTACCGTGCGGGTGTTGGTAAGAGGGATCTCGACGGCTGGGACTTGTGATAACAGTTTAGGCTTAAGACCCTTTAAAATACGCATTAAAGCTCGCCTCCATTATTTGAAATTTTCTCACACCCTTACTAAATTTGCAAAGATCTTACTAATACCGTCTTTGAAATACTTGCTAAATTAATATTCTAGACAGACCGAGATCTTTTTTTTTTCTTCGAGTAGATATATTATATGTGAACTATGACTATATCTAGTAACAAAAACCAAATTTTACGCTAAAATATGTTTCATTTACATAGCTTATATTAATATTATTTCATAATGATTCATGTGGTATTTCCAGATTTTTTTGGGTCGTTTTATTCCTATTCTATCACTTAAAGATTTTGAATGACTGATGTGATAAGATACGTATTACTGTTGCCTCCAGTATCCGAGTTTCTTTCTTTACCTTTACATACACATTATACATATCGCTAGATATTCTTTGAATATAATTAATATTGATGAAGATGACAAAAAATATTTTTATAAAATTAACTAAAAAGCAAACACAGTCAATGTCCGTTACTAGCATTATCAGGTGTTAAATCTTGGTATTTTACTTTATTAGTTGTCCAATTGACATAAGTTTTTTACGCAGGGGCGTGAAGGTTAATAAATTATTGAATGAGTCAGGGTTTAACAGAGGTCACTCAATGTTTACAAGCACAACAATCAGTGAGGATAGGAACTTATTTACATAAGGATTTTTTGTCAAGGCTTGTATCTGCAAATTTGTGGCTGGCATTGGCTTTTATAGGTATTCAAGTATTGATGTATTGCGTGCTGAGTGGCGGAACTCAACGCCGCGATTTTGCTACCAAATCCAGGAAATGAAAAATTCCATTTCTTGGAGTGGGAATCGAATCCACAACCTGTCGCGTTTACAGTCGCTCGCTTGTGCCTCTGCGCCATGACAGGTGACATTATATATCATTTAAAAAAATACTTTTTAATGAAAATTCTAATATTAGTAAAATTGGTTATTATTAACAAAAATCTTTATTATTTTTTCATGAATAGAATATAAGTATATATTTTTTAGAAATTTATTCTTAATTTTATTTACATTTAAGTAAAATAAGCTTGACCTACTCTCAAATATTCCAACGCATAAAATACCCAAATGAAGGTTCTTATTCTACTAGCTTAATTTTAATATTCCACTCGCATTTGCTAGTAGGTCGTTACAACTACTGTGCTGCATTAATTTTGCTACTGTAAAGTAATCGTAGTATTGTAAAATTTATAAAGAAGAAATAAATAACCTATTTTAAAGTATTATTAAAGAGGTTAATACAAGTAATAAAGTTAAATTTAACTTTTGTAACCGCTGTATTTTATTTTTATTATAATAATATGTAAATATCAAAATTATTTAATTGTTTTATATTTTGACGTTTCTTTTCTATGTATGACTTCTTTTACATCTTGTCTTAAAGGGCCATTATGGTTTCATGTGCAAATTTATAGTTATGCTAAATTTATAATACCTATGGTTATGTTATGGCCAAATTACACAAAGTTGTAGCATTCATGTTACTCTGAAGTATAATACTATTGTAAAGATTCATCCCGTTTAGTAGTTTTTGCGAGAAAAACTAACAAATATACGAATGATTTGAACTCTCAAGCATTTCGTAGTTAGACATATACTTAGATATCTGAATTGTAACAACATATATACTCTTGATATCCTCATTATTTAGTATTTTCATTTCCCCGCTCTGGTATCAAGGCAAAGCGCGGTGTTGACTTCCACCACTCAGCACGCAATGCCTCAATTTTGCGGAAAGTGGGGAACGGATATGTTAAAAAGAGAACGGAATATCTTAAAACTAGGGTTCCCTCTGCCTACCCAGTTATGTGCGGTATACAGTGAAGCTAAAAAAATCTCCATTATTACACGACTGTCAAAAGAGTGTTATGTTTTTCGTGTGTATCATGTATGCTTGTAATATTTTTTATTACGTCATATCTTCCAAATCCCTAGATCGATTTATATAATTAAGGTGTCGTTAGATAGGTATTGATACTCTAAGTGTTCTTAGATATGTGAAGCCACTCTTAATTCAATATAATGCCCTCTAAAGGCAATTACCTCATGAATAAAAAAGTCGTTGATCGTACCATGTATATGGTACCAAGTGAAAGGACTTAATTAGCACATTTCAAATATATAACACATAACTAGCTTTTATAGCTTACTTTATTTGTATTTGCTTCTTAAATTTGAAGAATTGGTTCCGTCGGGTTTTATAATGTTTATAATTATGTGTATTATTTGTATATATATGTTTATAAAAGCATAGTTTAAAATTTTTTTTCTCACAAGTACCACTTAACATTTAATTTTAAATGTCAAACACTGGCATAACAAGTGTAGAGAAAATAGAACGGGCCAGTTAGCGGACATGTAATAATGTCAATTAGTTGAATAATAGGGGTCGCACAGTTATGTAACTTTAGAGTACCTACCTATAGATCCGGTAGCTGTTTCCGCTTCATTCGTAACAATCGATTGAATCTATGTAGTATGTACGTGTTGCTCGTTATACTGTTTCATTTGTATCCAATTATCTAATTATTGATACTAATTAATTGACTGTTTTTATACTTTTACTACAAATTATGCTTAATTGAATTAGTTAAGTTTTAATTTGTTTGTTTGTTTGAGGTCTGTCGTAGCGCAAGTGTACAAGCGTGCAACTGTTAACCACAAGTTGTGGGTTCGATTCTCACTCCCGGAAATCAAAATATTAAATAATATTTAGTATTTTCATTTCCTCGCTCTGGTAACAAGGTAAATCGCGTTGAGTTTCGCCACTAAGCACGCAATGCCTCAATTCGGCGGAGAGTGGGGAACGGCAATGTTAAAAAAGGACTAAGTGTCTAAACACTCGGTTCTCTGGTTCCATCTGCATACTATGCTATGCGATGTGTACGACACAGCGTGAAGCTAAAAAAAACGTATTAAGAAGGTTTTATTAGCTTCAGCCTGTATTGATTAATCTGTCATAGTAAATTTTTGCAATGTTATTTACTTTAATTAGGCGAAAAAATTCCGGATACATGTGCAAATTATGAGTATTGGAGTAATTAATTTAAATATTTATTCTCATAGTAAAAGCCTATTGTCCTTGGATTTAAAGATTATTGTTTTATTGGCTAAATGCAGTATCACTTATTAAAATGTTTGTGCTTAAACTATTATATCTGGTAATAAGTATTATTATGTTTTTGTTGCAATACTATATACTATGTATGCAACTACTATAATGAGTTATATTAATATGACCACTGCTTAACACGCTGTGTTAAGAGTAATTCTTCAAGATTTCACTCTACATCTGATTCATATGTCCCAAATTTTTTACACTTTTGGCATAATAAAAAACGTTTCTATGAAAGTAAATGTACCACAAGACATATATTTAAAATATGGATCTCCATAAAAATCAGATAAGGATGAAATCTTGAAGAATTACTCTTAATATAATTTTGATACAAAGTAAGTATATAAGATATATACTTTAACGTAAATAAAGGACATTTTATAGTAAATCTAAAGAAACTACATCGACATTTTGTCTCACAATGTTACCGCATGAATAATGCAGGCATCCTATTGTTTTACTTTCAATGCGGCCCGTACTTCAATTTATCACTGCTTGCGTGATGAATTCAATGCTCCGACCGAACCGGATTCGTGGTACACATTTCTCGATCGATCTATTTATTTAGTTTTATATAGTTTGGATTTTTACCACTACAATTGTTTTAACCGGCAATACTTAAATTATCTGAGGCCATTGTGCCGTAGGACTGTGTGTATCTGTAAATGCGATGTTTGTATGGAAGGAAGGTTTGTAGAAAATTATTATATTTAATTTATTTTCATTTCTTCGCTCTGATAAGACAGAGCGCGGTGTTGTGTTCCGTTATTCAACACGTAATGTCTCTAATTTGAACTCCAATCAAGGAATGAAATATCTTGACATTAGGATGATTTAATTGCTCTAATATTACTAATTAATTATTTCACATAATAATTTGTGTCGTCTCGTCTTCTTAGTGCTTGTAATTCGACTGGAAGTCGTCATCGAATTCAAAAGATTATGAATTCCAATAATTTGTAAAAGCTGTATTTACAAAAAATTGTTTTCTCTAATTATTTAATTAATTTTCTTTTTTTTTTTTTCCAGTAAAATATGTTTCATATTGTAAAACAATGTGATACACCATGTGTCAGTTAATAAATTCTACTTAATAAACTTCTGCCTTGTTAAACATTTTTAGGTACAAACAATTTAAATGCAGACTTTCAAATAAATGTCCTTATTCCAATAATCAATATTCGCGAATGTAATCAATTTTAATCGAAACATTAATGTTATAGGCTGTAATAAATCGACGCATAATTTGTTATCGAGATGCCTTAACTGTAAAATAATTCCAAAAGTAATTACATTTCGGTGTCCAGACGTCAATAGTGTCAAGGGTACATTAGAGAATAATTACAATAACTATATGAGTACATCATCAAGGAGATTGTTTTTGCTGAATACTTGAATAAGTAAGTGGTATTAATGGGGATGCCTGTACTTTGATAAAAGCAGCCGATGCCGATGGCTAAACGTGATTTTATTATTAATTGTTCAATAGTTTTGATGATGTGTAGGTAGGTTCAAGATATACTTGTCTTGTTAATGATGAATGAATTTTACGTATATTTTTTTTATTTTCCCCAGCTTTCATTCTTTTTTTATGTAATTCCGGTTATTCACAGAGAGCATAGTGTCAAAAGTCTATTCTCTCCTTTCTGCCCGAAATGTTGACATCGGGTGTTGAGTGGCTAAACTTAACGCTTTTCTTTTACCAACGCGTAATAATTAAAAAATTGTACTATAATCTTTCCCCATGTGGGATTCGAACTCATAACCGACGATATTTACAGTTAGGCACGTTTGTCCTACTGTGCCACGACTGCCTTAAACATTTTAAATGATTTTTCGTGATTAATGCTTGTTCTAATAATATTAGAAGTGTAATGCAAATGTACTTTCACCTGATTGCTCCTGCGATTGAACTAGTTGCGTGACACGCATTGTGATGTTACGTAAGTAAAAAGAAATTAGTGATCATTCCTTCTTTTCCTGTCTGCCAATAGAGAATACATACATTCGACTAACGAAATAGTAGATATTGATATAAATATTATATAAAATAGGTTTAGTTTAGTTCATATTTTTTACTATTTGTTGATATTATTATTTTTATTATAAGATTTTTTACAAATTTTGATTTTTTTTTTGATTTTGATATACATATATTAAAATATTTTCAATCACCAAATTATACGCGATTAATCGGGTTTAAATAGTTTCATTTAAAATTATTATTTCTTTAGATGCCTTGTTCTTCAACAATATTTAAATTTATTACATTTAAAGAAGGTAACACAAATTACATTTCAATTATCTATTTGTTTTATGTTTTGTGTTTACATTTAAATCCGTAAAATAATTAACTTTTGCTATCTCTATGTTAATTTGTTAATTGTTTCTGTTCCACTCGACCCATACACTTCAAATTCCATACCATTCACTTTATACCATTCACTTTCACATCAGCTCATCTCCTATGGCTACGTGATGTCCATAGCGATGCCGACCCCCTGACACACTAGCGCACCATCGTTCACGGTCAGAAGAAAGTGCTCACCCATTGTCCGTGTGTCGGCGAAATTCGCGCTTTCCACGCTCAATATTCATTTCTGATTATAATTAATATTGTATGTTATATTGATTGTTTTTATGAGGTCGTTATAGTGCAGTGGTGGTGTCTGATTGTAAAGGCGAAGGTTGCTGGTTCGATCTCTATTGCGGGGAGCTTACATTTAAATGATAATTTTTGTTTTCCCGCTGTTGATAGCCAATGCGCGGCGTTGAGTTACGAAAACCAACATATAATATGAATTTCGGTGTAAAGTAGAGAACGGAGTGACTTAATTCTAGGCTCTCTTTGTCTGTCCTGTTATGTGGGAAAGAGTGAAGCTAAAAGAATGATTCTTGTATTCTAAGTGTGTTGATTAATATAGTAATATTTTGTTATGAGAAACAACTCAACAAACACTTAGATTTTGATTGATCGCCTCTAGCTTACTTTTTCTTTCTAGATTCTTCTTAATTTCCAGGTTGTGAGAAATATTATTTTGTTATGAAGGTGAGGAACGAAATTGTTGAAAGAGAATGGAGTGTCTTAACACTAGGTTCTCAGGTTTCCTCTGCCTACCCTGCTATATGCGGAATACAGCGTGAAGCTAAAAACAAAAAAAAAGAAATTATTAATAATTCGACTAAATGTTACAAAAAAAATAACAAATAACATCAATGGATTCATGTATGTCAATTATCTACTAATAAGTCGTAGTACAATCACAATTGGCTTAAAAGGATGAAATGGATTAATCTTTTTAATAGGGTTTCTTAATTAGATTGTGTTTCACGCTTGTTAATATCAATCGAAATCAAAGGGGGAGTTGAGTGCATCATGTGTGCAAAGAGCGGTGACAGCTGTTTCCTGGCGTTCCATTAAAGTTCACGGTCGGTAGTGATCGACCCGATATGTCCAATTCGATTTGCCATATTTGCAATACTTGTCTATTGATATGTATATTTTTTACGTGATGTAGAAATGGCAATAAGGTTGCAAACGCGTGGATAATTTGATTTATATGTACGAGTATGTTAGATACATTACGATTGTTCATATATCGTTAGAAATTTATTGGTTGTACTTGAAGAATTTGAATTTTTCGGTGTACAGTAAAACTGTTTTAGTTCAATATTCTTTATGCAGATATTTTTGCTTCTATTTTTGTGCAGTAAAAATATTCACAAGTTATTTTATTGAGAATAAAACTTATATTCATGTATAAATGTTCTAGTTAATGGCGTTAGGTTCCGTCTGCCATTTTCTATATGAGTGAGGTATCACTAGATTCTCTCTGTTTTCTAATTTGCGACAATAAATAAAAATTGCCTTAATAATATTCCGAATCCTAAAATTACTACATGCATTCTAATACAAAGCATAGAAAAAAATGGTTTGACATTCAACTAGCACTGTACAAAACATGTTATCAAGCCTGTTTTACGTCACCCACAAGATTTATACACGTTAAAACAACATTTCAAGTAAACAGTCTAAGGTGGAAACGCCATCAGCACTCGCTAATCATCCGTTCCGATCTCCCGCAATAGTTTGCTAAATGTCGAACAAAGTTCAAGCGAACAATACGTTTAGTTGTGACGAAATATCTCCGATACGTACAGTTCAACCATAGTTTCAAGTCGGAATTGGGTCGGGAATTCTTAAGGTCATATTACTCAATATATACGTTTTGGAACTTTTTGTTGTAGTAATCTATTAGTCATTTACACTCTCGAATATTATATGTAGATTGTATATAGATTTAACGCCTGTCTTGGCGCAGAGGCACAAGCGTGCGACTCTAAACTCGACAGGTTGTGGGTTCGATTCCTACTCCAGGAAATGGAATTTTTCATTTCCTGGGTTTGGTAACAAGGCAAAGCGTGGCGTTGAGTTCAGCCACTCAGCACGCAATGCCTCAATTCGGGGGAAAGTGACGAACGGAGTGTCTTAGCACTAAGTTCCCTCTGCCTACTCTGCTATATGCGGGATACAGTGTGAAGCTATGTATGTTTGTATATAGATTTATGCATGAACATGCCTTCCTATATTTCGTTAATGAGTTGAATTTATGACATATCCAAGACGATTATTGCCAATGGCTACCAAATTCAAGTGATGATTAATGATAAAAAATTCACCATATTACCATATTTCGGCACATTTTTATAATTATGTGAAATCGTAAAGATTTCCACAATGTAATTTGCGTTCTGCATTTTAAAACAGATTTAAATTAAAATACTCACATAAGTAGCAATAAAAGTCAGTGAATAGGGCCGTATAACTTACTGTGTTTGTAAAATAAATTAGTAATGAATTATTAGTTTAAAATACTAAATATTTCCCTTTCCTGGGTTTCGTAACAAGGCAAGGCGGCGTTGAGTTCTACCACTCAGTTCGCAATGCCTCAATTCGGCGGAAAGTGGGGAACGGAGTGTCTTAACACTAGGTTCTCAGGTTGTTCAGAGACCGCATGAAGCTAATATATATATTTTACAAATTCTTATTTGTAAAATATATATATTAGCTACATAATTTTGTGTGTAATCTAACGTGTCCAGAATCTGAGGTTTTTTTTAATAAGCATCCCAAGTTTTTGACTTCTACCTTCAACCATCCTCATCAGACCAGTTCGATAACACCATATATTTCTATTGTCAACTGTTACATGTTTCCTGAAATTGAAAGAAATAGAAGTGGGTGAAATTAGGCTTTTCTTAAATTTTATTATGTAATTTCAGGTCGGACTATAATAGAGAAAAAAATATTTGTAACAAATTCTTTTATATTTTGTAGATTGATCATTTCGTAGTTTACCTTTTTGTAGGCTCGCTTCTAGTAAAAAATAGAACTGTAATCGATTACGTGAGTGTTAAGAAAGTCAATCTCAAAAATTTCCTTTTTTTTGACAGCCGTTATTTGCATTCAAAATATCCAATTTCTAAATAATGCACAACGAGATGAGAGAAATTGTTTGCGTTTGTATTATTAGTTTCCTGATGACATGAGTTCCAATATTTTTTTCCTTTATTGTCATATATCTATAGTTACTTAATTTTTATTTAACTTCACGCTGTATTCCGCATATAGCAGGGTAGGCAGAGGGAACCAGAGAACCTACTTGGACTGCCTGGAAATCTTGGGCTCTTCTCCAAATTCCTCTATGTAGCGCGATGTATATGGCACCCACACGGCGATTCAATGCATTTCAATGGATTTTATATTTGTATGTTTTCTTAAATTCTCACATTACATAATTAAGTCATAAAAAACTTTGTTTTATAATAAAATGTGCTGCTTTTGTTAAACAAAGTGGATTATTTATTACTGATGATTGTATTACTGTTCCTAATACATATTAGCTTTCTTACAAGTTAATGTATAAATTTGCATTTACAGTCGTACTAAAATTGTCCGCCATAAAAATTTATAGTTTTAATGTAAGTATATATTTACTTTACACATTTCAATTAGTAACTAACGACAGTATAGAAAGTCAGTATTTACTTTTGCTTTATGATTTGAAAGTACGTTTTTCTATTACCGCTAATCATCGTGCAATATCATAATCGATAGAAGCAATAGTGTGTAAAATATATTCTTGAGTTTAGTAATAATGTTTCAATAGTGGCATCATTTTACGATTTCCTAAACGATTGAAAACAAATACGCTTTTATTTAGTTACTTCTATAGACTTTTAACGCCTGACGTGGCGCAGAGGCACAAGCGTGCAACTGTAAACGCGACAGGTTGTGGGTCCGATTCCCACTCCAGGAAATGGATTTTTTCATTTCCTGGGTTTGGTTTGGTAACAAGGCAAAGCGCGGCGTTGAGTTCCGCCCCTCAGCACAATGCCTCAATCTGGCGGAAAGTGGGGAATGGATTTGTTGAAAGAGAACGGAATGTCTTAACAGTAGGTTCTCAGATTTCCTCTGCCTACCCTGCTATATGCGGGATACAGCGTGAAGTTAAAAAAAAAAATTGCACTATATGTATAAGTGTGGTACAATTTTTAATTGTGTACAGTAATGAAATCACTTTATATATAACTTTTGAACTTCAAAATTTATAATTTTTTAATTTCATTCTTTTAATTTTCGAATGACAAGTATAAATTAAAAGTTGAAAATGTGTATTTTGTAATATTGCCAATAAATGTTGTTATAAAACTTACATATATTGCTACTTTGTAGTGAAATATGTTCTTATAATGAAACATGTTAACGTGAGAAGTACTCCTAAATACCTTCTCATCGTGCAGCCTGCTCTTCTGTATCCAATGACATGAAGTGTCAGGTTTAATTATAATTAATCAATATTTTTTGTCTAATTTATTTAGAATTAAATTTTTATGTTTATTTTTTGACCCAAATCATTTATCCATGTTTTCATTTACATTCCTATTATTTGGAATCACTGTGTCTTTCATAACGGAAGACCAAGGCTGCAAATTGTCTAAATACACCAATAAGCGACGTGTTTTTTTACGTGTGACGTGTTTTGTAAGCACTGTTTCTAAGTGGGATTCAAATTTAAAACCAATTCATCAATGTATAAAATACATAAATGTATTATAAAGTTACTATTTTCAATAATTATTTAGTAATTTTGTATAGTGGAAAAACTATTATTTCATAATCAATTATTTTTTTAGTTTAAATAGTGCTTGGTAAATTCTAATTTATTTATAACATATTAAAAATGTTATTTCTATTTATTATAATAAGTTTAACCTTGACTGCAATATCATATTTATACGATGTAAATTTATAAAATATAGACAATATTCATATAACATTTAGTAATATAATTTCAATTTACATGAAATATCTATATTAGGATTTAAGAGCTACTCAGTATTAAATGTCAATGCTAATGAATCGACTTTGTCGATTTAATGATGTCTTAGCTGTTTCAGTGCAATCTGTTTTATGAAGAATTATGTAAATATTTAAATTTATATTTTATAATTCTATATAATTTTAATATTTATAGCTAATTTTTAGCTGTTGTTTTTTTAACGTATTCCGTTTTGGGTTAAGTGTCTCTTGGGGAATATAAAGTTTAATCAAAATATATTAATCAATAGAAATAATCACCTAAATTCAATAGTGTTACGCTACAGAACTCGTAGTGTCTCGATTTCTGATGGAAGGTGGCGAACTGAGTGTCTTAACACTAGGATCTCTCTGACTACCATGCTATGTAGGATAAAGCGTTTCCTGCTTGCATATTATAAAAGATGTGCGGTTGCTTTATTTATAATACAACTGCAACAAGCTGTACCCTGCGGGCGCTGCTACGCCACCAAAAATAAATATGAATTTTATATACAAATATTCAAATCATTTTGAGTAATTTCACTAATTTTGTTAATTTCGAAAAAAAATGTGTGGCGCCATCTGTCGAAAATTGGTCGTACCTACTCAGAAGCCTTCGTGGGCTCATGCATAACAACGTTGCTAAAGATCATCACATGATCAAATGCATGGTTCACGATTCTATAAAGGACATACAGACAAACATTCATTTTTATATATATAATACAATACATAAGTGTGTACCTAAGTCCTACCAGACTTGAGGTGATTCAAGGCTTACCATAAACATATGATTGACTTTTATGGCTATAATGGTTGTTTCGGTAATTGATACCATATTTTATTTGTTATCAGGGTCTCCCATCTTGGTCGCGCGGTCTGGAGGCGGCGGAAGCGGCGCGCGCGCGCCTCGTGCGCTGGGCGTGCGGCGACGCGCCCGACACAGAGCCGCCGCGCAAGAAGATGCCCCACGCGTTGCGCCGCAGGTGGCCTATGTGCCCCTGTTTACAAGTAAGTTTTAGATTATTCTTGCTAAATATTGTACTAGTTAGGTCATAGAATTATTATTTTATATGTAGCTATTTTAAAACACATGTTTCAGATCAATTAAACATGTGTTTGTATTTTAGAAGACGTTTAATAAGTTTTACTTGAAAAAATGTAAATTGAAGATATTTTTGTTGTGCTACATAAATATCAAATTCCATTATGATATGAACTAAAAATAATCTAAAATTACTGCCATTTTTTTATTTAAGAATACTAGAGAGGAAAAACTTCCTTGTTACTAAATTTTAGTAGCTTTTGGGACATCTTCATTTAAATTTTAAAACAGTTTTCATAATGACTAAGTAATTTATGTAAAATCGATATAATTTTTTAATATATTTGATAGCGTGGAACATAAATGGCTGTCACTATCGCCTTGTTTTATATCAGCTATTAATCTTATTTTAGTGCACCGTTTTGCCATTTGTTGTGGCATTTGGGTATATTTCTTAAACGCTTAGGCCATACTAATAAGATATTTAAATTATTGTTTGTTGCGATATCCACTTTAGTGTTACTGTGTAAGAAACAACAATAAACTCGCAGATTAGATTGCATTGTAAAATGATTGTCTGTCTTTATATTTTAGTTTTTCAACATACAGCGTATTTCATTTGTTTTTCTTTTTATGAATATGATTTAGAGTTATAATTGAAAATGGCGGAGTGTAGTTCAATTTCAAATTATTTGCAGGTCTCTTTTTATTTTTCACAAGTACCTTTGTTTTTACTATACATAAATAAAAGCCATCATGGCACAGCAGACAGCGTCTGGCTGTAAACACGGTAATTATAGGTTCGATTCCCAATCAGAGGAAGGATGATATTTTATTTATTTTTAATATATTGCTCTAAATGACATTTATTCGGGCAGAGAACGGAGTGCATTGACACTAGATTTTATCTACCTAGGGTAGAAAGACAGATTAAAGCTTAAGTAAAAAAAATATAAGTGTATACTGGAAAGCATAGTTTCTATTATAAGTTCCCCTTTTCCAGTTGCAGAAAATACATAAAGAAAAAAAAATTGCATCACAAAGTACAATTAGAGCATGAGCATAAACTAATGCAAAATACTAACAGCGGGAAAATTATACAGTACTATAGTCATACTACAGGCCTATGATGTTCACGCTTTGCACATCCCTTAAGTAATAGGCAGAGAACGGAGCTCATTACTTCTCATTCACAGTAATAAACAAGTGGTCATTTGTCTTCAGCTTCCTTATAAATTAGTTTATACTGCCTTTTGTTGGTATACATAATTTTCTCACGTTAATAATTGAAATTTATGCACACTGTGTGTTATAGTCCTTGAAAATGATGATTCGAATATGTTCTTAACGATTTCATGCTTTATCATGCGTCATAGGATCGTCGAAGAAAAACTAGTGTTAGGACACTCCGTTCTCGGCTTTCGCACTTTATGTTGTTAGGTCGTTAAGTTAAAAAAAACTACAAACATTAATACGAACTCATGTAATTTCTTTGTTTTACCAACTAAATAGGCATAGCACAGAAAATTACGTGGGTATGATAACAAGACAAAGCGCGGCGTTGAGTTCCGCCACTCAGAACACAATACCTCAACTCGGTGAAAAATGGGGAATGGAGTGTCTTAACACTACGTTCCCTCTTCCTACCCTGCTATATGCGGTACATGCTATATACAGTGTGAAGTTATGTATGTACGCATGTATGTACGTTACAATTATATTGTGGAAATTAAATTGGTAGAAACAATTCTATGTTATTTAAAGCTTAATTAATAGAGTTTAAAGTTTTATGAATGAATACTCTTTTACGCAAAAAGTACAAAACGATTTTAATGTAACTTTACAGTAATATAGCAGAAATTCTATAGAAATTACTTTCTTTCTGATCAGAATATATAATCAGAATGAAAGTAATTTATATAGAAATTCCGTAATTTGGCCAAAATAATATTATAACAATTAGTATGCAGTAAAATATAAAATTAATCTAACTTAATTAAAAAATAATATTATAAATAAAATATAATACATCTATGTGATGTATACAAACACTATGCACTGCTAAGTGTTGCGGAACGTATAATATGTCCCAGAGATCACGTAACTCTATACCGGATATCAGGTTCCTTTGGGTCGCAGGTTCGATACATGTGCCACTTTCACCGCATCGCTAGTTTATACGGTCTAGGTACAGATAGAAGCTAATAGTTATTAGGTTTTATATTATTATGAAGTTACATGTACAAAGGTTAATTGTAAAGTAAATGTATTTTAATAAGTTATTTTATCAGTGCCAGAAGTAATTATATTGATAAGTTAACTTGTGTGTACAGTTTTAAGAATATTATTAGGTATTAGTAGATGTTTCTTTTATAAGGAACGCCTGTTGTGGTGCAGATGCACAAGCGTGCGACTGTAAACGCGACAGGTTGTGGGTTCGATTCCCACTCCAGGAAATGAAGTATTTTCATTTTCTGGGTTTGGTAACAAGGCAAAGCGCGGTGCTGAGTTCCGCCACTCAGCACGCAATGCCTCAATCTGGCGGAAAGTGGGGAACGGAATTGTTGAAAGAGAACGGAGTGTCTTAACACTAGGTTCTCAGGTTCCCTCTGCTTACCCTGCTATACACGGGATACAGCCTGAAGTTTAGTTAGTTAGTTAATAGTTTATAGGGTAAATAAATGTGTAAAGAAGATAACTATACCATTTTTGATAAAAAAATATTTAAATAAAAAAAAATCAAATTAACTTAAACTAAAAACTCTTGCCCAAAAAAAGTATGCATTATCGATTTATTAACTTATTCACGTCCGTTACGGTTATGTAACTTAAAGAAATAGCTTCTTTTCTATAAGAAATCTATTGATTTAATAATTAAGGTCATAGTAAAATATTTAGTTAAGCTTTCTGTATAGTTTCAAAAGTATCAACTAAGACTGTCGATTGTATAATTGTATAAGCTCGAATCGAATTATTTACGAAATTACGAAAAAAGAAAAGTGAAGTCAAATTTATTAAATTACTTAATAACGTCTCAATTCTGTCAGTAACTAGATGCAGGTATTCCGACATATATACATATAAGTATTTAAATACAGAGGCTGTCGTGGCGCAGTCAGGTAGCGTTAGACCGAAAACACAAGTAGTAATGGCTTCGATTCTCACATGAGGGAATGATTATATTAAAATTATTTTAAATAAATAAATTAATAATTATCTCCGCTCAGGTAACACAAAGTACTAAATTTCAGGTGTTAAGTTTCACCCCTTTTATGTCTCGAATTCTAGCAGAAAATGGAGAACGGCCTGTTTTCACTCTTCTTCTTTCTCTCTCTCTGTTCTCTCTGACTTAACTATCATATGGTACGAGAAACTGCGTGAGTCTATACTGAGCGTATCTATAATTTTACAATTATTTCATATGAAAGTTTATAATTATTCGGCTTTTGATGTTGCCGTTATTACAAATAATTATCACGTTTATTCTAACATATATAATATATGTAGTATTATTTAACGTAGATCATAAACGGTACACGATTGTTAGATCGAGATCGCAATTACATCTACACGATGTATCGCGTGAGGTGCTAAGATGGTATAATTTGGATCAATGATCTGCTGAACGTGTACCACGTGTTATACATTCATTGTGAATACAGTTTCATATTAGATGCTTTAAATTGTTGTTTTGTCTTATATATGTGGCTTAGGTCGTAATATTATTCATTCTATTAATAACGAGATTTATCTTGGTAATCTACATACAAGAAAACTTTGCCCTCCTTTTTACAGACGCCTTTTTGACGGAGGAACATGCAATATAGCACACGTATAGTTAATATAGAGAAGGAGTGAAGAACACAAACATTTCTTTAAAATAATGCATAAAAAATATATTAATTAATAAAATAAATGTTACACACACTACCATGGTTTGACATCCATGTTTATACAAAGTGACATATGTATTGCTAAAGACAACGCGTTGTTAACGCGTCAACGGGGACACTGGTTTTATTAATAAGGAGATTTATCTTGATAATATTTTTAATTCTTTCAAAAAGATGAATAAAGAAAAGAAACCAATAATGTTGAGCTTTGATAGCATGAATTTGAAACTCAAAAAGATGTTGTTGTATAAAAAAAATTAAGTTAAAAATCTATGTATTCAAGGTCTACAAAACTCCTTTCAGATTATTGAGCTTATTCAAATACCTTGGTTAAAACCTGCTTATATTAAAATGTTCGTGTATTTAAAAATCAGCTACACACTTTGTTCTGTATATTAGGGAAGTCAGGAAATTCTAGTGTCAAGACATTCCGTTCACCGCTTGCGGGTTATTGCGTGCTAAGTAGAGAACCTCAACATCGTGCTTTGCCTTTTTACCAGAGCGAGGTAATGATAATTCCACTCCAGGAAATGAAAATATTGTAATGAAAATGTGAGAACTGAACGTGCGTTTATAGTCGCACGCTTTTGATTCTGCGCCAACTAGCACGCTATGCCTCAATTCGGCGGAAAATCGGGGAAGGAAATGTTAAAAGACAATGGAGTCTTAACACTAGATTTTCTGGTTCCCTCTGACTACCGTGCTATGTGCGGGATACAGCGTGAAGTTAAAAAAAAATATAGTGTTAGTACAATAAGTATGTATATATGTACACATTATATGCTGATGCTTATTATGTTGACAAAATATTTATCTTGTGATTGATTACATTAGATATAACTTTGAGGAAAATTACTCCTCGCATTTGTTATGTGACCTTTTATCCTATTATGAAAATGTGTGGCTATAAACGGGATTTGTACTGGGTTCGATTTCCACTCAAGGAAACTTCCCTGCTATGCGGGGAATAATGGGAATCTTAAAAAATATATATATTTTCTGGAATGAGCTATTTAAAAACATATGAACTGTCCATCATGCCTTTTTGTTTAGTCTATGATATTAGTAATAGACTATACTTGTCTGGATTGGTCAAAATATTTTATAAACAAAATATTCATTCATTGTTCATTCTTTATTATTCTGATTTTAACAAAAAATACTGACTTCTAATGAAATGCATTAAAAATAAAAAGTATCATATTATTACGTATTATAAAAAAGCTCCATGTCACGTCTGAACTATATTTGAATGGGGCCATATCAAAAGTATTACCTATCATATAAAAAAGACATAATCAAAATTGGTTCAGCCAGTGAAAAATTATGCGGTAATACACATTAAAAGACTGTTGAATTGGGAACCTACACCTTCTTTGAAATCGGCTAAGAATTGAAGCTTATAATGCGAAAATTGCCTAGCTTTATATGATCAGTCAAAATAAACAAGCTTTATCATACAAGTTGTTACTTAGTATTGGAAAGCTGGTGGTAATGTTGGTCAATATATTTATGTATTGAGATAACTGACTGATGGCCCGTTGCATGTGCACACGTCGTTTTTATAATAATCGCCTTGGTTTATTGCCTTGTGGGTACTTTATTGTCTTTCACCTTTGTCTTTACGGCAATGTTGTGGTATTAAATTATTGTTTATTTTTAAATATTGTTTATTCCCATCGTAGCACAGCCGGACAGCATTTGATTGTAAATGCAATTGGTTGCGGGTTCGATTCGCGGCAGTGATATTTAAATTATTTTTATTTTTCTCTGATAAGACGTTGAGATCTGCAATCAACACAATATCTGAAACTCAAGCGCAAAGTCTAAGAACTAGGTTCTCGAAAAATCGTGAAGCTGATTTTTTTTAAATTAGGATAATAATATCTGGTAATTCAGTTTCAAAATGTTCTTATACTAGAGAGTTGCTGGTAAAAGTTGAAAAACCGTATAGAAATTTCAACTATGGCTAGAGCGCTTATATACACAGTACCCAAAAACGCTATTTCAAACCCCGCTACTTTCAAATTGTTAAAAGGAATTTCAGTTTTCTTATATTTTTTACATGGCTTTAGGCGTACTCAACAGATGTTTTCTAAAAAACGTTTTGTTGCCGTAGTTAAAAAGCCTAAGCTAAGTAGAGCACTAGAACCGCTTACGCTTACTACTGCTTAACGTACGAGTTATATAATATGTTGATATGTACCATACATTATGTCTATTTTTACCCAACTTTAAGAAGGGTTATGTTTTTCGCGCGTATCATGTATGTTTGTAATATTCGTTATTATCTCATATCATCCAAACCCCTGGACCGATTTATATAATTAAAGTGACGTTAGATAGGTATTCATACTCCAGGTGTTTTTAGATATGTGACGTCACTTTTAATTCAATATAGCGCCTTCTAGAGGCAATTACGTCATGAATAAAAAACAAAAAAATCATTGATGGGTGCCGTGTAGGGTGTCAAATGAAAGGATTTAATTAGCACATTTAAAATATATAACCCAGAACTAGCTTTTATAGCTTACTTTATATGTATTTGCTTCCTAAATTAGAATAATTGGTCAGTCGGGTTTTTTGTTCTTTATAATTACGTGTGTTATTTAAGTTTGTTTTATATGTAAATTATATTATGTTAATTAAACTCTTTTTAACCAACTTCGAAAAACGAGGAGGTTATCAATTCGAGTGTATTTTTTCTGTGTGTTATCGCATAACTTTACTGAGTGGACCAATTTTGGTTATTCTTTTTTTTTTAGCTAGTGCTTGGAATAGTTTTCGACGAATAGTTTTCGACGAATATTTTTGACGAATAGTTTTCGAGTTATTCGTAATAATTGTACTTCTTAGTGCTAATCTATTCGAGGTCGCTTTAAATTTTTGTGAAAATTTTAATTATTTACATAAATATGTTACATTTGAAAGTTCTGGTATGTCGTTATTAATTCCCTACAAATAAAACAAATCCTAATAACTATTGATATTTAAAAAAATGTATATGCGAATCTACTTGTTAACCTATTCACGCCTGTTACGGATACATACTAAACACCCATGACCTCCACCTCGAGGAAGTAACGAGAGTTGATCTTCGTTAATTTTAATTAAGAACAATAATACTACGGTCGATGTCATGGTAAAGCAAGCTTGTCATTTGAATAACTAAAATATTTGTACAGGTTACCTTATACGATAGTTAGTTGTAATAGCTGCTGGCGTTCTTACGCCTCTTATATTTTTTTATAATATGTTCGAGTTGTTGAAAAAGTCATTTGAATAACATAAAAATGAAAGTTAAAATTAAAAATGCTTGCCCCGAAGAATGCTTTTTCTATTTATAAACGTGTGATACAGATAAATATATATTTTCGTCGCATCCTAAGAAATTACGTTACTATAACTAGAAGAATTAAATTAAATCTAAATTCTTAACATGAAAGTTACAAATTTAAAAATTTCCCATTTAATGGTGTAAGTGTAAATAAACTATTATAAAACGAAATAAATACTATAATAACATACATGTTCGCAAGCTACGCTACAAATTGTAGATTATAGCGTATAAATAGTTTTACGAGCATTGTGGTGTATTATTGGGTCACCTATGGCTTGTGGTGTTTTACACGGTCATACGTATGCATAGGGGATTACTTATGTAGGCAGAATTTATATATATTGTATTAGATGTTAATAATATTGTAATTGCATTTCCTTCGTTAACCGAGGAAGTACTTAATTCGGCTGTTTTTTATGTGTGCTATAAATAAGTTTTACTGGATAAACCAATTTTGATGATTCTTTTTTTATTTGATAGTTAGTGCTTCCGATGTGTAGTAGTTTCAATCAAATTTAGTTAAGTTTTGACGGATAGTTTTTGAGTTAATCGTAATAATTTTACTTTTTAGTGCATTTTATTATATTTCTTAAATTTAGTTGATTTAAGATACATTATTAAAATTTAGATTAATTTGCTTATGAGTATCTATTTTATATTCACAGAAGTAATTGTAACTTGTAATTTTCAAATTGATATTTTTGAGGCAGACAACAGAAATAAACAGAAAGGCAGAATATTTTTTTTAAGTAATTTAAGTTATTACTGGATGATACAAGTAATATAGAAAATGCATTGAGTATACTATATTATATACATACATAGATAGCTTCACGCATTTATCCCGCATATAGCAAGGTAGGCAGGGGAACCTAGTGTTAAGACACTCCGTTTCCTACTTTCCGCCGAATTGAGGCATCGCGTGCTGAGTGGCGGAACTCAACGCTGCACTTTACTTTGTTACCAAACCCAGGAAATGAAAATACAAAACTTTAACATTTCCAGGAGTCAGAATTGGACCCACCACCTGTCGCGTTTACAGCCGCACGCTTGTGCCTCTGCGCCACGACAGGCGTTTTGACTTCATATTTAACTCTATACCCACGCGAGGGAAGTTGTGGGCAGAAACTAGTTTTAATTAAATGTATGTAATGTAATTCGTAATAGTTTTCAAAGCCACTGTCAAAATATAACAATAGCTACCATTAACATCAATAGGCAATCTGCTTAAATATATTATCGTGCGTTTTCGACTTGTTCGAGATCAAAATATGAGTGGTATTTTACTTGACCTTTATCAAATCAATGGATGTTCTTTACTCGTAAAACTTTCAGTTGCGAAATTCAATTCAGTAAGTGATATTGAATAATTGATGCCACCTTGGTGCTGTCCAAAGATATAGACGCTATATACAACATACAGACATATAGAAAACTATAAGGTTTAGATTAATGTAATTTGAAATTTATTTAAGATATATGTATTTAAAATAAAAATATTTTTAACTTATAGCTTAAGTTAATTTGAACTTATAAATATAATAAATGAAAGGGATTATTGTAACCTTTTTATGTAAAATTTAATACAAGGATCAATATCGTGGCATAGTACGATAGTCGTTTGGTTGTAATCGCGATCGGATCGAACGAATACCATAGTGGGTTCGTGCCCCGTTCGAGGAATATATTAATTTTAACTATTTCAACATATACTTCCATTTTTTGGTCTGGTAAAACAAAACATTAAGTTCTGGCATTCAATGTCTCGGGCTAATGGCTAAGTGAAGATCGGAGTGATCTTATACTAGGCTCTTTCTACTTACTCTGCTATGCGTGAAAAAACGTGAAGCTATTTTAATTAAAAAAAGGAATGTGGTTTTTGACGCACTATTGTGTTCCCATATTTCATGTTCTCATTATTCGTCTAAATGACTCACAAAACTTATCAGACATGTCTGTCAGAGCATTCCAAAGTTCCAATATGTCTACAATTAATGATCATTTAATTGTTAATCGAATTAGAGCGAGACAATACGTATGGATGGAGGTACTAATTACTACGGACGGACTGCCGGCCTGATTGAGACACGTTGTTGTGGGGGGACGGATATGTCGCGTATGCGGTTTTGGGTTGATCTATATAATAAATATAGTTTTTGTAATATTTGTGCTTGAAACCTAAAAGCCTAAAGTGAATGTTATTCAAAAGTTCTAGTTAACTTCGCCATACAATTTTAAAGTAAGCAAGTGTTGATATTGATAAGACGTAAATATGTTTTCGAGGAAAAGGAAAACTAAACATAATGCATCCTTAAAGAGACGTTGCTCTATTAAGCCAAATGTAAGTAAAATATCTGTGTTTATAAAATATCTGTGTGTATTTCTAAGAAAACTTCATTATATAAGTCCAAAGTATTAAAGTAATTACACTTTAGGTAGTTCTTTTGGGAATTTTGTTTTTGTTATTGTTCATTGTGCTTCATAATTAATGCACACGTATTTGGAATTTTCAATTAAGCTTTTAGTAATGTTGACGTAGTGTTATTTATAATGTCCTTACATTTTTGTAGGTTATTACCGTTTGTTGTTGTATGTTTTGTTATAATAACTTTATCATTTAAACTGCATTAGTTTTAAAATTAAAAAATTATTTAAATTAAAAACAAACGAAAATTGACGGTACTATACGCTTTTTCCTAACATAAACTCCTTTTATTGTTTTCCAATTTTCGTCCGAATTCAAAACATCGCGTGTGTGCGACGTAACTCAACGCCGCGCTTTCTTTCACTAGAACGAGAGAATTAATTAATTTAAATATTATCATTCGGCAGAGTAGGATTCGAACTTACCCGATAACCGCTAATATGTATAATACATACATAGCTTCACGCTGTATCCCGTATACTCGTATAGCAGAGTAGGCAGAGGGAACCTAGTGTTAAGACACTTCGTTTCCCACTTTCCGCCGAATTGAATCTTCAAAATAATATTTTTGTGTTGTTATGTATATTTGAATTAAGTAAGTATATTTTAATTAGTGATTTTTCCCATGCCAGGATTAATTTAAGCGTTCCGTCATTATGCAGGAGGTACCTACAATTTATATAATGACTCTGATAAGCATTATTTATACAGCAACAAAAACAATTCATTACTTATATCAATGCCATAATACTGTTGTTATATTTATTAAAATATTAAATTAAAAACGTTAAATTTGCCCGTTTTGTCCCTTTCGTATAAGTAATTAAATACATTGTTATATAAACTATATATGCAGCTTCATGCTTTGTTGTCTAACATAGCTGGGTAGTCACGGAGAACCTAGTGTTAAGATACTCCTTCGCTGCTTCCCACCCGAATTTGATACACTATCGTATTAAGTGGCGGAACTCAACGCCGCGCAATGTTTAGCCAGAGAGGAAAAAAGAAAATAATTTAAATATCATCATCAATACCTCGAATGGGAATCGAACCCGCTACCAGTCGCGCTTACAGTCATACGCTAAAGTATATATATATTTTTCAATTCAGTAGCGCTAGTTTCATATGATCTTTGAATATTTCTCTTCTTAAGGTGTCTAAAATGATAGTCGTAAATTTTAACGAATGCAAAAATAAAAGCGTTTATGGTTTTAAATAAACTCATACTCTCGCTCACTCTCGGGACAACCTCGGTGAAGTCATCGACGAATATACTGAATCGTCTTCTTATTATATCTTAAAGATCAGGGTTGACGACATTAATATTTGTAAAAGTTTATATTAATTTTAAAATTAAATATGAAAATTGAATTATTTTACAAGCTATCGTGGCGCAGTGGGAAAGCGTCTGACTGTAACGCGATGGTTCTGGGTTCGATTTCCACTCACGGATTGATTATATGTTTTTTTTTATTTGGTAATACGCAGCGGCGTTGAGTTCCGTAACTTAAAATAGGCGGAAAGCGGAGAACGGTGTATTTTCATTAGGTTCTCTCTGCCTACCCCGCTATGCAAGCGTGAAGGTTGTTCTTCGTTATTGAATTATATTTAAATAGAATAAATAGTTAAAAAGTAGGTCTAGATTATTTTCTTTTAATATTGTTAGTATTTCATACTGTGTTCAGTGATCTTATTTTGCTGGACGAAGCCGTAAATAATCTGTAGTTATAATAAATAAAAGAAATGGAACATTAGTAATACACCGAATGTGCTTATTTAAATAATTATTATCTAAAAATAAATTATTATACATATTTGAAACATATACTATACTAAAATAATTTCTAATAATCTATTAATATTTAACAATTTGAACGAATTCATAAAATAACCCCAAGTTGAATGTAAGGGATTGGCAGATTGCTATATGCAATAAGACCGTCTTTACCTTTTTTTTTTTGACTTCACGCTGTATCCCGCATATAGCAGGGTAGGCAGAGGGAACCAGAGAACCTAGTGTTAAGACACTCCGTTCCCCATTTTCGATGGGAATGTTTAGTTTTTAATTCTTGTACACTTTTTTAATTTATTTTAACATGTCTTCACTAGCAAAGATTCTATTAATGCTGTTTTGTACCATTATTTATAATAAGACATATTATTGAAGATAGACTCTAAGAACTATTGATTCTAGGTTGGGCCCCCACTCGTTGGAATACATACACAGATACATAGCTTCATGCTGTATCCCGCATATAGCAGGGTAGGCAGAGGGAACCAGATAACCTAGTGTTAAGACACTCCGTTCCCCATTTTCCGCCGAATTGAGGCATTTCGTGCTGAGTGGTGGCACTCAACGCCGCGCATTGCCTTGTTACCAAACCCAAGAAATGAAAATACTAAATTTTACATTTCCTGGAGTGGGACAGGCATTCATTTTCTTTACAATAAAATAAATTTGATGTATATTTAAATAAGATATTATTTATAAATAATTACATGTAAATAACTGTATTTAATTTTAATTAGTTAGAATAACCAAAAGATCTACATGGACATTGAACCCACATACGTTCATAATTTTTATGTGACTGGATGTTTATTTATTAATGTAGAATGTAGATACATCGATAGAAATATTTTATTGCACACAAATCTAATATAAAAAATGTATTTAACGACACCTGTCGTGGCGCAGAGGCACAAGTGTGCGACTGTAAACGCGACAGGTTTCGGGTTCGATTCCCATTCCAGGAAATAGATTTTTTTAATTCCTGGGTTTGGTAACAAGGGTTGGTTTGGTAAAGCGCGGTGTAGAGTTTCGCCACTCAGCACGAAATGCCTCAATTCGGCGGAAAATGGGGAACGGAGTGTCTTAACACTAGGTTCTCAGATTCCCTCTGCCTACCCCGCTATATGCGGGATACAGCGTAAGCTAAAAAGAAATATATATAATTAAGTATATAATTAACTTGAATACACATTATCATTCAATTATCACAATACTACAATATTCTCTTTGTTATATAAATATTTGACAAATTAATCTTACAATATTCCATTGTTTCTTCCACAAATACACATAAAGATGTTATTGTTCGACGCCTCGTTATGTTTACGTATAAAGCTATTCAATTATATTGTTGATAATAATTTTATTGATTTTAGTTGCTGCATTCTTTAACAATTGAAATTCTCTGTTAATCAATTAAAGTATTGTTGTAGTAAATGTCAAGAGTGGGAGAATGATTGTGGGAATGTTTAGTTTTTAATTCTTGTACACTTTTTTAATTTATTTTAACATGTCTTCACTAGCAAAGATTATAATAAGACATATTATTGAAGATAGATTGTAAAAACTATTGATTCTAGGTTGGGCCCCCACTCGTTGGAACATTTATACATACACACATACATAGCTTTATGCTGTATCCCGCATATAGGAGGGTAGGCAGAAGAAACCTAGTGTTAAGACACTCCGTTCCCCACTTCCCACCGAATGGAACGTTTATATTTAAATTATTTTCATTTCTCAGCTCCGTTAAAGACTAAGCGGTGTTGAGTACCGCCACTCTCAAACTTATCTCAAATTCGGATGGAAAGTGAAAAAAAGTGAAAGAGAATGGAGTATATGAATGAACCTATGAAAATATTGTAATCATTTATTTTATGTATTCAACTATTTAATATTTTAATTCATATTTGGTTTACGTATTTTTCCATACACGTTGAGAGTATCTTATCTTAAGCAGAAACTTTGTTGGTATACAATAAATTTATTATGCAAATACGTATGAGTGGTGTGTGAGGAGTTATTATGAAATAACACTTTTTATTAAGTTTCCGTTTTAATTTGACTCTTGCACACTTTTTATTTATCACTAATTTCGTAATTAAAATGTTCTTATTTTTACATTTTTAATTTTAGTGCACAACTTCGATTATGCAATATTCAGATGTTATAAATATATATTATATTGCATAATATTTATTTTGCTCGCCTCGCATATGATGTGTAAATATAAAGTTATAATAAATTAGCTTAAAAAAGTATTTTTTTACAGCTTAGTCGTCTGGGCAAAGACGTTTTAGGGTTATATTAAGAAAATATTGTGTAGTCAATAATAGATCATATATAAGTGAATCACGTGTTAGAATTTTCAACCAAATCAGACTATAAGAAAAGGGGCAAAATAACGTAGATAGATACAAAAACGTATCAAATATAAAAAATATATATATATGTTTTGTCCCTTACACCCAGCCCTACGACAATGAATGAATTCGCGGAGCATACACATTACGGTAGGAGAGATGCGTCAGGCGCCACCCTGATTCAACAGAATGAGTCATGTGTGTAATACTCAGCTCACCCTCATGTTGCATTGTTTACATAACGAGGAATTTGTTTTTAAAACAAAATACATATTTGTTAAAGAGATTTGTTCGTATCTGTGATTTATTTAATTTGTCATGTTAAAATATTTTCTTATTAATTTCTACATATCATGGGATGAAACTCAAACTATAGAAGAAAAATTAAGTATGTCTCTTGGTGAATTAAGATTTGCTTTACTTATTATATATTTAAAATTATCTAAGTTTTCAGTTCCATTTTGGTGAATAATATATTTAGCAGTAATATATTTTAGTGCCATGCCCTCCGGGCATGTATGAAAGTTGATGGCTCTGGCTACCCCGCTAGGAAGAAAACTCGAAGCTAAAACTAGAATTATATGAATATATTTGTCAATATATTTGCTCTTTTTAGAACGAAACATGACTATTGTTGCGAACATCTATGCAACTTCATTTTATATACTCGTATCATTTGAAATTTGTGTTTTGTATTCGTGCGTCATTTATTATTTTACAATAGAATTGCAATTAAAAAAACTATTCGAGTATATTGGTCACATTTTTATACATTTTCCATTAATCATTCTACTTTTGATATAATTCATTCACAATAACTGTTTTAGTTTTTTTTTTTTTAGCTTTACACTATATCCCCACAGGGTAGGCAGAGGGAACCTAGAGAACCAACCTAGTGCTAAGACACTCCGTTCTATTAACATTTCCGTTGCTCACTATCCGCCGAATTGAGACATTGCGTGCTGAGTGGCAGAACTTAACGCCGCGCTTTGCTTTTGGTACTTGAGCGAGGAAATAGATATACAAAATGTTAAACATTATAAATATTTAATATTTTCATACCCTAGAGTGAGAATCGAATCCACAACCAGTCGTGTTTACAGACAAACGCTTGTGCCTCAAATTTTAGTTTTTAGTATTACTAAATATATTTAAAGATATTTCCATACAGTTATACAACTTATGCTAAACACAATGAAACATCGCCATCTTGTCACATAAACATCGAATATGTCCACAAAAAATTGAGAATGACATTTTAATTGCAAATTAAAGTAAAAATGTTGATAACATTGACTGGTTGGTGTCCTTACAAGGCATGTTCTGTACAATCAACGAGGAAGCTTATGCATATGGAAAAAGTTATGATGTACAACTGTATAAAGTGCTACTCACGAATTGAATAGCTGTTTTGTTTAATCATTCTGTCAAATGTTCCTTGCTTTCCTTCGAGTCTTTGATTCTTTTAAATTAATTTAAATTTTGAATATGTTTTTTTCAGAAGCCTGTCGTGGCGTAGAGGCACAAGCGTGCGACTGTATATGCGACAGGTTGTAGGTTCGATTCCTCTAGGAATTCATTTCCTAAATAATATTAAATATTTAAAGTACAAGGTAAAGCGCGACATTCAGTTCCGCCATTCAGCACGCAATGCCTCAATTCGGCGGAAAGTGGGGAACGGAAATCTTATGAGAACGGAGTGTCTTAACACTAGGTTCTCAGGTTCCCTTTGCTTATTTTGCTACGTGCGGGATACAGCGTGAAGCCAAAAAAACGTGTTTTGAAAATATGAATCATGCATAAATTTAAACGTCACCTAAAAATTTATAACTGAAAAATATTACCTGAAATGTAAATATTAAAATACTAAGTAGAATAGTTTGTTCGTGAACTTTTATTTAATTATGTTTCCTATATTTTTTGAAACAGTTTGTATTTATGAACTCGAACAGGAAATTCAGGAAATGTTTTCCATAAATCTCGCTCGTGGTTCAGAAATGCGACCGCATTTTTAAATTGTGGAGCAATTACCTAGCTTACGTTTTTATTTTCGAAACGACAATTAATTTTTACTTGTTATGAACTATTGCTCTACTGTTGCTACTTAGTAACAGTAATATTTCATTTTTAGTAGTTACGTTGAAAATTAATCAAAATTGCTCTATTTCCGCTCAGAGTGTAAATCTTCCAATGGCATATTAAGTAAATTATCAGGAGAGACATAACACTCTTAAAACATTAATATATTTTATGACACGGCTTCGACATTATGTTTACATGCAGCTAGACATGAATTTATTAAGTTGTGGATTTGATAGTTTTACTCGTAACGCATTTTGGACGTTTTTAAAAGAAAACTGTAAATGTTACTTAAAATAGATAAGCTATTAGTGTTATTATATTTATATACGTTTGTTTCAAAATTGTTACTTATAATTATATAATCACGAATATATTATATTTGTAAAAACTAAAATATTACATACACACATACATACATAGCTTCACGCTGTATCCCGCATATAGGCAGACGGAACCTAGTGTTAAGACACTCCGTTTCCCACTTTCCGCCGAATTGATGCATTGCGTGCTGAGTGGCGGAACTCAACGCCGCGCTTTGCCTTTTTACCAAACCCAGAAAATGAAACATTCCATTTCCTAATAAAATATTACAGTAAATAAATTCATACGTCAAAACGTTATTAATTGAATAATTTATTTATAATAGTTATTAAATAAATAAAATAACTCCTTAAGTATTTCAAACGATAATATAAATAAACTTCTGTTGCAGAATGACGAGCCACCCGAGATCACGTACTGTGTGGTGGGCGGTGAAGGCGGCCTCGCGTTGCAAGCGGTCACCCCCACGCACCCCATGCCACCGCAAGATGAATTGGACGCGAAGTTTGCTGAGCTCGTGGTAAGTACATATTAATGTATTGAAGTGAATCTTGGGGACTTTGTGTGTTAAATTATATATTTCAAGCTTAAAACTGTACTTTAAGCTTTCCTAGTATTGACAAGTAGACTGATATGTAAATATACTAAGGCTGTTATCTTGTCTTTCAACTGAGAACGGTTCTAATTTGTATTAAATGTTACTAGTAAGTAAAAGTTTAAATTTTGTAAAGATAGTTAATCTACTCAAACCGAAAATAAACTTGTAAGTTGATAAATTCAAAATCAACTTTTTAGGGTAGGCATTTTTGTTTAAATACTTTTTCCCTGAAATGTTTGATTCGCTCCTTTTTTTTGATTTAGCGATTCTTCACCTTATAAATAAAACAATCCTACTATCAATATTTAAAAAAATGTACGCAAGTCGACTTATCTACCTACTCACGCCTGGTACAGGTATTATACACCTATATATATACTAAAGATGTCTCTAAATGCTAACATGAAATGTTACCTAACTTTTTAAAATTCCTAAGTAGGTATATATTAGAATTATAATGCGCATATTAATGGAGGTCGATATTTCGATTAGACGATCAATTGCCTACAGGTATATCATATTTGCAAGGAGTATATGTATATTATGAATAACCTACACCTTCTCGAGGGTATTTTTGTATTTTATTATGTTTTTACTTTTTACAAGTTTTTATTGAACCTTTTTGACACCCGATGTCAGGGTGGGTCAAATTTTGCAAGCTGAATTTGAGTTCTGATAAAAATATAGTTACCAGTATTTGGTTTACCATACAAATCTTAATATTTACCATATCATAAGTGAACGTAGTATATTATATAGTTATATTTAAGGAAAAAATAGAATAAAAATGATGGAAAAAAACGCGTTAAGTGTAACGCCAGTAATTATTTATTATCATTATGTAAACAGTAACTAATTGGTTTTTAAACGCTTTAAACTATCATAATTGATTCTTTTTGAGTGGAAATAACGTCGCGGTATACAGTTTCACACCTTTTTGCAGTATTTTGATACCTTTTGTAATGTTTAAGACTTTCGTAGCTCTTATTGCTATTTAAATAATATTTCTGATAATTTTATGCTTAATCTAAAAGTATTAATACATTTTTATATGAAAATATTTATGACTCAGAGGTAAATAACCTTTGAAATAGATTTTTACACACAAAAAAATAAAAACATAAGAAATAGAATCTAAGATTCCTTAGACGTGTTCCTCCAAGAGGCGCAGGATCGAATACTGCGACAATTTTTTATAAGTTTATAAGATATTTTCTTATCTTAGTACATTCATAGCTTCACGCTGTATACCGCATATAGCAGGGTAGGCAGATTGAACGTAGTGCTTAGACAATCCGTTCCCCAGTTTCCGCCGAATTGAGGCATTGCGTGCTGAGTGGCGGAACTCAACGCTACCAAATCCAGGAAATAAAAAAATACCATTTCCTGGAGTGAAAATCGAACCCACAACCTGTCGCGTTTACAGTCACACGCTTATGCCTCTGCGCCACGACTATGTTCAAGTCCTATCCTAGCATGAATCTATAAATAATACTTACATCTTGACGTGTCATATATCCTAATTTCAGACAGCTACGGCAACGTGAACGTCAATGCCGTTATTAATGTTCCCACTGCGGTCTTTGTAGAGGACTATAGTAAATAGTTTTATTGTGTGACTGATTTATCTATCGGACTAATACAAATATCACGATTTTGACATTTGTAAGGGTCATGTATGGCAGTATTTAAAATATTGTCTAATGTTTTATTTTATTAGGCGCCATTGTGGTGTAGTTGAAATTTATTAGACTGGTTGTTATTGATTGTTGGTTCAAATTATAATACATGTTACGCAAGACTATAGGCTACTCCTTATCACGCAAAGTGATAAGGAGTAGCCTATAGTCTTTCCCAAGGTCTAGACTATTTGTCAAAATTGGTTAAGTGGTTTAGGCGTGAAAATTGTCAACAGTTGAACAATTTTACATGCTTTTATGTTTAACAATAAGGAACTTCTATACAAACTTTCATCCCTTATTTTGTCCCCTTCTACCATTTTTTTCGCGATAAAAATATTCTATGTCCTTTCTCAAGTACAGTTTTATCTTCCTACCGAATTTCATCAAAATCGGTTCAGTGGTTTAGGCGGAAACGGTAAGCGGAAAGTGGAGTTACTTTCGCATTTATAATATTAGTAAGGATGCTGTGTAATAAGTATAAGTTAGTTATTGTTGCGTTGCTTTTTTTTGTAAAGGGAAAAAAACGAGTGTTCTAAATTAGTAATGTTTTATATATTGAAGAGAGGTAGCGAACGGACTATGTAACATAATTCTATTAATTTTTTTTTCTGTTGGGATGGGAAAGATAGATGGGAAATTATGTAGCTAGTTTTATATAAGGAATTTCAGATCTTAGATAGATACGTTTATTTTATTAGCCTTTGTTTTGTAAGTTTATCATGAATTACGTAAGATATATTTTATTTATTATTTATTCGAAGTATTTATTTAAATTTAAATGTCTCATTCATCTGTAAATAATCAGTTTAATCTTTCTGTTTTTATACAGCTAACTTTCGTACAATATATATTTTTTAATTTTTACCTTTTTAGGTAAAATAAGAACACAATTAATATTACCTTTTTGGGCCAAGAAAGGCCAAAATAAAATTACCGATACTAAACATGGTAATGAAAGTTATTTACATAGAATTCATTTACTTACCTACTTAAACACAAGCTAGAAAAAGTACTTTCGTTTTTTTCCACTGGCGCTTTAATGGACGTATTTTTAGGAAAAAAAATCAATGTAGTATCTTAATTTACTCCTAAAGCCATAAAATTCTTAATTAATAACTAATTTATGAATTTCATATAAAAACGAATTTATTACGTTTGTAGTAATCTAGTTTTTGGAATTGACAAGTAATAAATATATATCCTTAAGTTTAAATTGTTTGCGTAATACTCGTATAGTTACCGTTTCGTAATACTTCCGATGTACTGTGTTATTGATTGGACCTATATAAAACTAGTTTTGTTTGTTATTATAATTAAAAGCTTTTGCCGTTGCTCGATTAAGATGTTAGCAGATCGTAAAATGTTGTTTTTTTATGTATTGATACTATATTTTATTATTAATAATTATAGTACGTAAGTTAGTTCGTGGTTTGTTAGAAACATATATTTTTATTTATTTTACACACATACATAGCTTCACGCTGTATCCCGCATATATGTAGCAGGGTAGGCACAGAGAATCTAGTGTTAAGACACTCGGTTCCCCTCTTTCCGCCGAATTGAGGCATTACGTGCTGAGTGGCGGAACACAACGCCGCGCATTGCTTTGTTACCAAGTTACTTTTAAGTTTTCTCATATTTTTGAATGTTTGCATTTTTAACATACATCACAACATCTTAAGTTTTCTACGCAATGAATATCTTAACTGTTATATTATCACTAATTAACACGTAAATATCAATGAAAGCCCTACAGCAGTTTATAGTTATTATAGATAGGTCTAGTGTAAATGCAATTTCACTGCTAAGCGAAAACTGGTCCTAAGCACCCGGCGCCGAATAAATTGAAGTACATAACTAATTGGACAGCTGAGACTTTCGCAGACGGGAATAGGAGAAACGCTTAGGTGGGTGAAGTTGTATCGAATGAGTAAGCTTTTTAGTATATTATTTTAGTCACTCAATTTCACTTTTGTCGCTTCTAAAGGAATATAAGTTTTTTTATAGAGGTCGTGGTGTATTAGGAATGCGATACACTTTAACTGCGATCGGATGTGAGTTCGATTCCCACCCGACAAAAATAATGTTTATTTTTAAATTATTTTAATTTGTCCGTTCTAGACAGAGTGTTTTGACAACTAGATTGCTTCTGACTTTTTTTTCTGACAGGTCTTTTTGCACTAAATAATTTTTATATATTCTAGTGACGCAGTTGAGACGGTTTCAATTTTACTCAATATTTACAATATTGGTTTTTAAAGATGAACTTATGTAACGAAATGATAATAAGGATAATGTTTTGTTTATCATACACGGCGTGTAAAGATAGAAAAAAAGTCTGATAAATGACATGATCATTTTTGGCGCCAGACGCAAATACCTAGCTAATCTAATCTTTGCAAGAAAGTTATTGGCATTAATATTGTATACAAAAAATTATCCCAATCATCTCAAACGAGTCTGCCGTAATTACTACACGTTATTATAAATGTCTGCTATTTACCAATTTTTTTTTTAGCTTCACGCTGTATCTCGCACATAGCAGTGTAGGCAGAGCAAACCAGAGGACCTAGTGTTAAGACACTCCGCTCTCTTTTACATTTCCGTTTCCCACTTTCCGCCGAATTGAGGCGCTTTGTTTTATTACCAGGGCGAGGAAATGAAAATATTTAATATTGCCTGGAGTGGGAATCGAACCCACAACCAGTCGCGTTTTCAGTCACACCCTTGTGCCTCTGCGCATCGACAGGCCCGAATTTGGTTTTAGCTTCACGCTGTATCCCGCATATAGCAGGGTAGGAAGCGAGCGAACCTGAGAACCTAGTGTCAAGACACTCCGTTCCCCACTTTCCGCCGAATTTAGGCATTGCGTGCTGACTGGCGGAACTCAACGCCGCGCTTTGCCTGGTTACCAGGATATGAAAATACTAAACTTTTACATTTCCTGGAGTGGGAATCGAACTCACAACCTGTCGTGTTTACAGTCACACGCTTGTGCCTCTGCGCCACGACAGGGACGGACAACTATTATTATATTATAATTAACTAACATTGCAAATCGATAACGATTATCCATACGCCAACTGCTCTTACATAAAAAAGAAAGTAGCGCAATTTTGACAGGTATATTAGCGATTGAAGTGCGGTCAGATAGACGCGATAAACAGATTATGTTTCATATGGAATAGTTATGTGATGTAATACTTATACCACTTTCACAATTTGAATGTTTTGTTTTGTTTAATCCTTTATTTATTGACTTGAAGCCGGTGTTGGAGGGCCTTTGTTTGTTTTTGTATTATGTAACAAGTAACAATCAGAGAAGAAATAAAATCAATGAGTTTATTTTCACGCCTGTCGTGGCGCAGAGGCACGTGCGATTGTAAACGCAACAGGTTGTGGGTTCGATTCCCACACTAGGAAATGTATAAGTTTAGTATTTTCATTTCCTGGGTTTGTTTACAAGGTAAAGCGCGGCGTTGAGGCCACTCAGCAATGCCTCAATTCGACAGAAAGTACGTACGAAAGGACGAACGTAGGGGAACGGAGTGTCTTAACACTAGGTTCCCTCTGCCTACCCTGCTATATGCGGGATACAGCGTGAAGGTAAAAAAAAAATATAACGTTCTACTATGATGATAAAACAAGTGAAACATTGTAATGGAGATCTGTTACTCTTTCACGCGAAAAATTACTATAGTTTATAACATCAGAATAACACAGGCTTACATAAACAATTTTGTATAGATTTTGTTCAATTTGATTGTAATATAATGATACATATCTAGTATGTATGTAAATCAATATGTAGTAATATGTATACATGAATAGATAAATAACGCTTATGTATCAAGCAGGCAGATGTAGTAGATATTGTAAGACATCGCATTAATATTTGTACTGTGTCAAACCTACGACCTCTGGCCTAGGCCATAGGCCATTCAAGGGCTTCAGTATGACGGGAGATAAAATTGTAAATATTAATCTGCGCTTCTTAAGATGTGTCTGATCATACAACACACATTTAAATGTTATGTTGTTGTTGTTGAGGCATCGATAGCGTCTGTCTGTAAATACGATTGACTGTGGATTCGATTTCCACTATTTTTTTTTATTTTCTATACCAGGGTAGGTAGAGGGAGAAGGAAATTAGTGTTAAGACACTCCGTTCCCCACTTTCCGCCGAATTGAGGCGTTGCGTGCTGAGTGGGGGAACTAAACGCCGCCCTTTACAAGAAATGTCTCGATTTCAGACAGAAAGTGAAGAATAAGGTGACACTAGGGTTCTATCTGCGAATAGTTAGAAATTCCGACAGCATAGAAGCTAGGATTACGCGAGAGCTCGATAGTTACAGATATTTGAGTAATGAGCGACTTATCGAAAGCATAAATGAAAGGAGATAGAAGATAACTTATATATTAAAAACATTATTTTTTGTTAACACTTCTGACAAAAGAATTAAAATCTAAATAGGTGATCTGTAAGAGAGAAATAAATCTAGATCTTTACCTTTTGATTCTGTGTTTGACCTGTCTATCTAGTACTTGTTTGATCGCCATGATATAGTCACAGCACAGTCTAAAATGTCATTTTTTTTTTTCTAAATCTCATAACAACTTGATTTATAATTTTGAAGTCGTCGTAGCACAGTGTGACTGCGTTTGACTGTGATTGCAACGGTTTTGGGTTCAATTCCCACCCGAGATTTTGTCTATTTGCTTTTGTTTTTTATCTATGTTCGCTTTAGTAAGAACGGCGCGGCGTTGAGTTCTGCTACAGCACGCGTAACGCCTCGCCTCGCCTCGCCTCGCCTCGTAACGTAGGTGTATGCTAGGTTCTATCTGCCTACCCTGCGATGCGGAATACAGCGTGCACTTAAAAAAAATAACTTTAAAATATATATTTACTAATACATTTACCATTTGACCGAATGATTAATATAGAGAATAATATGTACTTAGCTTTACTTAGCTTCACGCTGTATCCCGCACATAGCAGGGTAGGCAGAGGGAACCTTGTGCTAAGACACTCCGTTCCCCACTTTCCGCCGAATTGAGGCTTTCCGTGCTGAGTGGCGAAACTCAACGCCGCGTTTTGTCATGTTACCAAACCCCTGAAATGAAAAATTCCATTTCCTGGAGTGGGAATCGACCCCACAACCTGTCGCGTTTACAGTCGCACGCTTGTGCCTCTGCACCACGACAGGCGTTACAATAATATGTAATGCTAGTTTTTTCTGCATGCACAATTAATATGCATAAGCTTTATATTATTTTACATTAAACTAAGCACGCGATACTCTCGATAATGACGAGTATTAAATAAGATTAGCTCATGTTCGATATAGAACGGATAAGTGATGTAATGAGAATGCAACTTTCACCGTCGCAGTGATGGTGATAGATTGCTTGTTTGCGTGTGATATGCTTAAACAAAGGGATTGTCCGATTCGACTTGGAACGATGGTTACGGTATATTATTATTTTATCTTTTTTAGCTTCACGCTGTATCCCGAATATAGCAGGGTAGGCAGAAGGGACCTGAGAACCTAGTGTTAAGATACTTTGTTGCCCACTTTCTGCCGAATCGAGGCATTGCGTGTTGAGTGGCGGAACTCAACGCCGTTCAACTTAAATTATTTATTTATTCATTATTAAAATATTTAAGTTAAAAAGTTTTGTAAAACATTACGTTATCTACACTTTTTATTTGAGTGTTTATGCCGTAGCGTTTGGCGCTCCGTTCTATCTGACTACCCGCTAGAAACAAAGTGTGAAGCTAAGCTAATTATAAAGGATTTTTATTGTGCTTTACATCATTTCAAAGATACAATTCTATTCGACTGTTTGTTATTCTGTTCGACTGTAAGCAGATTAAGGGATAAGTTAAAATATATATTTGTTACCATTTTAAATGAAACTATTTTCAACAGAGAATCACGTACATATATTTTGGTACTCGAAAATACATTTTAAAAAATACGACGTTTCAAACACTTTACAGTAGTTTGATAAAAATAATTACATTGAAAATGTGTAAAAATCACGAAAACAAATGATTTTATTAAGTTTATGAACAGCTGGCATATCACTTAGATAATTTTCCTTCAATAGCACAATTAGTAGTTGATTTAGGAATTCATGTCTTAGTGGTTAATTCCATTTGCGCACAGATTGCGGTTAAGCAGCAATTACTGGTGAAGTATTGTCTAAATATAAGTTATTGGATCTGTTCTATAACGTTTTCCGTATCTTAACATGTAATTTATAGTAAATAACAAAATTTTAATTTACTAAAGAAAAAAATGTTTTGTTACGTGGTTCTTTTGTGATATCCCGTTTTTCGAGAAAAAGCATGAAGTTAAATGAAATATGCAAATCAGAGCAGGGTTATATTTTTCGCGCGTATCATGTATGTTTGTAATATTCTTTATTACCTCATATCTTATAAACTCCAAGACCGATTTATATAATTAAGGAGACGTTAGATTGATACTCCAATTTTTCTGAGATATGTTACGTCTCGAATAAAAACTAAAAAAATCGTTGATGGGTACCGTGTGGGGTATCAAATGAAAGGATTTAATTAACACATTTCACATATATTACACAACTATTTTTTATAGTCTTCTTTATTTATACTTGCTTACTAAATTTGAAGAATTGGTTCAGTCGGTTTTTTTATTCTTTATAATATTTTTCTTTATATTTCGTTCTTACATAAGAGGCTATAGAACATATCTTGGGCATATGATTGTTCTATCTAAATACATTTTGTTAAAGTTCTAACTTTAGTTATAGGGCTAGTGCTAGTTCAACCATTCAATACGATTTAGTTTTATGTAATCAATTCAATCAATTTTATTTTAACATTTTGCGCTTATTTGAATGTTATAGATAACTGTATAGTTTTATCTAAATATGTTCAGTATTTTTTGCGTAAAAGAGCAACAAACATCAATCCATTCGGCTTCACAAGCTTTTGGATCTATAATATTATGAGTAGGATATTTATAAAAAGTAATAAATATATTTTTTTTGCCAAAATTGCATTGCTTGACGTCGCGTCTCGTCGGTTGTCCACTGCAACCCAGACGATTACATTTGATAACACGACTGACACGGCGCCAGATATTACGAAATAACAAAAATATACCAAAATATTAATTGATTTTTACTTATATGTGAATATTATTTATATATAACCTTGTTAGAGATGATGTAATTTATATTTTATTAATTATATTTAATTAAAAAGTTGCTCCAACAAAAATAAATATATATTTTTCAATAATGTCAGTTTGTTAAATTATTTTTATTTATTTAAAAATTTATGAACTGACGTCAATATCTAATTTATAAAGTTTTTATGGAATTTTTTTATGTAGCTATTGGCGAAGTTAAGAGCTGTAATGTAATATAATTTTTGATATTCGTTATTTTTACACATATTAAATTGAATTTGGATTAATCACGTATAGTTGACAATTTAGAAATACATTTTTTGGAAACCCGAGGATTCGAATACTATATTTATTGAAAACCCGAGGATTCGATTACTTTCCAATAGTCCGTAGTCAATGGAATCTTTTTAAATACACGTAATTAATCCGGTTTAAATATTTTTTGTATTAGTAGTGTATATAACGTGAATTTAATTAAAGCGCTCATTACTTAGAACAAAATGGATAAATGACTTAGACAAGAGGCTATCTTAGCGTACTGGACTGACTATAAAGGCAGTTGCTTGTGGGTTCGATTTTCACTCGAGGGAAGGATTAAATTTAATGATTTTTTAGAAATCGTATAAAAATCTGAGTGCAGCGGGACTCGAACCTGCGCCTCTTGGAAACCGTCCAAGCGCTCTGACCACTAAGCCATGCGTTCTTCAAAATGCCAAAAATATTTAGTAGGACGTAGGTTCGAGTCCCGTTGCGTTCAAATTTTTATGTTTTCTACAAATGTTTTTCGTATCCTAGATGTGTAATTAACACCTTAAACAATCAAAATTATTTTAAAATATTTTAATGTCTTCGCTCTGGTAAGACAAAATACGGCAAGTAGAAAACGGAAAGTAAAGGACGGAGTATCTCGACTCTACGTTCTCTCTGTCTACCCTGCTACACAGATAAACATACACATATGCATAGCTTCACGCAGTCTCCCGCATATAGGGTAGGCAGAGGGATCCTAGTGTTAAGACACTCTGATCCCCACTTTCCACCAAATTGAGTCATTGCGTACTGAGTGGCGGAACTCAATGCCGCGCTTTGCCTTGTTACCAAACCCAGGAAATGAAAAATTCCATTTCCTGGAGTGGGAATCGAACCCACAACCTGTCGCGGTTACAGTCGCACGCTTGTGCCTCTGCGCCACGACAGGCGTTAATATACAGAAAAAGCTGGTAAAATAAATACCTTACAACTATATGAATAATGCTCATATAATATTGTTTCTTCTATTTTAAACATGTTTAATAACGTATTGTGTAACATTTCACCGGTTTTCAATAGATTCTACACTTTATGTCTATGTGATATGTATGGTATTTAATGTCAAAACTTTCTCCGCCTCCCGACAGTGATGGGCGGTCGCTCTTGAAGTTATAAATGGTTTCTCTTAATTTAATTAAACAACTCGAGTTTTCACTTTAATTATTGTTTAATATATATTGTTGGTGCTGTCGAGTAATGGAAAACATAAATAGATGTACACTAATATATAGTGGTTACGAAAAAAAACTGTTTTAGAGTAAATTTTTGATATGCGTAACATGCGTGAATAGGTTGACCAGTCGATTTGAATATATTAAATGAACTATTTTAACCGGATAATCGCGTATATTTTAGTATTCGGATATACATTTTTGGAAACTTGACGTTTCGAGCACTACATTAGTCTGTCCGGTCAATAAATCGCGATCTAAAATCAAATATCTCATTACGATTTTAATATATTTTTTTATAATAATAGGCTTTAGAATTTGTAATTTTATAGGATGAATAACTGCCTAAATAAATAAAAAAGTACCTGAATAAAAACAGACTACAGCTAAAATTGAATCTTAAAAATATCGACCCTTAAAAATTTTTTGTTTTATCAACTTATTTACGATTATACGATTATATAGCTTCTCGCAGTATCCCGCAAATAGCAATGTAGGCAGAGGGAACCAGAGAGCCTAATGTTAAGACACCCCTTTTCCATTTTCCACAGAATTATGGCGGAACTCACTTTGCCTTGTTACCAGAGCAAGGAAATGAAACTACTAAATATTATTTAATATTTTTATTTCCTGGAGTAGGCATCGAACCCACAACCTGTCGCGTTTACAATTACACGCTTGTGCTTCTGCACTACTACAGGTCTAAACTTTTTAATTTATTATTTATAATAGCAGTATGATTGTATGTATTACCATATTTACATATTTGTAACGCACAACAATGTTGCATAATTAAGTAATTTGTGCAATATTGTAATGTTCCTGGTCCTTTATCGTAACTCGAGCCCAACCGCAAGCCATGTCGTGCTGCGGTCTGGAGTTACGGCATGTGGAGTAGTGCCTTGCAACGTTATTTCTAAATGATTTACTTCAATAATATCTTTATTAGTAGCTAATATTTTGGATTAAATTGCCTTTATAATTAATTGATGGTTAAATGTAGTAATTTTTCATAGGATTGTAATGGCTGCTAAGTTTTTATATTATTTAAATACTTAAAACAATATTAAAATATTATATAAATCTTGTAAATAATTAAACAAAAAAAGAAAACTGACTTTCAAGGAAATGCACTAGAAAGTACAGTTATTACAAACATCTCAAAAACTACTCGTCAGATCTTAATCATTTACAACATCTCTGGACGTTGTAGATGTCTATGGGCGGAGGTAACCACTTACCATCATGTGGTTCTTCTGCTTGTTTGCCATCCTTTATCCATAAAAAAAACAAGTGCATACAAACATAAATAAAGTAATTTGAAATTGAATCGGTGAGTGCAGAAACAGCGTAAGTCACAAAAAATGCAAAAATTGTATTGTAATTAATTTAAATTAGCTTAGAAAGGCAAGTTATACACTTTTTTCTCCCTCCTGCAAAATTTAAAAATCCGGACTTACATTGTTTCTGCACTCACCGATTCAATTGTTACAAGTAAAAATATATTACAATTTCAAACTCCGTTCTTTGTTATTTATATTAAGTGATAATATTTATAGTATTATTGTGTCATATAATATTTTATCTGATTTGCTAGTGCTACAGTTTAATTTAATCGCGAATAAAATAGACTTAAGCAACCTTGACACAGCATAGAGTCACGATTTGCATTCATTATGTACCTTGTCCATCCCCGTCACCCATATATAATTGAGACAACCAGCTTTTTATATATCTATATATTAATATGCGAAGCAATAACCTCTGTACCTCGTTTTACAAATAATACGCAGATTGAGGAGCATTAAATTTGGGACGGTTAAAGATTGTTTAGAGAAGGAGTGTAGAATGTTAATATATATTTTTAAATAATGCATTTAAAGTAATCATCAATAATTTAAGTTTCATGCGTTATTTTGGCCATATAATGCGAAGAGATGACGAAAATTTGGAGCGGGTAGTCGTTCTTGGCAATACTGAAGGCAAAAGATCACGTGGCCGAGCACCATCACGATCGACCGACCCATTAAAAAATGTGAACTGTGGAATTTTTCACGAGGTAGTGCGATACGCAATGGATCGCAACCAATGGCAGAAATGCCTCTCTGTTTACGCATCAGGAGGGCCTCTAGCTTAAATAAAGTGGCGAATTAAATTTCAACAATGAAATCCTAAGAAATCAATTTATCGGCGCCTCTTCCTTTAATTGTTACACCAAAAGAGGTACTAAGTACTACAATTATTATTGTTAGTAAGGTACTATAAGCAGATTTATTATAGTTCTTAACATTATCAATAAATGGTGGGAGGTGAACATAGGGTAATAAAAAATGTACCTAATAACAATCTTAACTGTGATTACGTAGAAATGTTTATAGCATGAGCGATAAAGATCCCCTACCTACAAATTAGTTAAATTAATCGATATGTGTTGTCCAAAATATATTATTTTCTTAGATATTTAGATTTTCCTTTCAAAAAATGCTGTCATCGCACGTCCCTACTTAACAATCCTGAGATCTAGTCTCGCTTCGAGGCACGTACCTGGCTTGCTTTAAATATACTCCGCCAGTGCTTCAGCATAAGTATAGGTATAAGATTTAAAATAATCTTTCGTTAGGTCTAAACAAAGTTTAAATGGGACCAAATCAGAAGCACTAGCTATCATATAAAGAAATAATCATGAAAATTGCTTCACCCAGTAAAAAGTTATACGATAATAGAAGTAAAAAATAATATAATTAATATTTTTTTTAAGTCGGTTAATAATGAAACATATATATTACTTCAACATGCTTTGACGTACCTAGAAATTATCTTATTTATATTTCATCCTTTAAATGTATTTCTATTTATTTACATTATGTAAGCGTGAGGAAAACTCACGTTTAGATTATATGGAAAAACCACAATACTGATTAAAGATCTAAGCCAAGCTTATACATGAGTCTGTCCTATGATAATTATATGTTTATTTGGAATTATTATCGGACATTTTATTCATGTTGTAGGAGTAGTTACATTCGAATGTTTCAAATCTATTTCACGTGGAATTAAATTGTATCAAAAATATGGACATGTTTTTGGTCTGACGCTACAAACATTTTTAGGAAAATTAATTCGTAACTTTATATATATGATATTGTTAAGTATGGCCCATCCACATGGGTTTCGTTGTATTAAAATTTAGTGAAATAATTGTTTAGTAGTGTAACTTTCGTTAAAAAATTAAATAAGTTTGTCTAGAGCTTACATGTATCTACTTACGGTCATTTACCTCGAGAGTTATTTCAAAGATCTTAGAAGCCCTACGTTGTAAGTGTAATCCGATTAAATATGTATAGGAATCCTGGCATTTGTTAAATATATAAGATTTTTCCTAATTAAAATAAACTTTATCGAAATTCCATAAACTGGTAGTGGGTTCGGTTTCCATTCATGGGAATGATTATTACCTTTTATTTCTCCGCTTCTAGAAGACAAAACGAAAACTTGACAATTAAGGTTTTCTTTGCTTACCCTGCTATGCGGAATAAAGCGTGAAGCTAAAAATAAGTATATTTTCAGTTACAAAAATTATAATTTATTGACAAAGCGCGACGTTGAGTTCCGCTGATCAGCACGAAATGTCTTAATTCGGCGGAAAGTGGGGAACGGAGTGTCTTAACATTAAGTTCTCAGGTTCCATCTGCCTATCCTGCTATATGCGGTATACAGCGTGAAGCTAAAAAAACATAATAATAAGCTTTTGGCTTTAATTAACATATAATCACTTCATAACACTAGGCAGAAAACCAGAAAACCTAGTGTCAAGACACTCCGTTCTCTTTTGACATTTTCGTTCCCCACTTTTTTATGTAAAATAACATATTTTACATAAAAATTAAATTTCAATTAAAAATACGTGAAAATATAGAAATAAATACCTAATAGAAGTTTTATAATAGAAACTTTTCCATTTTCTACGCGTACGTAGGTTATTACTTACGTTTACTAGTGATGTTACTGTCTATTGATTGGCTGTTGAGCTTTCTACTTGCTGTTTAATGAAGCTTTTAGAGCTTTGCGAGTTGCAATTACCTGCTCACTAGTTAATTGTGAAAATGTCATTGTGTTAAATGTAGGTAAACAATTCTAAATTGAAAGAAAATTAACATTAAAATTGTTATTAATTTGTATGCAATAATTGTAACGATTATTTAATTTCCAACTCTACTCATTTATAAAAAATATATGTAATTCAAAATTTAGGACGCCTGTTGTAGCACAGAGGCACAAACGACTGTAAGCACCTCCACTCACCACGCAATAACTCAATTCGGCGGAAAGTGGGGAACGGAGTGTTTTAACACTAGGCTCGCAGGTTCCTTTTGTCTACCCTGCTATATGCAGCATACAGAGTGAAGCTAAAAAAAAATTAGGATTCTTAACTGGCTTATTTAAAAAAAAACTTTCATGAATTTTCCATAATTCACACTCATTTAGCAAATGAGTGCAAATATCAGATACACTTCATATATACACAGAAATAGAATTTACGTAAAAAATTAACAGTGAAATTTTTAGTAACAATACGTAACAGAAATCTCTTTCATTCATAAAGAAACTATGAAGACTTCACTTCATAAAGAAATATTTAAATGATCTATAATGTTCGAAATAAGGCCATCGCGGCGCAGTATGAAAGCGTCTCACTAGAAACGCAATAGGTTGTGAGTTCGATTACCACTCAGGGTAATAATTACATTTTATTATATTCTTTCATTCTTGGTTAGCAAATCACGACGTTGAGTTTCGCTACGTAACACACTATTTCTGGAACTGGCAAACGAAGTATCATGACACTAGGTTCTATCGCCTACTCTGTTATGCAGGATAGAGCGTGAAGGTACTTTTTATCTATATATTATTTTTTATATTAGTTACATGAAAACCCTAATATAAAAAACCTAAAAATCTAAAACTAAAATAGGTTTATTAATTAATAAAAACTAACTTTGTTGGCAAGTTTTAAGTTTTACCTAGATCTGTCATTGTCATTGTCATCAGTAGTTTTTACGTGAAAGTGTTATAAACATATATACGTCCCTACAAACTTTTGCATTTATATTATTAAGTATTTTAAACAAATAAATTTACGCTCATACAAATACGAGTTTTTTTAGGTTGATTTTTAGTAGCACAAGCGCAGTGACCCGTAAGATATGAGATGATGAGATAATTACGCTTATTATACTTAACATAGCCCTGACATGGCTCTATTTAGCAAATTTGCTAACATAAACACATTTATAACATTCCTAAAGACGTTTGTTTTTAATGTTGCAGGTAATCACTAGATAATAAAAAATAATTATACCTGTATATTTTTTTTGAATAGAAATAATATATATTTTAGTTGGACACAATTATTAGTTTAATGAATCTATATATACGTAAGGGAAAAACTTTGGATCCCTTTTTACGAAAATTATGTGGACGGAAGAGAATGAAACTTGGTACACTTACATAGCAAAGGAGTGCACAATGATAATATCTTTTTAAAATAATGCATAAAAATATATTAAATTAATAAAATAAATATAACATTTATTTTATTAATTTAATATATTTTTTATACACATTACCATGGCTTGACATGTATAAGATATATAAAGTGACATATACACTGATAGATAACGTGTTGTTAACGCGTCGCGGGGAACTCTAGTAAGTATAAAAATAGGTTAATTATTTGCAGTCGAGTGTTTCGGATTGGAGCTTGTTGTTGAATGAAATTGATTGTGTCCATTTTCCATTACCACTACTGAGACAAGAAATAATTTAAAATAATTATTTTCTATGCCAAAGCAAAAGCTAGTAAGACTTTTTTGGTATACTATTAACGAAAACAAAAATTAATTAAGAACTTCGAAAGCAAAGGGATTTAATATTTCTGCACGTGTTCAGGTTAATATCGACTTTTTTTTATATATTAATAGACTCTAGAATTTGTTTTATTTGTAGAATAAATTAAATTACTAAATCAAAAATAAATAACTTTTTTTTTGTAAAAAGTATTCAAATAGAATTTACGCGTAAAATTTAAACTTATAAATACAGTTGATACGGCTTTAAATACAAGTGACCATAAAATTTATCTAAAAATTCTCTAGAATCAAAAGCATTAAGTCATTGTGGTAACAATGCAAATTGTGCGGGCGACTCTAGGCATCTAGATTTCATGGGCGTGCTCGAACCTTGACATTCCTTATTGACGGGCGCTTTGACAGTCTGGTTACTCCTCTCTATGAAAGGATCATTTATATGTACATCTATATTATTTTGTATTTCGTTTTTATTTTTTCTTATAGTAGGTTAGGCAGAGGGAACCTGGTGTTAAGACTCGTTAAGACTCCATTCTCTTAACATTTTCGTCGTATTTATGTTTATTGATATAGTAACTAGTGAAAACTATGGGTAAAATCCGCGTTGTATTAGAACGTGTTTGTCACTTTATATGAAGGTCGAACATATGATTTTGTGTGTATAATATTTTTTATTGATTTAATGTATTTCTAATGCATTATTATGATAAATATTGGAATTCTCCATATTAGTTTTAAGTATGCCAAGTTTTATACTCCTCGCACACTTTTCTTTAAAAGGGATATTCTAGTCTTCAAGTGAAATAAAACCTGAGTTAGATTTTAGATTAGATAAAAACATCTTGGCATTTGATAAAAATAATCAACGCCTGTCATGGTGCAGAGGCACAAGCGTGCAACTGTAAACGCCACAGGTTATGGGTTCGATTCCCATTCCAGGAAATGTAAAGTTTAGTGTTTTTATTTCCTGGGTTTGCTAACAAGGCAAAGCGACATTGAGTTCCGCCACTCAGCACACAATGCCTCAATTCGGCGGAATTGAGGCATTGCGTGCTCGTGAGGCATTGGGCGGTTCTCAGGTTCCTTCTGCGTACCCTGCTATATACGGGATACAGCGTGAAGTTACAAAAAAAATCTTTTAGAATGTCCGAATACCATTTTATAAGTATATAATATTATTACATGTCAGGTCAATTAAAACCTATTTATTTGATTGCGACATACTCAGATGTAGCTAAAACGAAAGCGAATACCGCCTGGTGATCGTCCGTTATGTCATGAGATTAGTTCCGATGACTTGTACTATTTATCTATTTGCGTAGAACTGTAACGTACTCATCTTGGAAATGGCTTTACATCTCATAGACAATCTTAATAATATATCTTGAAGTTTGCTTTCTTTTGATTTGTTTTTAACCGATTTTTAAAAAAGGAGGTTATCAACTTGACTGTATTTTTACGTGTTCATAGCTTTTTACTGGGTTAATCGATTTTAGTGATGCTTTTTTATAAGATAGACAGTGTTTTCGATGTGGTCCCGTTTAAATTAAGTTCTAACGAGTAGTTATTGTTATTGTTGATAATTTTACTTTACGTGTATGAAACTTTGAACAAGCATCAAACCAAGTGTGTGTAACATTTATTTTACTAATTTAATAAATATTTTAAGTATTATTTAAAAAAAAATCAACTTTGCTAAAGATTATCACATGATCAAATGCATGGTTCACGATTCTATAAAGGACGTACAGAAAAATATTAATTTTTATTTACCTTAAAATTATTATTTATATGGAAATCGTTCTCTCGTATCGTAAAAAGCTGACAATTTGAGAAGGGAAAGCTGAAGATCAAGCTCGTTGGCGCGCTATTAGAGAGGTCTATATAGTCATAAGCTGATGGTTATGATGATTATATCGTTATAACATAATAAGGCACAAACAAAAACGGTACCCATATGTAGCTTAAACCTTCTAACGCATGAATAGCAAGATGGTTTTATATCCAAGTCAGTAAGGCACTCAATTTCGCGTATGGTAATACGCAAAGATATACTTTAATTTTCTTCGTATCTATTGATTATAAAAAGGGTTATACTATTTTTTAATTATATTATAAATATCAGTGGCGAGGCGTCCATATAACTTTCAAAGTACAAGTACGAGACCTAAAAAAAGGTCGCCAGGAAAATTTTGGTCATAATATTGCAAAAAAAAAAAACAAGCTCTGACATCTTAAGAGACCTAAAAAAAGGTCGTCGTCAAAATTCGATAGTGAAATTACTAAATAATTTCACACTCTATACCGGATTCCCTAAATATACCGGCTTGCCTAAAACTTACCGGCTTCTATAAAAATATGTACCAGCTTCCCGAAATATGCATCGGCTTCTCTAAATTTACCGGCTTGCCTAACTAAGATCTTTATCTAATCATCTATCAATGTAATCGCGTAATATTTAGAAATAAGTACCCAATTGGCATTTTAAGATCTATTCTGGCAGTTTTACCTTTCGATTTGGGAGAATTCGTGTGAAGGTCTTCAAGGGCCTCGGATCCGGTCGATTTTGCATTTTTTATCTTATTTAGATGTTCCGAATATCCAAATACGTCTATAAATTGCATGTAATTAGTTAGCGTGGACGTAAGAAGATATTATTTCTCAATATACCTATATAAGTCTTGATAAATGTAACCGACGTTCCGTATAGCTATTTCCATTTACACTATTCTATTTTTTGTAATGCCGGAACATGGAGTTAAATATCAAAGGCCTAATTTGCCTCTAATGGTAAGGCATCTTGTTATGTGACTATGTACAATGTTTTCAATTACGTGTACTTCCACGAGGTAGTTCCGGTTGAATGTATATTAGTTTTGTAATGTTTTTTAAAATACTATTCTTACACTTAGGATAAGAAAATCAGTTTTAGAAAACGTATACAAATTTCAAATTAATAGGGTTTTAAATCCGCGCCCTTTGAATACCGCTCTAGACACTAAGCCATAAGTTCTTTAGGGTGTAGTACATCATATATTTAAATTAAAAAAATTAGCGCTTTGAAAAAAAAACTATGTATTAAATTGATAAAATTTATGTTTCTTCAGGAGAATATATTGTTTGTATGATAGTAATATCAGATTTTTTTTTAATTACAGGAGGAGCTAGACCTAACTGCAGTAAATAAAGCGGCAATGATGGACCTACCAGCGGCAAAGAAATGGCAAATATACTGCAGTCGGAGACCACCACCAGGACAAGCGCCTCCGCTTGCAACTGCGCCACAAGTCGAAGATTATATCAAAGCTCTTAATGAAATTGCTGATGTATGTAGTAGTTTGTTTAGAGTGTATTATAATTCGTATTTTTGCGGTTTTTCAACAGATTAGGCAGAGACGAGGTAATTTCAAGACATTCAGTTCTCTTTCCACAGGAACTTTATGCCTTACCAGTGCAGTGAAATGGATTTTTTTTTTCTTTTCTTCCTAAGTTCTACCAAGTGGGACAAAACCCACAAACTATCGTCTTTACAATTAGACCCACCTAGATGACCCACAGTGCCACAATGACCTTTAAGTTATGTGTTCCACAGATATTTAAAAATGAGTGAATGAAAAAACGAATGAATTTTATATTTTAATATGCTTTAAGTTAAATATATAAAATTTTATTTGCACAACTCGACTATAAATATTAAAGTCCTTTTTGAAATGATGTCGGCATCGTTCCCATCAAAGATTTGGCAGGCTTCACTGCCAACTAGGTCAATGGTTCAATGCTCACTGCAACTTGGCATAGTTGCGTTTGACTTTATCTGCTTTAATGTTATGAGGAAAAATTGTAAATGTATAGAATATTTTTCTACATTATTTAAAATATAGTTATCTTTTAAATGTTTTATGAGCAATATCTAAGATAATATTATTACTCGAATGATAGTTTAAGTTAGTTACTATGATCCTTTCAGGCTTTTGCATCATCTGAAGCATTGAATTCTACAGAAGCATTAGCACTAGTCGATGGTCTGAAGACTGCCCTTAGGACAAGAGCACATAGTTTTGTCCTTCGTTTTATAAAACAAGGTGGACTCGCGGCATTGCTAGAAAGTTTGCAAAGGGCGCCCAGAGATGATGCTGTAACCAGACATAACCTTATCGCGGGGATCAAGGCGCTTATGAATAATTCTGTAAGTGTTACAAATCTTATATTTTAGGCTAGGTTTTTTTTATGGATAACGGATGGCAACCGAGCAGAAGGACCACCTTATGGTAAGTGGTTACCTTCGCCCATGAACATCTAGAGCACCACTACCAGAGATGTTGTAGATGCGTTGCCAACTTAGAGGATACAAATGGAAGGAGAGGACAATATAGTAGTCCGCTATCGGGACCACCACATTTTGGGGAAAGGAGGGGTGGGAAAGGGGAGGGTTTATTATATTTTTTTATAGCTTCACGTTTTATAACGCATAGCAAGATAAACATGATAACCTACTGTAGTGTCTTAGTACTGTTACTCAAAATATTGTGTGGCGGAACTTAGGGTCACGTTTCGTATTACCAGAGTGTAGAAATGAAAGTTACTTAAATATAATGATTCCTCCGAGTGGGAATCGAACCCGCAACTAATTGTGCTTTCAGTCAGACGATGTCCTGCTTCGCCACAAAGAGGCATGTTTTGTTTAATATAGGGAAATAGATGGTGAAACGCTTTCTCTTGGCAAGTATTCTGGTTGGGGCGTTATGTCTACATATCTGAGAACAAAAAAGTTTTAATATTAACGTATATGTATTAGAAAGTAATGTATGCTTTTGAGTTTCAAATTACTATTCTTGTACTAAAACTTGTGTAGTAGTTATCAATACCCAAACACCTAGCTAGCTTTATTACCGAATCAATCTTTTCTTTAGTGTACCTATATTCTATATTATAGGCGGAAAGAAAAAAAAATAAATAAGTTAAAAAAAATATTCCAAAAATCTATTTATGTTTTGAGTGTCTCGTGTCTCCTGAAATTTGAAATTTGGCATGTAGACTCCTTGGGGAATATAGGAAAGCACCAAGATAGAATTTTTCGAAATTCCTACAGAAACTGCCAAAAACGGTTTAGGTTAAAAAAATAACGCCTGTCGTGGCGCAGAGGCACAAGCGTGCGACTGTAAACGCGATAGGTTGTGGGTTCGATTCCCACCTCAGAAAATGTTTGTATTTTCATTTCCTGGTTTTGTTAACAAGGCAAAAGCGCGGCTTTGAGTTCCATCACTCAGCACGCAATGCCTTAATTCGGCGGACAGTGAACGGAGTGTCTTAACACTAAGTTCTCAGTCTACCCTGCTATATGCGGAATACAGCGTGAAGCTAAAAAAAAAAGGTTTATAAAATTTGAAGGGAAGACGCAGGACACAACCTATCTTTCCGTTTACAAAATTGTTTATTTTGGTGTTAATTTATACTTAATATATTTGTAGACCGGTCGAGCTCATGTACTAGCACATCCAACCAGCATCGACTTAATAGCGCAATCTATGGACACCGAGAATGTTAAGACTAAAGTGGCCGCCTTAGAAATTTTGGGGGCTGTTTGTCTTGTACCAGGAGGGCATAAAAAAGTAAGAGTATATTTTATTAATATATATTTATAGTTATTTTTTAAATTTATTTCGTCAATTATTTTGCTTAAAAAGATATATTTCTTAATAGATATATTTATTTCGTTACAACTAAATTATAAGGATTTTTTTTATGTTTCATTTAAACAGTGCTTGCATTTTGACTATAGTTTTTTCTATAAAATTTTTTTTTGTAACATTTTCACATATAAAACCTTTTTTTTTTTAAATTTCTTTTACTCTTTACATAGGTTTTAGAGGCTATGATACATTATCAAAAATATGCCGGCGAACGAGCTCGTTTCCAAGGCATTGTTAACGAACTAGATCGTAGTACGGGAGCGTATAGAGACGATTTGGGCTTAAAAACGGCAATCATGTCCTTTGTTAATGCTGTCTTAAACTATGGTCCTGGTGAGGAAAGTCTGGAGTTCAGGCTACACTTGAGATATGAACTTCTCATGCTTGGTATTCAGCCTGGTGAGCTTTTGTGATGATTTTTAACTATTTTACAATTTATTGGTATATATATAGTCACTGAGATTTTAAATAACGCCTGTCGTGGCGCAGAAGCAAACGTGCAACTTGTGACGCGACAGGTGGTGGGTTCGATTCCCACTCTAAGAAATGTTTCTTTTAATAATATTTAGTATTTTCATTTCCTGGGTTTGGTAACGAGGCAAAGCGCGGAGTTAAGTTCCGCCACTTGGCACGCAATGCCTCAATCCGGCGGAAAGTGAGGAACGGAAGTGTTGAAAGAGAACGGAGTGTCTTCACACTAGGTTCTCAGGTTTCATTGCCTAACGCGCTACATGCGGGATAAAGCGTGAAGCAAAAAAAAAGAGATTTTAAAGTAAAGACTTAAATGTGAACGTACAAAAGAGTGAAGTTTTACTTTAAGTTCTTCTTAAGAACGAGATAGCTTATGTAATAATTAAGTGCCCTCAAGAAATAATTACTTATGTTGCCATATATTTAGCTTGCTCTTTTAAATATTAAATTTAATTATAATTTACCTATCTATATATAAATACGTGAAGCATCCGCGTAAGTTTTTATGAAAATTACGCGGATGGAGAAGCATGAAATTTGGCACACTTATAGTTAATTTAGAGTAGGAGTGCAGAATGCCAATATTTTTTTAAAATAATGCATAAAAAGTATATTATATTAGTAAAATAGATGTTACACCCATTACCATGGTTTGACATTCACGTTTATATAAAGTAATATATACATACATTTCTAAAAACAACGCTTTGTTAACGCGTCACCTGGGCCACTAGCAGTTATTATAGGCCAAATTTTATAAAATTTCTTTCTTTGTATAAGTTATCCAAGAAGTGATAGCAGTAATCTGACTTTTTATTCTTACCATAAAATTACAGTGATCGAGAAACTTCGAAAATACGAAAACGAGACACTCGATAGGCATATCGAGTTCTTTGAAATGGTTCGCAATGAGGACGAACGGGAACTTGCTAGAAGGTTCGACAAGCAACACGTGGACACTAAGAGCGCGGCGGCCATGTTTGAACTGTTGAGGCGGAAACTGAGTCATACTGCCGCTTATCCGCATTTGTTGTCGCTATTGGAACACCTTCTGTTACTTCCGTGTAAGTTTTTAAATTATTTACCTTTTTTAAAGTTTTATGAGATGATTTAGTTATAGAGATAGGTTGTAGTTAGAGCTTAAACTCGTGTAAGGTGTTGGAACTCCTATTTAAAAGTGAACCTTAATTGATATTGTAGGAGGTTAGGATAAATGAAATGTTCATTCGGTTATATAAATTAATTAGAGACTGCTTATCGATTCGAAAGTTCTTACACGTAAAGAACATAGTATGAGTGGCGACAACCATTTTATAGAAAAAAGACGAACTAATTATAAAAGATTAATTTTTGTATAATAATACCAAATCATTAATAAGCTGCTTTTTCACACTTCATTTGAATCATTCAATTTATAGATAGCGTTATTTTAGACACAGGGCTGCCAAATTCATGGCACATAAAAAATCCTCAATTCAGTTAAAAACAGTTTCGCTATTATACACAATAATTCACTTTGGCATATTAATGTCATGTTAAGTCTTAACTTGTCTTAACTTAAACAACTCTTAAAACATCATATTCGGTCGCAAACTTTTTGTAAATATCCTCGAAAACTTTTCATTAATTCATAATGATTTTCGATATGTATGTATAGTTAAATGATGTATTGTTAATGTTGTCTCCCCAGTGGAGTACAACCCGCACTCGCAGCACTGGCTGCTGCTGGACCGCGTGGTGCAGCAGGTGGTGCTGCAGCAGGCGGCGCGCGCGCACTGCGACCGCGACAGCGCCACCGACACCAGCTCTGACACTGCCAAGGTATGTTTCATACATACCAATGTTTATTGTGTTTCCTTTATTATTATTATAAAAAAATGAATATTTCCAGTAACATAGGGAACGGAAATGTTAAAAGAGAACGGAGTGTCTTAACACTAGGTTCTCTGGCTCCTTTTGCCTACCATGCTATGTGCGGGATATAGTGTGCAGCTAAAAAAAGTATAGGTTTAAAAGATAATACTTTTTTTATTGCAGTAAATTATTATGTGTGGATTTATATAAAATGATTAAAAAAATAATTAGGAACTTATCAGTTATTCAATTATTTATTTTAATTTGTTACCTTATGAAAATTAGAGAAAATATATTTTGAATTCATCTCTTTGGACAATATATCCAAAGTAAATTGGTTCTTCAAGTATTTACTATAATTTGTTTTTTTTTTATTTCTAAGAACTTTAAGGAAATTAATAAAAAAATAATTTCTAATATTACGCGTGATTCTTAATATGATTTATCATATAAAAATAATATAAAAATACTTTATTTTTGCACCATTTTCCAGGTTTACGACCCAGATGTGGCACCACTAGAAATAAATGTTGGTGAAATCGTTCATCTTTTAGCTAAAGAAGAAGAACTAGTCGCAGCGAGGACGAAAGCTGACAATTTAGAGAGAGAAAACGTTGACTTGGCCACGGAATTGGCTAAAAAAGTAAATAAATATATATTTTTACATATAAAGCCTATATACGTTTATGACGATTTGACTTATACAGAGTGTTTGATAAAGAAGAATGATTTTTAACCAATTTCAAAAAAGGGGGAAGTTCTCAACTCGATTGTTTTTTTATGTGTGTTACCGCATAATTTTTTAAAGGCTGAACAAATTTTGATGATTATTTTTGTGTTCTGATAAGGTCCCATTTAAATTTAGTTAAGATCTATCGAGTAGTTTTTGAGTTATTCGTAATAATTAAATTTAGTGCATTTTATTTGAAGTCCTTGTTTTAGTTATTAATTATATATATATTCAAATGAATTTGTATAAGTTGAATCGTCAAAAACTATTTTGAAAGGGAAGCGGTGTTTTGAAATCATTTAACTTGACATTAAGTAATTCCATAATGACATCCCATCGGCTTTATACAGGCCTCGGGAAAAGGTGATATTCGCATGTCTTAATTACAATTATTTTTAATGTTAATCTATAAGACATCGATTAACATCATATTCATCGTAATTCGAAATATATGCATTTAATTTTAACTGTGAGCGACGTGTTTGTTGCAAAATTATTATTTATAATAAGATATATTATAATGAGTAAATCAAGATTTTTGATTTTTGGAGTGTAGTGTGTCTACGTTTTTTTAGAATACTTGTAGTTTGAAACTTGATGTAACGAAAAAGCGACACTAAAAAGAGACAATACACGTCTATTGGATGTGTATATGTAGTATTAGCTATTACTGGAAACAAAAAAAAAAGACATAAATAAAATAAATAGATAACCATAATAAAATATGAAATAGTAACACTTTTTTTGACAAATAAAATATTACGCAAAGTTTTATCAATTATTACCTTGAAATAAAGCATATTAATATGAAAATTGGCATTAAAATCGCAAAAATCGCGAAATCGCTCACACCATCTATTAACCATCCGCCATACTAACAACTAACAGGAGAAGCAAGTGGACCAGCACACGCAAGAGAGGGAGGAGTTGGAGGGAGTCGTGTGTAGACTGAAAGAGAGATTGGAAAGAGAAACGGCAGCTCATATGGAGTGTACGGAGAGAGCTCGCGCGTCCGCGTGTCGTGCTCACCAGTTGGAGCAACAGGTATGGGCTTGGTGGACGAATTTGGGAGGTTTTTTTATGGCGACTTTTTGGGGTTTACTTATAAAAAAAATGTTATTGTATTTTTGATAGTTTTAAAGTGTTAATCACACACTTAGGAAACGTATAAAATTTGAACGCAGCGGGTATCGAATCCGCGCCTCTTGAAAAGTTTCTGAGCGGTCAAAGCGTGGACGCTTTGCCGCGTGGGCGCGGGTTCGATTCCCGCTGCGTTAAAATTTTTGTACGTTTTCTAAAAATGTTAAACTTATTGTATCTTATTTTTTTCTAACTGTGTAGTAACACTTTAGAAATAATTTGAAATTCTTTATTTTGTGGTGATTGTTAGTTGAGTTTTTTTTGTTTTTTTTTTTAAATATAAAGAAGAAAGACTTGTCATTGTCAAAAGTCATTGTTATCATTGTTTTGAAGATTGCTTGTAAGTTCTTTTTGGTACTATATCAAAATCGTTGGTGATTTTTTTTTGTTTAATACGATTAAGAATTTATGCATTAAATTATATTAATAATATTAATATATGTTGTAGTTAAACCAGGAGCGTGCAGAACGTGTAAGGTTTGAGAAGTTGGTCAGTGAAGGAAGCATACCTGATGATGCTAAGGTATTTAAATAATTACGAGTATATAACGCAAATGTTTTAAAACAACATACACATACACATGATTATATCATGTTTGTCTATTACCTTTAAATTTCAATAGGTTTTCCTACCATATACTTATAACACGGCATTTATTAGACTTTATTACACATCACTTATATTACTTAGAACACTAAGTGAAAAACGAGTTGTAACAGTGTGTTATAACCTCTGTAACCTCTGCAACATCTGTAACTTTTGTAACCTTGTAAGTAGTCCGGCGATACAAATTTTACTAGTCATTGCTCGGTTATTTTTCATCTATTTTATGACACTTACAGTTAAACAATCATAAAAGATTTAAAACGAACTAATTCTACAATAGATACATAATATTTAAATATATATATATAAAAAATTCCAGGTCAGCAACCTAAAAAGCGCAGTAATAGAAACATGCTCGGCCCCTCCACCGCCACCTCCTCCTTCCCTATGCCCTCCCGCACCGCTCCCTCCCCCTGCTCCACTCGCTCCTCCCGCTCCCCTCGCTCCCGCACCTCCCCGACCTAAGAAGAATGTGCCCACTCCCGGGAATCCCCTGAAGAGTTTCAACTGGAGTAAGCTACCAGATACTAAGCTACATGGAACTATATGGCAGGAATTGGACGATACTAAGTTGTATAATGCGATCGATTTGCACGGTATTGATAAGATGTTTTGTGCTTATCAGAAGAATGGTGTTCAGGTGAGTTGGGTTTTATTAAGGTGGTAGTGGGTACGTTTATTTTATTTATAAGAGACCATAACGTTTGTTGTGGCGCAGAGGCATAAGCCTGTGACAGGTTGTTGGTTCGATTCCCACTCCAGGAAATGTAAAATTTAGTATTTTCATTTCTTGGGTTTGGTAACAAGGCAAAGCGCGGCGTTGAGTTCTGCAACTCAACACACAATGCCTCAATTCGGCGGAAAATGGGGAACGGAATTGTTGAAAGAGAATGGAGTGTCTTAACACTAGGTTCTCTGGCTTCCTCTGCCTACCCTATGCTAGGCGCTATGTGCGGGATACAGCGTGAAGCTAAAAAAAAAAGAAAAGAAAGAAAAAAAATTCGTTGAAACAAAAAAGTGCCTGAAAATTAATAATGGAATGAATGAACTAAGCTAAAATAAGAGTGGAAAAACATATTAAACAATAATTATAATATAATTCTACTTTTTTCAGAATGAAGGCTCCGTAGAAGATTTAAGGCAATTAGGTTCAAAGCCGAGAACCAAGATCTTATCAGTAATAGATGGTCGTCGCGCTCAAAACTGTACGATACTGCTGTCTAAACTGAAGATGACTGATGAGGAGATTTGTAGGCGAGTTTAAAGTTTATTTTTAAATTATTTTACTTATTTTTATATTAGGTTTTGTCATTCATGGCGCTACGCTGCAATTTGTTTCTGTCCTTATTTCCCTTAAATGCACTTGATGCACTAAAATGTGAATCAACAACTTGCTTTATTTACTTACATACAGTTTGGGCTATTAAATATTTATTTATTTCCCTTTTGCACTTTGTAATGTGTTAATATTGATTTCCTTGCATATAGATGTTTTTTTTTATTTTAAAATTAATTTAAGATATTTTTTTTTGAAAATAAAAGGATACAATAGAAAAGATTTATTTAAATGAAATTTACATCAAATTTCAGAGCAATCCTCCGCATGGACAGCGGGGAGCAGTTGCCTCTCGACATGGTGGAACAGCTCCTCAAGTTCACGCCCAGTGCCGAGGAGGCCGCCCTGCTGGAGGAGCATCAGGACGAACTGGACAGCATGGCGAGAGCCGATAGGTTCCTTTATGAGATATCCAAGTGAGTGTCATTATATGGTCGTTCTTTTCGTGTCAAATCATATATAGTGTTAGGATACAAGATTTGTTTTAAAGTTATTTATTATTCATATTTAGTATAACGGGGCTCGAACCTGCACTTCTCGGAAGCTATCGAAGCGCTCTAATCAGTAAGCTATATGTTTAGTTACAACAAACGGTACGTTCGTTCCAGGATCCCGCACTACTCGCAGCGCGTGCGCACGCTGCTGTTCAAGAAGAAGTTCTCGGTGGCGGTCGCGGAGACGCGCGCGCGCGCCGCCGTCGTGCTGCGCGCCGCGCGCGACATGACGCGCTCGCGCAGGCTGCGCGCGCTGCTCGAGCTCGTGCTCGCGCTCGGCAACTACATGAACCGGTACGTGCCGCTAACCGTAACCGCTTTGTGTACCTTAGTGAAGAGTTAGTTGTTGCTCGAGAGTGTGCTCACGCTAGGGAATTATATGAACCGGTGCGTCCTAGTGCCTCAGTTTTTTTGTTAGATTAAACATATAAAAAATATTCATTTCATGAGGAAAATCACATATTTTCATGAAAAAATTGCAAATGTTTTTTTAATTGTAATTTATTGTTGCAAAAAGAAATGTAGTCACATATTAAACATATTCATTTTACCTTTATAGCGGTGCTCGTGGAAATGCATCTGGTTTCCGATTATCCTCTCTCAACAAGCTCGCTGATACAAAGTCAAGTGTGACACGAAATACCACTCTGTTACATTATCTTGTTGAGCTTTTGGAGACTCAGGTATGTTATCATTATTTATATATATATATTCATTAATTTAATATTGTAGATATTCTTAGTAATATATATATTTTTTCCGAATGTACATAGAACTTGCAATCATTATATTAACAATCAAAACTGATCCTTACTGCGAAATATATGTATAATTATTAAAATTTATTTTTTTATTAATTTCCAGTTCAAAGACATACTTCTTCTAGAAGAAGACCTACCACACGTACGCGCCGCGGCTAAAGTATGCGTCGACCAGTTAGAGAAGGACGTGGGGGCCCTCAGGAATGGTCTCCGTGAGGTGTCACGGGAGCTGGACTACCACGCGTCCCTGCCGGCGCCGGGACAACCCAATGATGCCTTTGTGCCGGTCATGAGGGAGTTCCATGCGCACGCTGTGTGCTCTTTTACGCAGTTGGAGGATTTGTTCCAGGTTAGCTTTCTTTTAGTATGTTTTTGAGATATTTGGTATTATAAAATCATGAAAAATTTAAGTTTTAAAGTGTCAATCACATACTTAGGAATTAATTTGAACGCAGCGGGCTTTTTACGTAGTTAGATATAGAACGCATGGCTTAGCGGTCAGAACGCTTAGACGGTTTCCAAGTGGTGCGGGTTGGAGTCCCGTTACGTTTAAATTTTTATGTTATGATTTTTTAAAATTATATGAATGCTTAATTTTATTGGGTATAAGGTTATGAAGAAGTCTTCTTAGGAATAATATATGTTAATAATATAATTGTATGTTTGTTCGGTTTTGTTAGAAAATATTAGATATTAGTTAGGTATATTTCATTTAATATTTACTTTTTGTTCATTATTGAGTCGCTGTGTCGATTAACGTATTCTAATTTGTTTTTATTATATATAACAGAAGGTATAATTATTTATAAAAAATTAAATCGACGTTCAGCGAGTCAAGGTCTATACAAATACGTGTATATGAAATAAAAAAATAAAGTAGACATACATATATAGACAAGTTTCATGCTGTATCTCGCATATAGCAGGGTAGGCAGAGAGAACCTAGTTTTAAGACACTCCGTTCCCCACTTTCCACCGAATTGAGGCATTGCGTGTTTAGTGGCGGAACTCAACGCTGCGCTTTGCTTACGTACGTCGTTACGTAGGAAACAAGGCAAAAATTTTTCATTTCCTGGGTTAGCTTAGGAAATGAAAAATTGCAATTCCTGAAGTGGGAATCGAACCCACAACCTGTCGCGTTTACAGTCGCACGCTTTTGCCTCTGCGCCACGATAAGCATCAGTAAGTAAGTCAGGTACACTTGACTGTTTTAACTTACAAGTTACAACTATAATTATTGTAAAACGTTTGAATAATAACAGGACATGAAAAGTCGGCTAGAAGCATGCGCACACGCATTCGGTGAAGAAACGTCAGCATCACCAGAACAGTTATTCGGTGCTCTGGACGCGTTCCTAACGCAGCTGGGCGAGGCGCGCGCGGAGTGCGACGCGGCGCGACGCCGACGCGACGACGAGGAGCGACGCACGCGGCACGAGCAGGAGGTATACTATATGTATATGTATAAACATATCATACATTTCTTTTAGCTTCACGCTGTATCCCGCACATAGCAGGCAAAGGGAACCTGAGAACCATAGCGTTAAGACACTCCGTTCTCTTTCAACTTGTCCGCCGAATTGAGGTCTTGTTTTAACGCGAGGAAATACGGTTCGATATTTGTCTGATTGGGAGCTTGAATTTGTTGTATGGGACTCGAAACGGAAGATATACGTCGTCAATACACCCATTAAAAATTCTAGTCTTTCGTGACCCTCGTGGCGAAAACCTGTAAGGCACAATGTGAATATAATATATAAAATATAACAGGGTACTTTAGAAAATGCAAAAGTTCACATAAGAATGAAGTAATTCTTATAATCCCACACGAACAGAAGTTACACTATACCTACATAGCAGGGTACTTTGGAAACTTCGGGGGTACACAGAAGATTTGAGTAATTCTTGTAGTCTATCATAAGCAGGAAGAGGATATAGAAATATATTTTTTATTAAGATTCTACATCTCTCTTTGAAAATACTTCTCCTATAAAAAAAACCCTACTTTTTTTCTAATAAGGCAGGTAGCAGGTAGTTAAAGCTTAGTACCAAAATACACTATTCACCGCTTATCGTGTGATATCGAGACATTGCGTGTTAAGAGGTGGAACACAAGACTGTGCTTTGTCTCACCTCAGCGGAGAAATAAAATTAATTTAATATTATCATTTTCAACCAGATACTGTCCCACGACGCCATGGTCTCTATATAACATCTCTGCATAATAAATAATGTAACAATTAATCGTTATTCACAGCTCAAAAAACGTACAATGGAAAGGAAACAAGGTTCCAGCCTATTAAGCTCAGTGGGGAAGTCCCTAGGAAAATCTAACAGTACCGACTGCAATGGTCATTCCGAGAATAGTTCTCGTGACGGAACCCTAACTAATGGACAGAAAGGAGAGTTCGATGACCTAATCTCCGCTCTCCGCACCGGTGATGTGTTCGGTGATGATGTAGCCAAGTTCAAGAGGTCCAGGAAAACTACTAAGAAAGGCAGGGATTCCCCGCCCAGAGGCGTTTGTAGGGAAGATTCCAGAGAGAGGCAAAAGAATTGAATTATATACTAGCTTGTTTCGGTTTTTATTATTCGATTGTATATCGATTATGCTGAGATTGTATTGAGAATTCATTGAAATTTGACTAATCGACTGACTGTTTTTTTTTTTTTTTAATTTTTCTTGTATTTTTTTCGTACTTTATCTGTGGTTTATATTGTTGGAATATTGTTTTGTTCACAATTTTAAATTATTATTCTTCGTTTTCATGTTTTGATGACTCAATACAAATTTTGGCCTTAAATTAAATACAAATAGGGTGTATTATATTACATCACTGCCCGAGAATTACTTTTTTTTGTCAATAAAAACTATGAATATACTTAGTTATGTGAGAAAAGGACAGAAAATAATTTTGACTTTAGTATGTATTTATATGTATTATGGCGATTGCGATTGAGTGTAATAAGTTAACATATATATTTATATTGCTCAATTACTCTTAATGTAGTGTTCAGAAAAATTATAATTTTATTTATAATCGATTATTTTGATTATGATATCATTTAATAAAAGACAATATTCACTAGAATTAGTAAAGTATTAATGCAGTTAAATATCGATTTTATATTAAATTATATCATTCGCAATCGCAATCGTTATCCATAATAATAATATCGATATAGTCATATAAAGTGATATTTCCCAGTTTTTGACGTAGATTGTAATTAATCAAGTCACAAATGTAGCGAAATTGTAGATTGTGCCAATATTTGGTTTCTTTATAAAATATATAGACATTAAAGTTAATTTAAATTTAGTTTATTGTTTAATGTAGATGCTTGTATAGGCTTGTTTCAGCGTGTAAAAAGCTTTTAGCAATTATTATATAGAGTTATAAAGAAATCTGATATTTGGTGTACGTGACGTTATCAATAAAATCGATTTAACTAAATCGAATCGGCGTAATCAAAATCGATTTTTAATAAAATAATCGATGTGCAATTTTTCTTTTATTGCCCTATTTATTTTGAAATTCGACAAAATGTAATATAAACTTTATTTTCATATTTCGCCTAATTTTATCAATTTTATTATTGGCATAATATTTGAATTGGACTAAACTTAAGACTGTATGTTTTATTTAGAATTGTATTGTGATTGACCGTAGGTTATTTCTTCAAACGTATTTTATGATATCTTTTACGATATCGAAATTTAAACGATTGAAACATATCTATAATTTTTATTAATTTTAACTCAATTTCGACGACCAGTTATAGTCTGTGATCCGAAATATGGAATGAATGACAAATATTAAATTATTTATGGATTTGTAATGCACTCTCATTCGTTCAGTGTTATTAGCACGATTGTGTATAGCAAAGTCATATTTTGAAATAAATTAAGTTGCTTATAATGGTTTTTGTTTCTTTTTTTTTTTTTATTTGGATTGTATAAATATATAGTATAATATTTTTCGTTTTACAGCCTAAAATGTGAAAAATAAATATATAAGTATAAAGTCCACGCAAATGAAGTTGTAGGAGATTTGTAGTAGTAATAAATTAATTAAATATGACTTTGCTCTATACTGTCTATGTATTATCTATGTACAGCACTTTCGTTTTCCACATATTCATACATTTAAACATAATCTGAATAAATAATCAATCGTATTGGAATCGATATTGGAATTGTTTTATATCTCGCATACAAACGAATAGAATAGGAATTGATATCTAAGCCTAAGTATTCATAACATTTTGGACGTTTTATTATTAATACGCCATATTTGGCTTTTCTATACATACATATACAGTTTTTGTAATTTTACATATTTTCATGTAATTTGATCTGATTTAATTATCATTTTTTGTATGAAACAGGTAGAAGTTAGTTTTGTGTTCTTTTGTAAATAATATATTTAATTCGACGCAATTTGTTACCGCTATGGTGTTTAATAATTTATTCTACAGTATGTTTGTCTGTAAATTTTATTGTTTTGTTCAGTATTGCTTAAGCGTATAGTATATTATATTATATTATATTGTCATACCTTAATAGATACCATTTAAATAAAACTTTGGAACTGATATGTGTGTTATTTTGTACCAATATACCTCAAAAACTTATCTATCTAGTAATGTAAGTATAAGTGATACACTAATTGTAATGATGCAACAAATATATTGAATTTTTTTTATATTTTTAAAAGAATGAATATAAAAAACAAAAAATAAAGTAGAAGTTGGCGGTGGTGGCACACAGGTACAAGCTTGTGACTATAAACGCGTCAGGTTGTGGGTTCGATTCCCACTCCAGGAAATGGAATTTTTCATTTCCTGGGTTTTGGTAACAAGGCAAAGCACGGCATTGAGTACAACCACTCAGCACGCAATGCCTCAATTCGGCGGAAAGTGGGGAACGGAGTGAAACACGAATTGTAAACAAAATGAACGGAGGAGAAATCGATATCTTATTGATATTGTCATTAGTCGGCAAGTACAAATAACCAATGAATTTATATACTTAATGTTCAAGAAAAACATTTTTATTTCTGAGAGCTTTAGTGTGTGTTGTAAAATTAGTTTGTAGTGTATATAATATTTCTGTACAAAAATATAAATTATATTGATTGAGCTTCAAAGTAGAATTTCAAAGTATAAGTTATTAGATAGTACTTAGTCGAATACCGAATATTCGTTGAGTGTATTTTCGATCAAAGATGTATGTACGAAAATTCGATGAAACTTATAAATTTAAGATTAGTCGCGTTTTAAAAACGTTTCATGGGATTACATAAAAATAAAAAAGAAGAAAAGGAGCTATGACTAGCATTACACGCATTGCAACTTAATAGAGACGAAGTTTGTATGAGAATTGAAAAGCGCCCCTACCGTAAGAGGAACTAACGTTTTCCCATACAAAATGCTTTCGATAACGATACGACTACTATGTCGCAAGTTTTCGTGCTTGCCGTACAGACGTCACGAAAAAGTCCCCGGACAACGTTAAAAATTACAAACTACAAAGTAGTTGGCCACAGGAATACCCTATATATATATGCAACGAAAACAAAATTTGCAGCAGAGGACAGGTGAAAATACTTTGGTACTGCTGCTGAAGTTGTGGAAAATTGACTTGACAGTACGTTTTAGGAGTAATAGTCCAAATCATTACATATGTTTATTCTGTTTGGATACTAAGAATCTATTTTGACCAGTGTTACAAAGGATTTATTAATTTTATTGCCAATCAAATCATCTTTTTTTTTAATACTAGTGTCTCTGTTGACGTGCTAATAGCGCGTTGCCTTACGTAGGTACATGGTAGTCTCTGTAACATTTACTTTATTAATTTAATGTACTTTTTAAGCATTATTTTAAAAACATATTATCATTGTGCACTCCTCCGTTATATTAAGTATAAGTGTGCCAAGTTTTACGCTCCTCTGTCCGCGTATTTTTCGTAAAAAGGATCCAAAATTTTTGCTTCACGTATTTACTCTATATAGATCTTGTATCTCATCATTGATGATGATTTAGTTTTCATGTTTTTTTAAATTATTAAAAGAAGCTAGATATGCAATCTTGACTATAATAACTTTTTTGCGATTACGCAATTATTAATTTTGTAAAGGTAAGCCATTATGTAAAGGGAAACCGGTAAATGAGTAAGCCGGTATATATAAGTCTGACCTGGACGACGGTATATAATGTAAATTTTTTTGAAAACCCAATTTTTTTTGGACCTTGTTTTATTTAGCATTCAATATTTTGTTGAAATTGTTTATTTGCAATCGCAATCCCAAATTTTTGTCCCGGTTTTTATTTTCGCGAACCTTTATCTGCGACTAAATCGTCGTTATATGGACGCTCTAATTCCTTTACACTCCCTTAGGTACTTAAAGAAAGGGCGCTCTTCAGTATATGCTTAAAATATTTACTAACGTATAACAATATCTTACATTGAATAACAATTTGAATATGTTAAAATAACATTTAGTTCCCAGAAAATGAGTAAGTCGCAGTAATTAAAAGCACAATATACATTTACAGTAATTCAGTAGTAACATTTATAATAGCGTCGCGTCGGTAATGAAGGCGGACTTCGTTAGCCGGACCGCCGTTTATTGTTACTCTCTAATGACCGAAAGAATCCGCTTACATTCTAAAACATAAAATGAATTTTGTAATTTTAGATACGACTAGAATTTATTTTGAACACTGTTTTTTAGGTTCATAAAGTATAGTCTAAAATATTGTTTTTGTAATTTTGATGTAAATATAGACTGTACGAATTAATTCGAAAAACTCATAAAGCGAAAATAATATAGAAGAATATTAACTTACATAATGTTTTCGATTTCAATTGCCACTGTCTTAAAATTATTAATTAATTAATTTAAACCCTACTAGGTTACTTAGGTAAAGTTAAGTAGATTGTAATAGTAATCTACATAACTTATATACATTGCGTTGAGTGGCAAAACTCAAAGCCGCGCCATGTCTTTACCAGAGCGGCTATTAAAAAAGCGAGCAAATTAAAAAAAAAAACCTATTCCACCGAGTGGGTATCAAAATCAAAAAATCAAAATCCAATAATTTTATTCAAAGTAAGAAGTTACAAGCTTCATTTTTTGAACGTCAAATAATTTACCACCGGTTCACTAAATTTAATGCCTCAGATCTGAGAAGAACCGGCGTAAGAAACTCAGCGGGACTTTTTTTTTTCCTCAGTCAATACTTTACAATTATATATCATAAGTGACAATGATACCTTTGAAATAGACTGGAACGAGCATTTCATTCCCAAGGCGTGTTATCATTTATAAAATGATTAATTAAGTAATAATCTTTAACACACAAACGTCTTTTCACAACTTTTTTGAATTGTGATATAGAACATTTTTGGACGTTTTCTGGGATCCTGTTGTAAAAGCGCACATTGTCCCATAAAAGAATTACGGACTCGATGCAGTCGAGTTAAAGGAGCAACAAGTTTAAGCCTATTTCTTGTATTAATACTATGCACATCGCCAATTTTGGTAAAATTATTAATATTTTTCCTAACATACATCACATTTTCATAAATGTAAATAAAAACAAAATATTGAATCCACAACTAACCATATGTACGATCGGACACTGTCCACTGTGCCACAATGTCTAACATACATAATTTATAATCGATGTCAAACTTTTCGAAGCTCTTCAAAGCTTTCGAGCTAATACAGAAGTTTAGTTCAAGCATAAGCAATATAGCACACAGTGTGTTTATAATTCGTTTTAGCCACAGTTTTATCGTTTATTTTTTGTTTTTTAATTTTTAGCTTCACGTTGTCTCCCGCAAATAGCGGAGAACCTTACAGTGGCGAGGCGTCCATACAACTCGATTTCCACCGGCTTTCCTAACTTTTCCAAGTACAAAAAATTTTTCAAAGACTTAAAAAAAGGTCGCTAGTAAAATATTAGGCATAAAATTGCAAAAAAAACCAGTTCTGACATCTTATAGGCCTAAAGAAAGGTCATCGTCAACATTCAATAGTTAAATTATTAAATACCTTCACATCCTAAACCGGCTTCCCTAAATATATATCGGTTTCCCTTAATTTACCAGCATGCCTAACGACTATGGAGACACTCCGTTCTCTTTTAACATTTCCGTTTCCCACTTTCCGCCAAAATTGAGGCATTGCGTGCTGAGTGGCGGAACTCAGCGCTTTGCCTCGTTACCAGAGCGAGTAAATAAAAATACTAAATATTATTTAATATTGTTCCTGGAGTAGGAATCGAACCCACAACCTGTCGCGTTTACAGTCGTGCGCACGTGCCTCTGAGCCACAATATTTTACTTTAAAATCTATTCCCTATAGACATACATAGAAAAAGTAATCTTAAACTAACGTGCTAATTTAGTACTGAAATTGTTATTTAAATAATTAAATTGGACAAGTCACAAGAGTCGTAAAGCGTAATAAAAATATATTACATTTAGAAATTACTTTCATAATTACTTTTTTGTGTTTCTTTTCATTATTTGATTTTATTCTTATAATATATTTGTTTTGAGATTGGCAAAATAATATTTCAATGTTCATACATATTTTTTTTTATTAAAAATATTATTTACTTTTAAATAAATCATAGAATCAAATTGTGTTTCGTATAGATATATTTCTGCTATAATATTGTAAATCTTAAATAATGTTATCTATATATAAATACATGAAGGAAAAACTTTAGACCTCTTTTTAAGAAAATTACGCGGACAGAGGAGCATGAAATTTGGCACACTTATAATTTATATAGAGAAGGAGTGCAGAATGCTAATATTTTTTTAAAAATAATGCATAAAAAGTATATTAAATTACTAAAATAAATGTTAGACACACTAACATTAACGTGTTAACAACGCGTTAACGCAACGCGTGTGTTGTGTTTAAATTACTTTTAAGCAATGATTATATCGCTCTGGTAAGACAAAGTGCGGCGTTGAGTTTCGTCGCTATTCTATTCGAGCAGAAAGCACAAAACAGAGTGTCTTAATAAAGATACTACTCTCTCTGACTTTGGCTGCCATGTTATGCAAGAAACAATTTATTATTTCACGCTGTATCCCGCATAAAGCGGGGGACGCAGAGGGAACCTGAGAACCTAGTGTTGAGACACTCCGTTCCCCACTTTCCGCCGAAATGAGTGATTACGTGCAGAGTGGCTGAACTCAACGCCGCACTTTGCGTTATTACCAAACCCAGAAAATGAAAATACTAAATTTTTACATTTTCTGGATTGGGAATCGAACCCGCAACCTGTCGCGCTTACAGTCGCGTGCTCGTGCCTCTGCGCCACAACAGCCGTTTATTATTTATATTTTGTTATTCAGTAAAGTCAATTAGAGATTGTATTCGCAGAAAATCCTATCAATTCTTGGCTTGATCTGTTATTTCAACCTATGATCTGATGATTAGCACTTTTGTGAGATAAGGTAGTGTATTTATGTTATACATATCATATTTCTGCATAAGACTTATGTTATTCCATAGCTATTTCTTAGAAGTCTTTTTTATCTTGAGTGTTTTTTTTTTATATCCCGCATATAGCAAGGTAGGTAGAAGCAACCTGACAATCTAGTGTTAAGACACTTCATTCTCTTACAGCAATTCCGTTCCCCACTTTCCAATCAAATGAGGAATTGTACGTTGAGTGGTTGAACGCCGCGCTTTGCCTTGTTACCAGAGCGAGGAAATGAAAATACTGGATATTATTTAATATTTTTATGTCCTGGAGTTGGAATCGAACCCACAACCTGTCGCATTTATCACACGCTTGTGTCTCGTTATGTGATTAAGAATATTAAATAAAACAAAACATTAAAATGCATACAATATTTTTATTAAAATTCTGTAAAATGACACGATTGTGTACACAATAACAGATATTACATAACAATAATTAGAATTTGGAAGCTAGTCTTTAAAATTAGTAATTATATTATAATTTTCATACATTTCTCGCTTTTTGCGAGTTAGGCAGACAACGAATTCCATTCTGGGTAGTTCTCCAAGATATCCTCCATTTCTGTTCATGTTGCCCAAATTTGTTGACATTCCTATGAACTTTCGTACCTACTTAGGTTTACCATAAAACATGTATTTGAAATCCCTATCTTAAATATAGGTGAAGAATATAATCTTGAAGAATTACCCTTCTCGAGTCTGCGTCTGCGCACTAAATAATGCTTTTTGACCAGACGAGATAAATATCTACATTGTATATATAAACATTCAAAGAATTTGAATCTATATACCATTAGATCAAGCATTTTTCAACTGAGCCACAGATACATATTATCCATAAATTAAAAAAAAATATATAATTACGATGTGACACTTTATTAACATTCAATATATAACTTTCTTTACTAAAATGTGTTGAAAAGATAACTTAATTTTATAGGTATAAGTATATTTTACTAGAAACGTAATAACGTAACGTACGGCTTAGTGTAAACTTGCTAACTATATATTAGGTAATTATTATTTTTCTTTAACATAATGCTGTAACCCGCATACGAGTATAGGTAGACAGAGAAAACCTTGTGTTAAGACAATACGTTTCCGCCGCATTGAGCCATTGCGTGCTGAGTGGCGGAACTCAACGCCGCGCTTTGCCTTGTTACCAAACCCAGGAAATGAAAAATTCCATTTCCTGGAGTGGGGATCGAGCCCACAACCTGTCGCACGCTTATACTTTTAGGTAATGTTGGAAGATAAATAAAAAAATATTCCTTAAAATATATGAAGGACTTTTGTTTTGGGTTTTCATGGAGCTAGTTACAAATTTTTGTCGTCTAATTTTGACAGTTTTACCTATCCTGCTTTTTGTATGTAAAAAATTGCTCAATTTAGCAGAAAATGGGGCACGGAAATCTTATTGGAAAGGAGTGTCTTAACACTAGGTTCTCTGGTTCCCTCTGCCTACTCTGCTATGTGCAGGATACAGCGTGAATCTAAAAAAATGACAATTGCTGTTATCCCGTTTTTGTATATTTCTTACGCTTTCCAATAGCTTAAAAAAGTTATAAGAACAAAATATTGATGCAGGTTTACACTAAATAAGTAAGCTGACGATATTTCGCCTTCAATACATACATAGCTTCACGCTGTATCCCGCATATAGCAGGGTAGGCAGAGGGAACCTAGTGTTAAGACACTCCGTTCCCCACATTCCACGTTTGGCTTCCACTTGTCACATATTTCAGCTTTCGCGCTTAAAATCTAATATTTTTATTACTTAAACATAACTTAATTACAACAATGGCGGTTACTAGAAACCGCTGAATTAATGAGAATAGCTAATTTTAAAAAATATATATTTATTTATTTACGGACGTTCCAATGTTTTTTCATATACTCTAAGTAATATAAAGCTAGGACTTATTTTTAAGTACAATTAAAATTTTGGTGTCAAATTTAAAAATAAATATGAAATTTGTAAAAAATGTTCGTAAATATTTAAATTACATTAATTCATTATAATTGGAATTAGTTCTCAAAGGATTACTTTCTACCACAGTAGAAAGTATTGTTAGTTTATGCTTAGACCGTTTCATAGTCAAGACGCAAGGAGTACTAAGAAATGAATTAATTTATCGAATTATTTATATACTAAGTAATAGAGATAGTAGTAAAAATGTTTATTTAATGTTTATAAAATGACAGTATTCTTATATTTTTTTTTAAAACTTGAAATACAATTAAGTTCAGTAATATACAATAATATTAACTGTATCCCGTGACATTGTTTGCGTTAATTATAAAACCTAAGTTTTTTCCCGTTTTCGTATCGAATTTCAAGATTTTTTTTTATGCCACTCTAAGAAGTCTTCACGTAAAATATCAATCTACCTGTCGTCTGTCGTGGCGCAGAGGCATAAGCGACTGTAAAGGCGACAGGTTGTGGGTTCGATTCCCACTCCAGGAAATTAAATAATATTTAATATTTTCATTTCCTGGGTCTGGTAACAATGCAAAGCGCGGCGTTGAGTTCCGCTGCTCAGCACGCAATGCCTCAATTCGGTGGAAAGTGGGGAACAGAACGGAGTGTCTTAACACTAGGTTCTCAGGTACCCCCTGCCTACCCTGCTAAATGCGGGATACAGCGTGAAGCCAAAAAAATATAAATCTTCTATGACCATGGTTTTGCCTGTAGGTTGTCAAGTAGTCAATAAGGCATTGTTATATATTACTGAACTTTACTGCATTTTTAATTATAAATTGTAAAATTTCCATTACTACTCAAATTACATTTAATTATGTAAAAATATTTTTTTTATATATATTTTAGACTAAAAAGACAAAATAATATTGTAATTTATAAAGTAACTTAATTTCTGCAAGTATATGTATGCCTTCAAAAGATAGAAAAAAGCAAATGGACCAGTTTTATTTTTGGAAAATTTTGCGAAAAATACATAAAACATTTTGTCGATGCTTTAATAATACAAATTTTGAAGCTAAAGCTAAGGAAAAGGTTAATAGTAAAATAATCATAAAGAATAAGAACTTTGAATTTTGCAATCTTTATACATTTTAAATGAAACTATTTTAACCGGTAGATTCGAACCATGGACTACTGTAGTTATTTTTTTGTGTATTGAGACCAGGCAAACGAGCTAGCGGGTCACGGGTGATATTAAGTGATTACCATACCATTACCCATGAACATTTAAAGCACCAGAGGTACCAACAATGCGTTGCCGATTGATATTATCCGTTGTTTGATACGTTAAATTTTCTAAAATGTATTTGCTACTATCGAAATATACGCATGAGGCCACCATGGTGCTTTGTAACGCGATCGGTTGGTTATAATAGTTCCACTCGAGCGAAGCATAGTATTTCAATTATTATTGTTTCTATGTAGTCTGTCTGTAGGGCAAGCACAACAATTTGCGACTTAGTATTATTTATATCTTTATCGAAACAACTTGTATGGAAATTGAAAACCGCCCCTACCGTGCGTAAGAGGAACAAAAGTTATTCCATACAAAATGTTTTCGATAACGATAAAAATTCTTTGTCACAAGTTTTCGTGCTTGTTTTACTGATAAAAATAAGGCGTTGAATTCCGGCATTTAACGTGCAAAGTCGAATCGCATGCTTAACATTCAAGCAGAAAACGGCGACCGGAGTAATCCAGTTAAAATAGTTTCATTTAAAATTGTTATAGAAGTTTACAGCAATAATCCTAAATATGAGTATAATAATAATTTGAAGGTTAATTTAGCTATAACTATAGTAAAATATTCATAATTAAAATATAAGAAAAATATAAATACATAGTGCATTTAATAATGAAATACAAATTTTCTAACAATTGACATTTACTTTACGCATAAATTGCATTTCCGTAGCAGGCGTGAATAAGTTGATAAATCGAAAACGCAAATTTTAGTTTTATCTGATAATTCTCTTTTTATGTTGTTTTAAATGCTGTGTTATGTAGAGATGTGATCTCTTCGGAGAATATGCGAAGTGAGTTTGGCTGACCGAATCCACATAGAAGAGATGCTTAGAAAGACAGGTATAAGCAAGAACGTTATAGTAAAAATGAAAAAGAACGTGCTCAGGTGGTTTGGGCACGTCGAGAGGAAGAGTGATGAAAGAATGGTGAGAAAGATATATGAAGCAAATGTGAGCGGCAAGAGAGGTAGGGGGAGACCTCGGTTGACCTTCGAGAACACAGTATCAATGATACTGTGTTACTGTTAGGGACGAAGCTTGCAGTTAAGTAAGTAAATATCTATCAATATTCACAAAATTGTACACGCAAATCGACTTATCAATCTATTAACGCTTGGACGGCTACATACACGCATTCAAAATTGTTAAGGAAGGGTCTTTTTTTAATTTCCTTAAAGGAATATTAATATTATAACATTACATCTAAATGTAATTGATCGTACAATATTCTAGTAATTCGTTTTTATCATTCCAAAAAATATACGTATATTATATTTTTCTTGGCACTGATGACTTTATCACAGATCCTTGACGAAAACGTTCATTCTTACTTAATTTAAATTTACGCTGTTTATAATCGTTCCTTAAGAGAAAGAGAGAGAGAGAGAGAGAGAGAGAGAGAGAGAGAGAGAGAGAGAGAGGGGGGGGGGAGAGAGAGAGAACCTAGTGTCAAGTCACTCAGTTCTCCACTTTTCGCCTAATTTGTAAATAATCGAAGTCATTGCGCGCTAAAGTGGCAGACTCGACGGTGCCATTGCGTGTGTTGTTGACCAGAGCGAAACAATGAAATAATATATATATATTTATCGTTGCTCCGGAACAACAATGACGTACCTGAATTTTGCGAAACGGACTTAAGACTTTGATACCCTCTAATTCCTTGTAATACATACCCATATGTACTACATGCCTGGCGTTCAATGTCAAAGTTATTCGCATTCAAGATTTATTGAACTGTAAAGGTAATATTAATTACTAAAATAATAACATTTTAGTTTTATGTGCCTTTTGAACAGTTTCAAAATTTGCAGTCACGTCATTGTTGCGCCGATATAGCGATATGATTGTTCTTTTAGGATTTTAAAAAATATCTATGCTGCTTTTGAAAATATGAGTAAACATTGTGAATATTTATCTTACAGATGTAACTATTATTATTGTCATTTGACTCGATTTTTATTGAAGATTGAAAATCATAAAATTCTACATTTCCTATTAGCATATCAACATAAATAAAATAATTTGTAGTATAAAGTGCCAACCAACTAAAGGAACGATTATAAACTACGTTGAATCTAGACCTCTATATTTTAAGCCTAATGGGTCTTTGCCGTTTTTTGTGCGTTTTCTTCAATTTATCACAATTTCACTACAAGTTCACGTTGTCACTGTCACATTTGTAATTGTCACATAAATAACTTTTTACACTATCGTGGCGTTGTTTAGATTCTGAATCAAAAAGCTTACTCACTACTCGGTCTTTGGAAAATATTCGAGGAGTATTGAAAGTGTCTAGCTTTGTTTCTATTGAAAATTTTCTTTTTTTACTTTCATTAGTTACTTTGCCCAAGTCCAGGGAGAAGCTGTGTTTTATGGGCCTTTTTTGTACAACTATATTAAGTTTCCTTTCAAAGTCAGTTTCGGTGTTTATATTATCTCTAGCGTCTTCTAAAGTACTGTTTACATTTTTCGTAGGCTTCTGTACCATAACTTGCGGCCGGCTGAATACTAACTTTTCGGAATTTACAATTGTAAGTATAGGTGAGGGTTCCTTTAAAATATTACAAGATTCCCCAAAAACGAGTTCAAACTTCTTGTTACTCGTGCAGCTTTCTTCGTCATAGACTGTATCGCCAGATCTCTCAGCGTCCGAGACTGTTTTATTCTCTTGTATCGTACACAGCTCGCAAGTTTTTGCTGAAGGTCGGTTTACATCGTTAATGCACAGTGAAACGGAGTGGTTATCTGAGTCTTCAGAAGTAGTTGTAAACCTTTCCTTTTGTCTCTTCGGCGTACTGGATGCAAGTGTATCGGAAGAGTTATAACGTACTGTAATGTCATTGTAAGCCGACTGTCGATGGGCGGGAGAAACTATTGTATTATTATAACACTTTTCAGTTCTAGTTCCTCTCCTTTTGGTGTGGATTCCAAATATCCGTTTGATAGATTGTCGAAACTGCGAAAAATATTCCATTTTAATTATTACATAATATTCAATCTATGACATATTTTTATTAAGTTAATAAAAATTTTAAACACAGTGCGATATGTGATCCATACCTTTAAAACATATCTAAATTTAATTTTGGATTTCGTGTCAAGAATTCATTTTAAATAATTAGTAAGTATAAGAGGCATAATTTACATAATATCATAATTACCTGAGTATTCATACCGACGTAAATTAAGGGGTCGTAGCAAATAGAGCTTTTAGCTACGAGAGCAGGGATGACTCCGGCCCCTGGGGACACCTGCAAATTAATGTTTACTTGATTTCGTCCTTCAACAGTTCTGTTGTTTAAAGAGAGCTGAATGATATTATCCTTAGTCTATAAATGTCGGCATCTTGTAAGTTTTTTTTTTAACTTCACGCTGTATCCCGCATATAGCAGGGTAGGCAGAGGGAACCAGAGAACCAGTGTTAAGACACTCCATTCTCTTTCAACATTTCCGTTACCCACTTTTCGCCAAATTGAGGCATTGCGTGTTAAGTGGCGGAACTCAACGCCGCGCTTTGCCTTGTTACCAAACCCAAGAAACGAAAATACTAAATTTTACATTTCCTGGAGTGGGAATCGAATCCACAACCTGTCGCGTTTACAGTCGCACGTTTGTGCCTCTGCGCCACGACAGGCGACTTACAAGTTTCAATATATTTAAGCTACAAATATTAATACATTAATTTGGATACCAGTTTTCATTGAAAATGTGTTTTTAATGCAATTTCTGTACACGGTACTTAAGCGTGGTTTGCTAAAATAGCAACTTCACGTAGCATCACTATCTGCATATATAATTATTTCTGCTAATCAGAAATCAGATCATCTCCACGTGTATCTTGTATTCTTAAATAGGTCAAAATAAGGCACATTGGGACAGTATTTGACTGTAAACGTGTTTGGTTGTGGGTTCGATTCCCATTCGGGGAAATAATTACATTTTAATTATTTTTCATTTCTCTGCTCTGATTATTAAAGCGCGGTATTGAGTTCCGCCACTTAGCATGCAATGTCCCGAATTCAGGCGGAGTTGCTTGGCTTGCCAAATAATTGTTCTTTGAAATGATCTTTGGGTATCAAAAATTTGTAAAAATCTCTCTACAGAGATGCTAACAACAAAAATATGTCGTAAAGAGCGTATAAGAATTTCGATGCAGCCGGATATAGAACGCATGGCTTAGTGGTCAGACTGCTTGGACGGTTTCTAAGAAGCGCGGGTTTGAGTCCCGCTGCGTTCAAATTTTTATACATTTTCTAAATATGTTTTTCGTTTCCTAAATGTGTGATTAATACTTTAAAACTTCAAAAATAGGTAGAACGTAATTTTTCACGTTTCAAGATTCCTCAAAAAATATAAGAAATAAAGAAATTAGAGAAAAGGCTATTATATAATTCTTACAATTCCTTCAGTAGCGAACTGTTCCATAAGAGCGAACAGCGAGTAAGGTGTCCAAGCGACCGTGAAAGAGATTATCATAATGAACACCATCACGGTGGCTCTCGCTTCTGCCCGAGACACGCGACCTAGACGTTGTGAATTCTGCAACAAAATATATAGCTTACAAATAATAATAGAGATCCCACTGACGCGTTAACAACGTGTTACCTTGGCAACGTTTATGTCATTTTATACAAACTAGAGTCCCCATTGACGCGTTAACAACGCGTTGTCTTTAGAAATGTATATATTTTTAATCTTTATATAAACATGAATATCAAATGCATGGTATGATCGTATAGATGTGTATGTCAAGCTAATAGTGTGTGTAATATTTATTTTCTTAATTTAATCTATTTCTGCTACTTTGTTAGGTATAATATAGGCTTTCTGCACTTCTTCTCGATAGAAACTTAAAGTGAAAATATACATACGTAAATATACATATATGTCTGTTAGACCCTCATTAAGTAATTAAAAAAATTTATTATCATTGGAAACCATACAATTTGTGGTCATAGAGAGACAAAGTGACAGTTTTAATGTGCATATACGCGATGGTTGTCATTCAAAACGCAATGTCTGGATATCGGAAGTACGGAAAGTGGAGAACGAAGAGCACTAGGTACAACTTAAAATATGTTTAGTTGTTTCAAAAATCTAACGATACATCTACATATTAATACGTGAAGCAAAAACTTTGGATCCCTTTTTACGAAAACTTATGCGGATGGAGGAGCATAAAACTTGGTACACTTATACTTTATATAGAGAAGGAGTGCAAAATGCTAACATTTTTTTAAATAATGCGTAAAAACTATATTAAATTAACAAAATAAATGTTGTACATACTATCATGATTTGATCCATGTTTATGTAAAGTTACATATACATACGTTAGGCAAAGCGTTGTTAACGCGTCAACGGGGATTCTAGTAATTATAAATACGACAAAATGCACTGTAGTGGCGGAGAGATACAAGCGTGTGACTGTAAACGCGACAAGTTGTGGATTCGATTCTCAAGGCAGGAAATGTAAATATTAAATAATATTTAGTATTTTCATTTCCTAGCCCTGGTAACAAGGCAAAGCGTGGCGTTGAGTTCCGCCACTCAGCACACAATGGCTTAATTCGGAAATGAGGAACGAAAATTCTAAAAGAGAACAAAGTGTATTAACACTAAGTTCTCTGGTTCCCTCTGTCTACCTTGTTATTTGCATGAAGCTTAAAATAATACAAGATTATTCTTATCATATACCTACTTTCCCATAGTATCAAATTACGCCGGACTAGGTTCCCAGTATTAGGTATTGGCTGCTATATCATCAGTCACTATTCAATTTCACACTTGTATAAACAGGCAATACTTCAACCAAATAAAGAAATTTGTAAAGAAATCCCAAATGCCGAATATTTTTATCTCTAATATATTTTGCAGGCAAAAAGTAACAACTGTGTCACCTCTATTCGGTTTTTAGCCTATTTAGTAATACTAGTGCTCCGTTGACGCGTTAACAACGCGTTGTCTTTAGTAATGTATATGTCATTTTGTATAAACATGGACGTCAAATCATGGTAGTGTGTGTGATATTTGTTTTATTAATTTAATATATATTTATGCATTATTTAAAAAAATATTAGCATTCTGCACTCCTCTATATAAACTATAAGTGTGCCAAGTTATATACTCCTCCGTCCTCGTCACTTTCGTAAAAAGGGATTCAAAGTGTTTGCTACGTATTTATATATAGATGTGCTTAGTGGCGGAGCTTAACGCCGCATTTATCTAACAGTAATAATCATTTTACAAACATGAATATTTTCCCAGTGTATTTTAAAGTTATAAACATAGTATTTGTATTTGCAATGCTTTCCAAAAAAAAATTGTATTTTTAAAACTAATTAAAAAAAAGAAGTGTCAAAATTTATTTGTAATCAAATTGTTAAAAACTTTATATGTTACCCGTTTCATAGTCCTTATAATATTGACGTAGCTGAACGTGATGATCGACAGGGGAACTATTTGCCCCATCGCGAACAGGAACAGTATGTACGTCAGCGTATTCAAGGATTGCTCGTGCCAGTTCACTGAACAACTGTAAACAAATGAAATTGTTTAATTAAAATATAGTTAGAATACATAATAAAACTTACTTTACAAGATATGCAAGTAAAAGTGGATAACGGAGTGTCTTGACACTATGTTTTCTCTAGCTACCAGTGGCGAGGCGTCCACACAACACGGTTCCCACCGGCTTTACCTACTGTAGAAAAAATTGGGTGCGAACTTTTTTAAATACAAGTGTGAGACCTAAAAAAAGGTCGCCAGAAAAATGCTAGGCATATATTGCAAAAAATAAACTTTGACATCTAAAGCCACCTAAAAAAAAGGTCATCACAAAAATTCTATAGTGAAATTACTAAATAACGATACATCCTACACCGGTTTCCCTAAATATACCGGCTTCTCTAGAAATTATCGGCTTTCATAAATATATACCGGCTTCGCTATATTTACCGGTTTACCTTAGCTGTAAAAAATAGATAGTATATGTGATATATACTATATACTTTTATGTTTAATAAAAAGAATAACTAAAAGTAGTTTTCCCCGATTTCCTCATGCCAATCAATATCAAGCGACACTACAGCCTGAATCTTTTTCCCATGTAAAAAGGTAGTCTAAGAGAGCCTAGTGCCGAGACACTCCGTTCCCCACTTTTCACCAGAAATCTTACCAGGCAAAAATTTTAGTTATAAGAAATATAGTGCGACTGTAAACGCGACAGGTTGTGGGTTCAAGTCCCAGTCGAGGAAATGAAGTATTTTCATTTTTGGGTTTTGGTAACAAGGCAAAGCGCGGCATGTAGTTCCGCCGCTCAGCACGCAATGCCTCGAATCGGCGGAAAGTGGAGAGCGGAGTGTCTTAACACTAGGTTCTCTGGTTCCCTCTGCCTACGCTACTATATGCGGGATATAGCGTGAAGCTAAAAAAAGAGAAATATCGATTTCTTGTTTTTTTTTTTCATCAAATCTTCTATATCACACGATTTTTTCATTCCCACGTGTAAAATTTGAATTCATAGTTATTGTGTAATATAAACATATTCTCACTACCGTATAATGGCGCCAATATGTTGCGTTTCGATTACGTCGCTTTAAAGATAATACATACATTATAGATACATATACACGTCTATAGGGCACCATATGTACGTATGTTGTAAGTATATCCCTAATAATATTATAAATGTGTATGTAAGTTTGTTTGTTACGCTTCCAAGCCAAAACTACTCAACCGATTATCATGAAACTTTGTAAACATATTCTTAAATATATTAAAAAGGACATAAATTAAAAATTTAGCTACTTCAAAATTAATATACGCACTAAACACTATAGTTTTTTTTTATGGATAACGGATGGCAAACGAGCAGGAGGACCACCTGATGGTAAGTGGTTACCTTCACCCATGAATATCTACAACACCAGAGATGTTGTAGATGCGTTGCCAACCTAGAGGATACAGATGGAAGGGGAGGACAATGTAGTAGTCCGCTATCGGAACCAATACATTTTGGGTAACAGATAGGTGGGACAGGGGAAAACCTGGCTTACATGCCATCGAACCGGAAGACATCACAAGATATTTGGCGATTCGTTTTTGACATAATAGTGATCGCGAGCCAGACGGAGGACGAACCTCCTACCACCAAAGTACTGGGATACCCGCCTCTTACGGGACGCTACCCAGCCGCGGAGGGGAATTGTATTCTAACCCCGTCCCCTCACAGGCAAAATAATATATATAGTATGTATTATAGTATGGACTGACATTGACTACTCGAGCGAAGCCGCGGGAAACATAAATTGATTGTATAAATATGTACGCATATGGTTTATAATAATATGAGAATATCATAGACAAGATGATTAGTTATTATTCATATATTAGAAACCCATGAAAGATTATATAAATAGTATTATTTATAATGTATACGAGGTGTGTTCAAAAAGTAAGGTGACTTTGTATTTTTAAGAAAAAATATTTATTTATTTATCAATATTTATGTTGTCCCCTTCAAAGTAATCCCCCTCAGATACAATACACTTATGCCAACGGTTTTTCCAATCGTCAAAGCACTTCTCATAAGCACTTTTCGGTATAGCCTTGAGCTCTTCCAGCGATGCAGTCTTTATCTCTTCAATCGTTGCAAATCTCCGTCCTTTCATAGGTCTCTTTAGTTTTGGGAACAAGAAAAAGTCACATGGGGCCAAATCCGGTGAATATGGTGGCTGAGGCATGATTGTGGTGTTGTTTTTGGCCAAAAAATCTCTCACCAGCAAAGATGAATGATGAGCAATTTCGGAACAAACTTCGCTGACACACGTCTCATGCCCAAAACGTTAGAAAAAATTTCATGGCACGAGCCAAGCGATATACCAACATCCTCAGCAACTTCTCTGATAGTGATTCGACGATTTTCCAGAACAATTTTCTTCACTGCTTGAACGTTTTCATCAGTTGTTGACGTGCTTGGGCGTCCAGAGCGAGGCTCGTCATTGGCATCTTCCCGGCCATCTTGGAAGAGTTTGTACCACTTGTAAACATTTTTTTTACTCAGAACAGTTTCACCGTATGCCACTGTCAACATTTTAAGTGTTTCGGAGCACTTTATTTTATTTTTTACACAAAATTTGATGCAAATCCATATTTTTCGATAGCAAGAAATCGCCGAGCACGCAAAACACTTATAACCTTTACGCCTCTCCCAACCAAACAAAAAATGCTATACACTTGAAACTTGGTACAGATGTTCGGGAAGAGTGTACCAACATAACAAAATAAAAAAATCGATAATCGAAAGTACGTTGCCCGCCAAATTTCACAGTCACCTTACTTTTTGAACACACCTCGTATATGTTATTATTTATAATGTATTTATGTTTTTAAAATGTATATTTTAAATCCTTATTAATACAGGCATGCCATTAAAAATATTAAAGGTCATGGTGGCGCAGTGCAATTGTCTCTGACTTTAAGAACGGTGATTGTGTGTTCAAGACCCACTCATGGGTATGATCATATTTAAATAATTGTAATATCCCCGTCTTGATAAGACAAAACGCGGCGTTGAATACCGCCTCTTAGCACGCAATGAATTTAAACGGAAAGTTCTCTCTGACTACCCTGTTATAATACGTTATATTAATTTTAAATGAATGCACGTAAAGCCACAAATCGGCGGAAGGTGGGGAACGGAAATTAAAAGAGAACGGAGTGTCTTAACACTAGGTTCTCTTAAAAAGAGAACGGAGTGTTTTAACACGGGATTTCCTGGTTTCCTCTGCCTATTCTGCTACGTGCGGGATACAGCTGGAAGCTAAAACAAATGTAAATACCTAATATTGCGCAATTTGACAATTTCCACATAGGTAGATCCACTAAAACTAATTTAATAACATTTCTTTAGAAACGAAACTGTTATTAAGAACGATGTGGTTCATAATACTGCACTATCGATATACGAGTATGTTTTGACATATGCAGGAAATAATAATACTGCAGTTCAATGCGATATTCAGCCTGACGGTTGTAAGTTGTAATCCTAGTCGATACAAATATTTTCTTCCCTAGAAATAATGTATATATAGATTATATCCTACTGATATTAGGAACTATTTGGGCCTTTCATGGTGTAAACGCGACAGGTTGTGGGTTCGATTCTCATTTCAGGAAATGAAAATCAGTATATCAGCACGCAATGCCTCGATTCGGCGGAAAGTGGTGAAAGGAAACGTTATAAGAAAACAGAGTGTCTTAACACTAGATTTTCTGATACACTGCTATGTGCGGGATACAGCGTGAAGCTAAAAAATCTTATTAAATAAGAATAATAAATTATTTACATTAAGTGCAATAATAACATATGAGATAAAAATATGATAGTTATACACCTATCACATCGCACAGAGCCATCAAATTGCTATAAGACAGATTAATAATTAATATTGTAACAAAAAAAAAACGATTTCTAATGAAATGCAGTAAAAATTAGTAAAATATTGCGAAAAACGCAAAAACTACTCCTAGCATTAATAAAGTTTAAATGGGACCACATAGAAAGCTATTTATGGAGCAAAACACATAAAATTATAACTGAATTGAGAACTACCTCCTGTTTTGAAGTAGGTTATTATTAATAATTGAGGACATGTAGAACTTATCTTTATATAAATATGTGCAGCAAATGCTTTGGATCCCTTTTTACGAAAATCACGCGGACGGAGGAGCATGAAACTTGGCATACTTATACTTTATATAGAGAAGGAGTGCAGAATGTTAATATTTTTTTCAAATAATGCATAAAAAGTATATTAAATTAATAAAATAAATATTACACATACTACTGTGGCTTGACATCCACTGTTTATATAAAGTGACATATACATTATTAAAGACGACGAGTTATTGGGACACTAGAAAATATTATTTCACGTACACTTATATTTATTTTTAACTTAATTTTTAATATTAAAAAAACCGTAACATTTTCAAATACTTGTGGCACAAAAGTATATAGAAATAATTTTTGCTCAGAGGTTTTCCCACATACAAAACAAGTTTATACCGAGCCTTCACGCTAAGTCAGTCCATTTTAAGAGCTACTGTCAAGTGCACGTCAATATTAAAAGTAAGTCAATATTTATTGTTTATATTATTCTAAAAAAAAAAAAATATTGTATAAATATTTTTCAACGTGAAATATAACTAATTTAAATATTTTTAACCGAATTTAAGATTACCGAATTTAATTATCAATTCCATAGTATTTTTTTATGTTACCGCAACTTGTTTATGTGCAACAATTTTGAAGACAGAATTTTTGTGATTTTGATCTAATAGTTATTGCCTCTGATGGGACATTTAAATTTTATTAAGAAAAAGAAAAATAGTTTTGGAGGTATTTGTAATACAATAGTTATAATTTTTAGAGCTTTTTCTTTGAAAGCGGGTTTCTTTTTATTATAATATTAATTATGTTCAATATTATCAAGTTTAAATATGTATACTACATATTATAATAATAATAAAAGGCAAAAAGTTAGGATATTTGACTTATTTGTAAAATGTATGGCTTGAGGTGTTTCTTTAAGGAATAATTGTTGAATCGAGTTAAAAGAAACTATTATACTATATATGCAGATTGAGTATAACATTCAATATTTATTAAGTTATACATATATAATATATTTTTTAAATATACAATTAATATACACCGATTTAACGCTAATTAAGTAACTAATTGTTGACTCTGAGTGAAATATAATTTGTGTAAAAATATTGCGACATATTAGAACATTAGAAGGCGCTCGAAATAATTTTTACTAGCTTATTTTGCTTAAATAACGAACTACCCGCTTTTTTAGTGTTAATTTAATAATATTAATAGTTATTGCTGTTATCTTTGGATCTAGTGACATTGAGATAGGAAAGAAAGTTTGAATCTCTCCATTCATTCGTTTTAAGATTTTACATTATTAGTGATTTTATATTATTAGTGTATAACGCCTGTCGAGGCGCAGAGGCACACTCGTGCGACTGTATCCGCGACAGGTTGTGGATTCGATTCCCACTCCAGGAAATGTAAATTTAGTATTTTCATTTCTTGGGTAAATTTTTGGTAATTTAACGAGGCAAAGCGCGGCGTTGAATTCCGCAATGCCTCAATTCGGTGGAAATAGGGGAACAGAATTGTTAAAAGTAAAAAAAAAGACATTATTAGTGACGATAGACACAAACGCGGTTTGTTTATCGATACATTTTTTTTTTCCTTTACATGTAATTTGTCTTACCGTTACTTAAAGTAAAAAGCAAAAAGGAGCTACACGCTTTGTCTTGCATAGCAAGGTAGTTAGAAAGAAAGCCTAGTGTTTAGTTTACATTCTGTTCACCGCTTTCCGCCCTTCACGCTGTATCCCTGTGCATATAGCAGGGTAGGCAGAGGGAACCTGGTGTTAAGACACCCCGTTTCCCACTTTCCGCCGAATTGAGGCATTTCATGCTCCTCCGTCCGCGTATTTTTCGTAAAGAGGAATCCAATGTTTTTGCTTCACGTATTTATATATTGATTTATATTGATAGTATCAAGTTTAGGTCTTATTATTGAGGCCTGTCGTAGCACACAGGCACAAGCGTGCGACTGTAAACGCGACAGATTGGGGGTTTGATTCCCACTCCAGGAAATGAAAATATTAAATAATATTTAGTATTTTCATTTCCTCGCTCTGGTAACAAGGTAAAGCTCGGCGTTGAGACTCGGCGGGGTGGGGAACGAAAATATTAAAAAAGACTAGATTCTCTGGTTCTATCTACCCAATTATGTGCGGAAAGCTTAAGAAAAAAAAAATATAACAGCGTTTAGTTCCATCATTCGACACGTAATTTACTACGCACTAGATTTAACACTGGGTGGTCTTCGAAGACCACACTTACATATATGAGCCGCACTGTGTGCGAAAATTGAAACTAAAAAAATTATAATAAGTATACATTTGAAACGAACAGGTCTCAACTGGAATTGAATCTTTTTACCTTGATTTTTTTCTCGTTTATACTTTTTTTTGTTTCTGTTTTTTTTTTAGCTTCACGCTGTATCCCGCATATAACAGGGTAGGCAGAGGGAACCTTGTGCTAAGACACTCCGTTCCCTACTTTTTTCTCGTTTATTCTTAACACATTGAATTATTTAACTTGACTAAGCCTACATTACATACACCTATGTCAAATCATTTGAACTGTTATACAATTTTTCTTTTTAAAATTCACGAATGTTTTCAACTGAATTTCAATAACAATGCCTTTTTGCACAATTTTTCATGCGCTGTAATATCGCTTTGTATTTTACTAAATAAACGAATTTGCTATATATAACGTGACGTCATCTTGACGTCGTTAGGAAGTGTTGTAATCGATGGTCATAGGTTCGATTTCCACTCGTAGTATGGTTTGGAGGTATATTTTTTAAGCTTCACGCCTTTTTCCGAGTAGCAGGGTAGACAGAGAGAACTGACACTCTGACATTGTCTCAAAACACTCTTTGCTCTATTTTCTGCAGATATTCGAGACATTGTCGAATGGCGGAACCTGATATCATGTTTTGTCTTATCAGTATGGCAAGCAAAAAACCTTGCGACAAAGTATTCGTATCGTTATCGAAAGAATTTGTATGGGAATTCAAAGGCGCCCCTACCGTGCGTAAGAGGAACTAAAGTTTTCCCATACAAACTACAGAGCACAACAGAGACAGAATATAAAATAATTGATATATATTCCTTGGCACCCACTACTAATGGCGCTTATTGACTGACACTGTGCCACGGTGGCCGTTTTTTTTTCGGGTAAATTCAATTGAATCGGTGAGTGCAGAAGCAATGTAATGCAGGAGGGAGAAAAAAGTGTATAGCTTTCCTTTCTAAGCTAGTTTAAAGTTTAATTTTTGCATTTTTTGAAACTTACGTTCTTCTGCACTCACCGATTTCTTTTGTATGCGGTCATCTAACACAATATCTCTAAAATGAGAAAGACGTGAGAAACGGAGAAATTAATCTCTAGATTGACTCAGCTTACATTGAAGGTAAAATATTATTTTAAACTCATAAGTGATGTACGCGATTTTATACTATTTCTTTAATATAAGATTTATAAAAAAATATTGTGCAATATGAACTCTCTCTTGACTGTGATAGCCGTGGCTTCAAGTATGTATATTATTTTCTGGGAGTGGTTATGTAGTGCCCAGTTGGGTTGCCATTTTGCATATAACGCTAAGAAGGAAGTGGTTTGTTCTGTCTACCTGTATATCAGTGGCGAGGGGTGAAAATATTAGTTAGGCAAGCCGGTAAATTAAGGGAAGCCGATTTATTTAGGGAAAGGGGTATAGGATGTCAAGGTATTAAGTAATTTCAGAATGGAATTTTGGTGATGACCTTTTTTTATAGGTCTAAAAGATGTCAGAGCTTGTTTTTTTGCACTTTCATGACCAATATTTTCCTGGCGACCTTTTTTTAGCTATTTATATATATTTGTACTTTGAAAAATTAGGCAAGCCATCAAGAATCGAGTTGTATGGACGTCTCGCCACTGCTATATATATATATATATTTAGATGTCAGAGAGTAAATAAAACGTTATATTTTTGATGTTTCCTGATAAAATTCATTGTTGAGTTCATTCACCCAAAGAAGTGTCTGAATGAGCAGAAAGTTGTCGGACGTGTATTTTTTTTGAGCAGTGAAGCTTTACTTTATGTTAAGACACTCCGATCGCCGCTTCCCATCCGTATTTATGACATTGTGTGTTAGGTGGCGGAACTCAACGCTGTGCCATGTCTCAACAGAGCAAAGAAATGAAATTAATTTAATTATTATTCTCCTGAGTGGGAATCGTATCTATAACCAGTCGAGTTTAGAGTCAGACGCTGTCGTACTGCGCCGTGATGGGCAATGTTTTTACCCGACTGTCAGAGGAGGGTTATGTTTTTCACGCGTATCATGTATGTTTATATTATTATTTATTATCTCATATCTTCTAAACCCCTGGACCGAATTATATAATTAAGGTTACGTTAGATAGGTATTGAAACTCCAAGTTTTCCTAGATATGTGACGTCACACTTAATTCAATATGATGCGTTCTAGAGGCAATTACATCATAAATAAAAACAAAAAATCATGTCTACCGTGTGGGATTTCAAACTAAGGGACTTAATTAGTACATTTCAAATATATAGCACATAAATCGCTTTTATAGCTTACTTTATTTGTATTTGCTTCTTGAATTCAAAGACTTGGTTCAGTGAGATTTTTTGTTTTTTATAATTATTGTTTTGTTAACTAAGCCATACATTTAGGACAAATTATTATTTATGTACGAAAAAACATGTGAAAATGATACCTATGTATTATAGAATATTGTTAAATAATTAGAGCTACAGTTGCTTATAATTGTAATAGCGTAAAAAACCATACATATGGTCAAATTACGTCATCTTCTGAACACATGTTGCGGAACGTTGAGAAAATCATTTTCAATCTAGTCAATCTTGTTACAAATATTAAAAAAAAAACAAATAAAGCTGACTGGTTACACCTCAAGAACTTGATTTATTAGAGCTTTACAACGAAAATATGATTCAGTTCAGTGCTTTAATGAGTCACACCATCACATGTAAATCTTATTAAAAAGTGAATGCATTAAATGCGCCTGTTCTTGTAAATAACAATAGTTTTTGTTTCATCAAAATTGGGCTAGGATTTCAGAAATTACAGCGTCTTAAAGTTAAGTTTTTTAGCTTCATGCTTTATCTCGCATATAGCAGGGTAGGCAGAGGGAACCTGAGAACCCAGTATTAAGACACTTTGTTCCCCGCTTTACGCCGAATTGAGACAATGCGTGCTGAGTGGCGGAACTCAACGCCGCGCTTCGCTTTGTTACCAAACCCAGGAAATAAAAAAATCTATTTCCTGGAAATCGAACCCACAACCTGTCGCGTTTACAGTCGCACGCTTGTGCCTCTGCGCCACGACAGGCTATTTTAAAGATGAGGTGAATTTTAGAGGAAAGGAGGAAAATCTGTGTGTTTTTAATACACAAAGGAGCAGGTTCCCAATTAGCCTGTATTTTATTCCTTATGTGTGTAAACATAACTTTTTTCCGGGTGTACCAATTTTAATGATTCTTTTCTAATATGATAGTTAAATTAAAACCTGATCAGCAGTTTTCAAGTTATTTGTAATAATTTTACTTATTGGTGTATTTTATTTGAATCAAAACTATACTATTTCGACATAAAATATGACAAATTTAAATATTTTCTAATGCCTATGCGTGTATTTTATGACATTGATAATAAAAATTTTAACATTCACATGCTTTGGTCTTTCCAAATATCAATAGAAATTGCAAATTGAGTTGGGGAAAGCCAGTGCTTGGATGGATATTAGTTACTTTTTCACGAATATTTATTGAACCGATTTTAATAAAACTTTATAGTAACATGAAGTCTAATATCTATTCAGTTTGTTTAAGGTTAGACTTTTATCATTGTATACACACATAAAAATTATGTATTTACATATGTATTTGAATGAAATAGTGGTTTTTCTATATATATCCTAGGTAAGTTCGGTATTGAATAGCAAGGAAGCGCAGAGGTACAAGCGTGTGACTGTAAACGTGACAGGTTGTGGGACCGATTCCCACTCCAGGAACTGGAATTTTTCATTTACTGGGTTTGGTAACAAGGCAAAGCGCGGCGTTGAGTTTCGTCACTCAGCACGCACTGCCTCAATTCGGCGGAAAGTGGAAAACGGAGTGTCTTAACACTAGGTTGCTTCTGCCTACACTGCTATATGCGGGATACAGCGTGAAACTATGTAAAAAAGTGAAGCAAAAACTTTGGATCTCTTTACGAAAATTACGCGGACGGAGGAGCATGAAACTCGATACACTTATAGTTTATATAGAGAAAAAATGCAGAATTCTAATACTTTTTTAAATAATGCATAAAAACATCCATGTTTATACAAAGTGACATATACATCACTACGCAAACCGTTATTATCGCATTTACGGGGTAGTATAATATAAATATCTGAATATTCAATCTTGATGGCTCATACATTTGCGGTAACATATACGTACTCGTATATTTATAGTCATTGGAGGCTTTCGTGTCTAAATATAACCAGTACATTGATATACATATATCTTTTGTTGTTGATAGATTTTTTGCGGTACAGCGTGCCATGGACCGGTTTTTAACATGGGTACTAAATTTATATGAACTTTTCAAGGTTAAACTTTTGGGATTTTTTACAACATCAATTCGCTATACTTTGGATTAGTGTTAGTTTATGAAATAATTTATTAATAATCAAGTAAGAAAAGTTATAAAGAACAAAAAACCCGACTGAAACAATTCTTCAAATTTAGGAAGCAAATACAAATAAAGTAGGGTACAAAAGCTAGTTACGTGTTATATATTTGAAATGTGCTAATTAAGTCCTTACATTTGAACCCCACACGGCATTACCCATCAACGATTTTTTTGTTTTTATTCATGACGTAATTGCATCTAGAGGACGTTTTGGAATTAAGAGCGACGTCACATATCGAACACTTGTAGTATCAATACCTATCTAACCTTAATTATATAATTCGGGCTTGGAAAATAATAAAGAATATTACAAACCTCTGACAGTCTGATAAAAGAATGAGACTTGAATAAACATAGAAAAGTGACAAATTAAAAAACTACTCTATAGATGTAACTAAATTTAAATGGGCTTACATCGGAAACATAAGCTATGATATAAAATAGAATTATCAATATTGGTTTATTAAATAAAAAGTTATACGGTAACACATAAAACGCCCTGTCGTGGCGCAGAGGCACAAGCGTGCCACTGTAAACGCGACGGGTTGTGGGTTCGATTCCCACTCCAGGAAATGTTAGTATTTTCATTCCTGGGTTTGGTAAAAAGCCAAAGCGCGGCGCTGAGTTCCGCCACTCAGCACGCAATGCCTCCATTCGGTGGAAAGTGGGGAACGGAATCGAATAGTGTTTATCAATACACCACGTGAGCAAAGCCGCAAGCTGAAGCTAGCTAGCCGTGGCAAAGCGTCTATACCACGCTGTTCCCACCGGTTTGCCTAACTTTTTAAAGTACAAATATGAGATCTAAAAAAAAGGTCGCCAGGAAAATATTGGGTATAAAATTGCAAAAAAAACCAAGCTCTGACATCTTAAACACCTAAAAGAAAAAGGTTATTTTAACCATACTGGCTTCCCTAAATATGCTGGCTTCTAACTACCGGCTTCCCTAAATATATGTACCGGCTTCCCTAAATATACATTGGCTTCTCTAAATTTACCGGCTTACCTAACTAAAATTTTCACACCTCGTCACTGTCTATGCTATTTATCATATCAGAATGCATTTTTTTAGCCAACTTAAAATCGGGAAACTAAAAAAAGGGAAGAGGTTCTCAATTCGACTGAATTATGTTTTTGTAACCGCATAACTTTTTATTGGGTGAATCGATTTTAATGATTCTTTTGTATAAGATAGTTAATGGTTCTGATGTTGTCCCATTTAGATTTAGTTAAAATCTGATGCGTAGTTTTTGAGTTATTCGTAATAACTCTACATATTAGAGCATTATCTTTGAAATCGATTTTATTTTTTGTTAAAATCATAATCATGCGTGTCATTTGAAGGGCAGACTTCTAAAGAAACCACATATACCGTATATATATTGTGAATATATTTAAAACGTGGGTATTGTGAGAGGCGTAACAAAATACCGGTTTGAATATTCAATCCGATATTGTAAGGAATGGAGACGATTTTCCTTATAACCATAGTAATCATAAATTAAAACAGGACTTATACTATATAACGTGTTTTTTCTATATGTTAATAATTTGCAGATAATTCTCAAGATAATTGAGATTGATTTGAAAATAATAATACATTCTTTCAATGAGGATAATAATAATAATTACGTAATCATAAGGCATAACGTAATCATAACGAAACAGGTTCTGGGTTCGATTGCCACTCCAGGAAATGTAAAATTTAGTATTTTCATTTCTTGGGTTTGGTAACAAGGCAAAGCGCGGCGTTGAGTTCCGCCACTCAACACGCAATGCCTCAATTCGGCGGAAAGTGGGGTACGGAATTGTTGAAAGAGAATGGAGTGCCTTAGCACTAGATTCTCTGGTACCCTCTGCCTACCCTGCTATATGCGGGATACAGCATGAAGTTAAAAAAATATTTATTCAAAAAATATTTTACAGTTAGTAGTCAAAGACACTTTTGTTGGGAATGTCTCGCTTCTCCGATGGCTTAACAATAACATACATAATAATTACAATAACAAAAACATTAGTTAAAATAGTTTCATTTAATATGATAACCACCTCCTTTTTTGAAATCGGTAAAAAACTAAATTCAATAATTATTCTATGTAATAGCGTAGTTGCCTTGAATATGCCAGTATTGCTCGAAATCTCTCGCATAATGTACATTTTGAACGCATGAAAAACATTTACCGTAATCTTACGAGACATCGTCTTTTATGACAAGAATTTTTCTCCCAGACAGCCATATTACGACAGATTGGCTAAGTTTAATATTCTATCTATTTGGATTAAACGTGAATCTGAAATTTTATATATATGTATTGGAATTTTTATTTATTATATTTATATAAACTATATTTATTATTTTTTTTAGTTCACGCTGTAGCCCGCATATAGCAGGGTAGGCAGAGGGAACCCGAGAACCTAGAGTTGAGACAACAATTCCGTTCCCCACTTTCCGCCAAATTGAGGCATTGCGTGTTGAGTGGCGGAACTCAACGCTGCGCTTTGCCTTGTTACCAAACCCAAGAAATGAAAATACTAAATTTTACATTTCCTGCCGCACGCTTGTGCCTCTGCGCCACGACAGGCGTTAAATATAATTATTCTCCCAGTTAAGCCTACAATAGACATGGGCGTTTTCGTTTTTTAGCTGTAACGGTTACATATCGGATATGAAAACTTCGTCATATCTGTTTTCAGATATCGAGTTTGTGTTGCGATAGTTTTCTTTACAATTTAGTTTTCATATCTCATCATCGAGCTGTCGTTACGTTTTGTGTGTAGGTGTTTGATATCGGATTTGATCATTTAGATATCGATCGCGTTTACACTGAGACGGTATCTCACTGCGATTGCTTTTATTTCTATAATTTACTACTATAAACGATGTATAGAATTTTTAAATATGAGAAGCTGCTAAACGAGTATAGTTTCTAGGCCTATTGTGAAAGTTGTTTTATTTAAATAATAATAAATCTTTATACATAAAAAATATTTTTTATAACTTGAACTTTTAACCGTTGTGGCGCAGAGGCACAAGCATGCGACTGTAAACGCAATAGGTTGTGGGTTCGATTCCCACTCCAGGAAATGTAAAATTCAGTATTTTCATTTCTTAGGTTTGGTAACAAGGCAAAGCGCGACGTTGAGTTCCGCCACCCAACACGCAATGCCTCAATTTGGCAGAAAGTGGGGAACGGAGATGTTGAAAGAGAATGGAGTGTCCTAACACTAGATTCTCTGGTTTCCTCTGCCTACCCCGTTATATGTGGGATACAACGTGAAACATTGCTAAAGATTACATTATTAACGCGTCAACGGGAACACTATTTAATATAAATCGAACACACTACCTATCGTGCTTATACTCACACGCTGTTCTATGGCGCCACTATTTCCACGTTATACTTATTTATGATGTTATTTTGATCATTAATCTTATATAATGATTAATTCATTAATTATATACCGGATTGTAAAAATATGTGTGCAATATTTTATGTTATTTTCCTCTTGCTTGTCGTTGTTGAGGTTGTGGGTTCGATTCCCACTACAGGAAATGTAAGTATTTTCATTTCCTGGGTTTGGTAATAAGGCAAAGCGCGGCATTGAGTTCCGCCACTTAGTACGCAATGCCTCAATTCGGCGGAAAGCGGAAAACGGGGTGTCTTAACACTAGATTCTCAGGTAACCTCTGCCTACCCTGCTATATGTGGGATACAGTGTGAGGCTAAAAAAAATCCTCTCTAATTATTTGAATTTCACATATATAATAAAATAGACAGAGAAGTCCTAGTGTCATAACACTCGGTTCACCAATTTCTTGAATACTATAAATAATAATATCTTTAAATATAATACACAGTAAAAAGTTATCCGGTAACACATAAAATAAGTTTTGTGTTTACTTATGTGTTTTGTAGTGTAGAACAAAATATAAATAAATAAATAAAATACAGTGGAATTATGGAGTATATATGAAGCAAAGGTAAGCGACAAGAGAGGTAGGGGGAGACCCAGTTGACCTTCGAGAACATAGTATGAATGATACTGGAGGAAGGTCACGTAAAAAGCACGAGGACCCCCCGGAGGGCATGCATGAAGTGGTCAATGACTGTGGACGAGGCGAAAGAGGTATGCAGGGACCGTAGCGTTTGGCACTCCGTTCTCTCTGACTACCCCGCTAGGGATAAAGCGTGAAGTTGGGTAGTTAGGTATTGAGAACTTTCTTCTTTGAAAGTCGGTTAAAAATTTAAAAATTTTTACCCCTAGTCGGGATTCGAACCCAAATTGTTTATTTAAAACTACGTTACGATGACATTACTTCATTATATTGGATTATGTAATTTTAATTATTTTTTTCCAGGATTAAAATGGTTTTCTTTGAAAAATGCTGCTTTTGCGTACCACTGAGGCCAGGATGCCTGATCGTGGCGTACCTGAATTTGGTAAGATTAGCACTAAATATACTAAATTGATCTCTGTGGGGAATGGAAATGTTAAAAGAGAACGGACTGTCTTAACATTAGGTTCTCTAGTTCCCTCTGCCTGCCTTGCTATGTGAGGGATACAGCGTGAAGCTAAAAAAGATATTCAGTATAATATTTAAAATATAAAATTTGTAGTAAAAAGCAATGTTATGTTTAAAAAAATAAAATTAATAACGTCAAATTCAGATTCAAATACAGTGTAAATATCTGTCTATATGTAGTAACACAAACTTAGAATTCACTTCTGTTGAAAAATAGTAATTTATTTAGTTTTACGTTTTGTCTAAAGAACAGTGGTTATAGAGAACCTAGTGTCAAGACACTTCGTATTCTTCTTTTCAGCCCAATTTGAGACATAGCATGTAACGTGGTAGGTAATCAATGTGGTTTGTTTTAACAAAGTGCAAAAAATAAAATAATTTTAATATGCCCCAAGCGAGAATCGAACCCACAACCAATTGCTCTTAAAGTTAGACGATGGCCGAATGTGTCGTTATGACACAAAGTCAAAGTCACGTCAAAATTATCCATAATTATTGTTATAAATAATTATATTTTATATAAACTAGTGTCCCCGTTGACGCGTTAACAACGCGTTGCCTACCAACTTATATGTCACTTTTTACAAAATATATTTTAATTTATATTTACTACTTTCATTTCCTCGCTCACTAGAGCGACTTATTACTAAACAAGGCAAAGCGCGGCGTTGAGTTCCGCTACTCAGCAGGCAATGCCTCAATCTTAGGAGGACGAAGTGTCTTAACAGTAGGTTTTCAGGTTCCTTTTGCCTAGCCTGCTATATGCGGGATACAACGTAAAGCTAAAAATATATATTATTGTTTCAGATAGGATCAATCCTCGCCACGATTTTCGCAATATATGCGCTAATAATTGGAGCAAATCTTTATGAATCTCACAAGCCAAGGGAGGAGCAGCTGGGTTTAATATTTATATGTATCAGTGTGGTACTCATCCTCTTCCTTGTTATCTCATTCTCGTTCTGTGTCGTTCTTTTGGTTGGACTTCATAAGGTAATTATATAATTTGTTTTAGCTTCACATGCAGTACCTTCCTATTTATCTCGCAAGAAAATCAAATTGAATTTAATATCACGACACTCCCCTTTCCGCCCGAATTTAATACATTACGTATTAAGTTTATATAAAGTGCCTGTCGTGGTGCAGAGGCACAAGCGTTGTAAAGTGCGACTGTAAACGTGACATGTTGTGGGTTCGATTCCCACTCCAGGAAATGGAATTTTTCATTTCCTGGGTTTGGTAACAAGGCAAAGCGCGGCGGTCAGTTCCACCACTCAGCACGCAATGCCTCAATTCGGCGGAAAGTGGGGTACGGAGTGTCTTAACACTAGGTTCCCTCTGCCTACCCTGCTATATGCGGGATACAGCGTGAAGCTATGTATGTATGTATTAAGTTAAGAGCGAAAAAATAAAAATAATTGAAATTTCATCATTGTTCAGAGTTTAAATTGAAGATTGAGAGAAATTTCTTATAAACTTTCGCTAACTTACATATTTGTGATTTACTTTGAAATTGTAATTCAAATTTTAATCTTTGTGTTATTGTTTACGATGAATCACTTGTTATTGAATAATAAATATTGCTCAATGTGTTTAACTGTAAATGCCATTGGTAGTGGGTTCGATTCCCACTAGAGAAACGATTTGAATAAAATATTTATAAAATATTTGAATTATTTTCATTTCTCTGCTACACTTACACTTATCCCGCAATGTCTTTAATTATGGAGGAAAACGGTTAACAGAATGTCTTTCCATTAAGTTTACTTTGACAACCCTGCAGGATAAAGCATGAAGCAATGAATTTAAGTATTAATTTTTATGATTTTTTTTTCATCAGAACAAGCCTGGACATGTGAAGGCCTACCTAATATACAGTCTGGTTTTCATTATTATTTACGCAATTGCGATCCTTGTGAAGCTCATAAGCGGTGCGGGTGATGCTATCGGAGGTGTCGTTAACTTACGTAAGTAGCCATATTATTGTTCTTTGAAATAGTCTTTGGGTAGAAGAAATTTGTGAAAATATATCTACAGAGATGCTAACAACAAAAATAAGTTGTGACAAGCGTATAAGAATTTTGATGTGGCTGGATAAGAACGCATGGGTTAGTGATCAGAGCGCATGGACAGTTTCTAAGATGAGCGGGTTCAAGTTCCGCTGCGTTCAAATTTTGATACGATTTCTAAAAATGTTTTATTTAAGTATAGTTTATATATTTTTACGTATAATCCTAATTCTATCAGATAGTGTAACCAACAAACCTCCCTACTCTCCACTTTTTGCCTAAAGTCAAGTGTTAAGCAATGTTCAACGAATTTGGGACGTTACGTGTTATATGGCGGACCTCAACACCACGTAGAGTAGAGAAATTAAAATAATAAAAATAATGATTTTACCGAGTGGGAATCGAACACACAACCACTGGTGTTTAGAGTGAAACGCTGTCCCACTGAGCCATATTGGTCTCTTTTATAAAATAACTATATTTAAAAAAAATATATATTTATTTTGTTTTTTTTTCAGTTGTCAGTATATACTCCATCCTTGTCATTAAAAGCTATCACAAGAAAATGCTAGAAGATAATCCTGTAAACGTACAAAAAGTTTAAACCGTGCTTTTCAGTTGTATGTAGATTTAAGTTTAATATTTTATTTTTATAATTAATTTAATTTTTTTACTAAAGCTCTACTTTTTAATGAAGTCAATTGACGAATGGTAATGAGAGATTTTGTAATCGTAGAAAATCTGGACTTTGTATGGTTGGCGAGTTCTATGTTTACTTTTCTTATTTTGCCAGAAAAATATAAAAATACTAAACCTATAATTTGAAACTGCATCCCAAACGTTATATACATATCTGTGTATATATATATATATATATATATATATATATATATACGGCGTACTTCGTGCCATATGTTTCTTTAGTCGATGAATAAGGAATGTATATCAATAATTTTATATGTTTAAATTAATAAAAAAGATGTATTTGTCAAATTAAATTTTATTACAAAATTTCATTATAAATGTTATGAAATTTCATAAAGTACAGGGTGTTTTATTTTTTTTCACAAACCTTATCCCGACAGTAATGAACGTAAAAAGAAAATAAACCAATTTTGTGCAGTCTTTCGGAAGTTATGTGCGGTAAGGTAAGCCGGTAGATTTAGAGAAGCCGGTATATATTTAGGGAAGCCGGTATATATTTAGGGAAGCCAGTATATACTTAGGGAAGTCGGTATATATTTAGGTAAGCCGGTATATTTAGGGAAGTCAATATTTAGCAATTTCACTATCGTATTTTGTTTTTCTATGTGATCGAAATGTCAGAGTTTGTTTTTTTATTATTTTTTCAGAAAATGTATTGTCATTTATAAAAGGTAAGCCGATGGGAACCGTGTTTAATGGACCCCTCGTCACTGGCGTATATACATTTCAGAGATTTATTTTTATTTATGCTATTCATAGTTAAAATATAAATCAGAAACTATATTTACATGTGTGTATCACATTATCATAGTTGTAAAACAAATTTCCTATCCACAAACAATCAAATTCTCTTATATGCTTTATTTTATATTATATAAATATCACGCACAGATATAAATAGCAACTGCACAGTCACGAAGGCGCAACTGTTCATAAAAATAGACGTCAAAATTATTAAATATATATAAATAAATATTACTTTGTGTTTTTGTATTTAATTTCCTTACTTTATATTTCCCTGCTTTTAACTACATAGCAGGGGCAGTCAGAGACCTAGTACCTCAAGAAACTCCTTCCTTCCTTCCTTCCGCATAATAGTGCAATGAATGGCGGAACTCAACACTGTACTTGGTCTCACCAGAGCGGGGACATGATTTTTTTTCAGCTGCACGCTTTACGCCGTATAGCAGGGTAGGCAGCATTAACCTAGTGTTAAGACGTTTTATTGTCTTCTTTCCGTTCGAATTCAAAACATTGCGTGTTTATGGGCAGAACTCAACGTCGTACATTGTTTTCCAGAGGGGAGAAATGTAATTTCACTATAATTATTACCCGAATGGGGTTTAAACCTACAACCAATGGCGCTAACAAAAAGACGCTGTTCTAATGCGCCATGATGGCCACAATATACAGTAACCCTTAAAGTACTTAGTTTTTTTAACAATATGTAAGAAAAAATCGTCTTACAATCTTAGTCGATCACATAACCATAAGACAATCTGGTAATGGCTTTTAAAATAGAATTTCAGCATAATTATCCAATAACAAGAAAGGAGAAGAGAAAATGGGCGATTATCGGTTTTTGTGAGGCAATTCAAGCCTCATAAAGTATCGTGATACCACGAAATTTCTAGAAAAATGTCTTTTCAAGAAAAGGCTATATATACACAAATATATTCAATATATCTATTCAATATGGCTTGCGTGTAGGTTATTGCTGACAATCTGGTCGTTTTGGACGCCAATCCATGATTATTAGTATATTTGTCGAGGCGGAAAATAAGTTGCCTTAGTAAGTAACATATGGTACAATTTATACAAAACTATGTCAAACACATGGTGTGTGTAATATTTGTTTTATTAATTAAATATATTTCCAATGCATTATTATAAAAATACTAGCATCTGCTTGCGTTTTGTTCATGTGACGTGATGATAGAAACTAAGATCTTTAAAAAAATCCGTTCAATAGGTTTTGTGTGTGAGAGTAACAAACAGCCATCCATTCTCACGATTTTTATTTCGTACATTCTAAATAACGTTTTAGGACAAATAAGAATAAGAAATATAACAAAAGAACAAAAAAGAAAAATAATTAGAACAAATGCAAATGCATAAATCTATAATAAAAACATAAGAAATAGTCTGTAGTTTGTGTTTAAAAATATATATATTTACCGTTGATTAAAATAACAAGATATATAAAATCTCTGGTTCCGCCAGAGGCCAATAAGAATGGGTCAAAAGAAAATACGTCTTAGATGCTGGAGTTTCTCTAACTAGATCCAGAAAAAAAGATTAACAATTGAACCTATATGTATGAAATTTATTATTTTTTTTAATCTAGAAATATATGTAGATATTTAAAATTATTATATTAAAGTACAATACACAAAAATAATCAATTCATACATGAATATAGTACCTAAGTTTGGGAAGTTGAAATTGGTAAGCAAAATAGCTCGTAAAGGAAGTTACGATCAAACTTGTATTAAAGACTTTTGTTTGTTTTATATGTAATTTAAAACCAAGTTATCATCAATTTGCAACTTTTTGTAACATAACGAACACATAAAAATTACAATGAAAAAAAAAAGAAGTAGCCGCAGCAAACAGAACTAAAATTGTTCATACCATCTTAGCGCAGTATGATGGCGTTTTTAAAAGCCAGTTGTTATAGGTTCAATTTCCACTCATGGAAATATTTAAGCTATTTTACGCTCTGGCACAAAGTGCAGGGAAGCGTTTCGCCACTTAACACGCAATGTTTCGAATTGAGGCGGAAATTGGCGAACTATGGTATGTCACGACACCAGATTCTCTCTTACTACCCTTCCAAGTGGGAAAAAACGTGAAGTGACGAAAAACAATTATTCATAGAGAAATATATAGAATTACAATAATTTTTGAAACAATAATAAGATGTCAAAGTTTATTCAGGCCTGGTGTAATTTAAATGTAAATGCGGCCAAGTTTATTTTGTTATAGAGGTTAATATTATAATACTTATTGTACTCGTATATACTGGCAACTTGGTTAAGATCTGAACTGAAGTTTTACCTCGTCCTCATGGAACACTGGGTTCGATTATTTCGATGAACGCTAACTAATTAATACCAAAATAAAAAAAATGGAATCCACGTATAAAATTATATTATCGTTATCCTGATCCTTTTGGTAGGGATATGACCCAGATGTGGTTCGTACTATGAAAAAATTGTATTGTCGTCGGATCCGGACTCATGTGCAAGTTTCAAGCAAATCAAACATCAAGAATTGGGATAAAATAGCGTTAAAATAATGTTTTCTTTTATTGAATAATAGATACAGGTAAAAGTAATACCATTGTGTTAGAAATACAGGTTGAAGAAAAAATAAACTCGAACATAATATATACAAAACACGCAAACTACTTTAAGATATATCTAAAAGCAAGGCAGGATAGTCAGAGTGAGCATATTGTCAAACGACTTCATTCACCACTTTCCGCCTAAATTCGAACATAACGTGTTAAATGGCGGAATTTAACGCCGCGCTACGTCTTACTAGAGCGATGGAACGAAAGTAATTTAAACAAGTGGTAATCGAACCCACAACCTATCGCATTTGCAGTTAAACGCTGTCCCACTGCGCCACGATGGCCTCCCATTTAATTAACAGATGCGTTAAAGATTCATATACAAACTGAACTCAACTAAAAGTTCATGTTTACTAAATGAGGGCATTTCTCTTAAGATAATGAGAAACTACGTATACATGAATAAGAAAACTATACAACTAAATATTTTATAGCTCATTTACTTTACTTCGTCTTTATCATTTTTACCCGACTTGGAAAAAGAAGGCGGTTCTCAATTTTAAAATATTTTGACATTTTCTACAATAAGTTTTTGCTGGGTGAACCAATTCTGATGATTTTTTTTTTATATGATAATGCTTCTGTAAGTGATGTGGTCTCATTTAAATTTAGTTAGTATTTGATTAGTAGTTTTTGAGTTATTCGTAATAACTTAAACTTTTTAGTGCATTTTATTTAGAGTCAGGCTTCTTCTTTTTGTTAAAATTTTAATAATGATAAAATAGTTCTTTATTATGATTAAAAGTAACTTATCTATAGTAATGTATTATTTTTACTGCTTTTGTATTTGGCTTTAAAGTTTGAGAACTTCAATTTTATATACCTTTAACTTGATACAACAAGTGTATCTCTTGAAACAGAAATGTATTTGCGATATTTACGATATTTTAAACTGTTATTTGTTAAGAAGAATACCACAGTGTTGTAGTGAACTGTGGCAGCGTCTACTGTAAGCATGAATAGTTTTGGGTTCGACTGCTCTGGTCTGAATTTGTTCCAACACTCAGCACGTAATGTTTTAATTTCAGGCAGAAAGTGGAGAACGGAGTGTCTTTACATTACGTTTTCTCTGCTTATCCGTTGTTATTATGCGCTGGGGTAAATAGCTTGAAGCTGGTTATTAACCATTATTATTTATAGTCAACGCCTGTCGTGGCACAGAGGCACAAGCGTGCGACTGTAAACGCGACAGGTTGTGGGTTCGATACCCACTCCAGGAAAAGCAATTTTTATTTCCTGGGTTTGGTAACAAGGAAACGCTCGGTGTTGAGTCCCGCCACTTAGCATGCAATGCCTCAATTAGTGGAGAACGGAGTGTCTTAGCCCTAGGTTCCCTCTGCCTACCCTGCGCTATGTGCGGGATACAGCGTGAAGCTATGTATGTATTTATTGTTTATAGTTCTTAAATAACGATCAGCTAATGCTGATAAATAATACTTTTTGTATGAAAATTTAAATATAGTATTAGCAGGATATGAACCTGTTTCATTCTTCGGATATTTTCAAGCACTGTAGTCGACTGAGGTTTAAGGTAGGTATACCTTATCGGCAAGAAGGTTTTCTGAAACTTTTATCTATTTACCTCATTATTCCTTATGTTTTAGATAAATATATGTTTTTATTCTTTATTTACGGCATTATTATTTATATTTTTATAATTTTTTAACTTGAAATATATGTATTAAAACGAAATTTGGATACATACTAAGTAAATATATGTAAATTCTTGTAAATTATGAAATATGTATATCTCACCTTATATTAGCGGCTTCATTAACATAGTTGCCCCATCCCATGAGGGGTGGAGTGGTGAGGGCCAGGGAGTACGCCCAAATAAACACTACGGATAGGGCAGCCCCTTTGGAGGTCAAATGTCTTGAGCTGAGAGGCCTTGTTACCATCAAATACCGTTCAAAAGAAATCACGGTTAGTGTTGTGATTGAGGTGATACCTGAAAAAAATAAAATTATAATTTAAATTTTATTACCTATGTAGCGGAAGTCAACGCCACTTTGTTTATTTTAAATGAGACTATTTTAACAGTATAAATTGCTATTTTTTTTAGTACTAGTGTCGCCGATGACGCGTTAACAACGCGTTATCTTTAGTAATATATGTATGTGTTACTTTATATAAACATGGATATCAAACCATGGTAGTGTGTGTAACATTTATTTTATTAAGTTAATATATTATGTATGCATTATTTTAAAAAGGTATCATAATTGTGCACTCCTTCGCTATATAAACTATAAGTGTACCAAGTTTCATGCTCCATCGTCCACTTAATTTTCGTAAAAAGGGATCCAAAGTTTTTCCATCACGTATTAATATATAGATAGTATTAATTCTATATGTTTAAAGAGACAATTAAATTTAAAGTAACAATTACGGCTCATGGCCGTAGATTTCAGGACAATTTATGAAGGAAAGCATAAATTAAATGTAATCGAGACGTGAACTTGTAAAATGATATTAGCATAGTCGTCTGCCACAGAAGCTACAATGGTTGGCCGAATAGACAAAGCAATCATTTCCATAATTCGAACTGAAATGTTACATTTAATTACACTATTCTAACTAAATGATAATATATCTTCTAAGAAGCTTTATGTATCACCCGAAGATAGTAATAGTACATAGAGAAAACGCACACCGCCTGTCACAAGCGTGCCACTGTAAACGCGACAGGTTGTGGGTTCGATTGCCACTCCAGGAAATGTAAAACTTTAGTATTTCCATTTCCTGGGTCTGGTAACAAGGCAAAGCGCGGTAATGAGTTCCGCTACTCAGCACGCAATGCCTCAATTCGGCGAAAAGTGGGGAACGAAGTGTTGACACTAGGTTACCTCTGCCTACTCTGCCAAATGCGGGATACAGCGTGATGCTAACAAAAAAACGTACTTTAAATTATTTTTGTTTCTTGGTTCCTGTGAAACAAAGCTCGGCGTTGAGTTCCGCCACACGAAACACAATATTTCAAATTTGGCATTTGGATTGTGGCATTGCGTGCTGTGCTGGTGGCGGAATTCAACGCCGCGCTTTGCCTTGTTACCTTACCCAGAAAATGAAAATACTTCGTTTCCTGGAGTGGGAATCAAATCCACAACCTGTCGCGTTTACAGTCGCATGTTTGTGCCTCTGCGCCATGACAGGGGAATCGATGTCACGACCACATCGTGTCACACAGTTGGAGGTTGTCCCACTGCGCTATCACCCTCTCTTTATTTCTAAGACAAAATCGAATATTTTCCAAGCCCCATATACTTATATGTTAATCAGCGTAATGTATCAGAAGTCAAACACTTAACGACCAGTCTCGTGGCTATTTCAATAAAGGTTCTTTTAATGTTAATATCTCCAGAGAGCCCTTAACTTTCTTTATAGGTCTTCGTAGTAATATATCAAAAAGCAAATAGTTATTAGTAATTTGATTGATATTTGTAATAATGAATATTTATTAATAAAGTCTACTAGAGTGTTTTCAATCATATTATATTGTTGTGTTTTTTAACAGCATTGAAATGTCTACGTATTTTCTGTATTATATGTACGCCTGTCGTGACGCAGATCCACAAGCATGCGACTGTAAACGTGTCAGATTGTAGGTTCGATACCCACTCCAGGGAATGAAAATTTTAAATTATATTAAATTTTCTAAAAATTTCCTGGGTCTGGTCACAAGGCAAAAAGCAGCGTTAAGTTCCGCTATTCAGTCCGCAATGCCTCCGCAATGCAATCCGGTGGAAAGTGGGGACAGAAGTGTTGAAAGAGAACGGAGTGTCTTAACACTGGGTTCTCAGGTTCCCTCTACCTACCCTATTATGTGTGGGATACAGCGCGAAGCTAAGAAATTTACTTTTTTCTTAATCTTCTCAACTAACGGTTAATATTTTATTATAAAATAAATTTCTATTTCTGTGTAGGCGATAGAATGATCAAGTTGTTATTATATATTCCCGCACAGTTAATTTTTTAGTTTATAACTAAATTTTCGGTTTCAAGCATTATATTATTGTGAATACTTCAAATACATACCTATATTTTTTTCATACACATCGTTAGTTAAAAAAATATATATTGCAAACTCTATGTAATTTGAAATTTAAGCAGAATATTAAATCACTACAAAAACAATTTAATAATGAAATCAATCAGTCAAAATGTATTAGAGTACCTTTTTTTTGTACTGGGATACAAATTTTTGGACACAAACAGTATCAAAGTCTTATATATACTACAGAGTGTTACTTTAATGCTTAAATTAGACATCATTTACTGAAATCAGAAGAGCTTTCGGCGCTGGAATCCTCTCATTACCACGTTCAAAGTGAAATTCGACGTTTCGATGTTAATATTAATAGATTTCCATACAAAGCCGGAAGCAAAATTAAGCCCTATAAGTAAATATTTAATTTGATTAATATAATAATGTCTTGTATATATTATACAATGTTACTGTAAAGTTATTGTTATATTAATATTTTTGGTTACATTAAAATATATTTAAAATGAGAAGAAACTCCTTAGCAATCCTTGGATTTATCGTACGGGTGCCGGGCCCATCGCGTTGCAGAGAGAGGAGTTAGAAGAGTGCTTGGGGACTTATGACCCACTGTATGTTTAAGGGGCCCTTTTAAAAGTTTACCTCCACTGTCCCCACACCTTTCTCTACGTGATCAGATTTGAAAAAATCTTATTTATGCCGCATAGCGGGGCAGAGATAAGTATTATTAATATCAGAGATAAGACTAGTGTACGTTTCGTTTTCCACTTTCCATCTAAATTCAAATGACTGCATATTGAGTGGCAGAACTCAACGTTGCGCTCCGTTTATTATCAAACTGTCAGAGGAGGGTTATGTTATTCGCGTGTATCATGTATGTTTGTAATATTCTTTATTACCTCATATCTTCCAAACCCCTGGACCGATTCATACAATTAAGGTGACGTTAAATTACGATACGAATTGATACTGCAAGTTATTTAATTCCACATGTCGCCCAGAGGCAATTACGTCATGAATAAAAACAAAAATCATTGATGGGTACCGTAAAGGGTATCAAATGAAAGGATTTAATAAGCACATTTTAAATATATAACACACAAACAGCTTTTATAGTTACTTTATTTGTATTTGTTTCCTAAATTTGAAGAATTGGTTTAGTCGGATTATTTATTATTTATAATTATGTGTGTTATTTAGACTTTTTGATGAATCCAAGTAAATCTCATTTCTAGTACTATGTTAGATGAAAAGAAATATTTAAGTATATTAAATCATTTAAGAGGTATAATATATACATTTAAATGTTAATATAAAAACAAATTGTGGCAGATACTTTGTTATCAAAGCGTTTGTAAAGGCCAAGATAAAAATTCATGAGGTAGGCTTTATCAACGAACAAAGTGTAACAAACTTCGTTTGGATACAGCAGGAAGTGCCAAAATAAAATGGTTCCCATTTCATATGATGAAACCCAAAATATTGAGAATAATGCTAAGACTATTTTTTCTCATCTTATATAACTATACCAGACGTGAATAAGTGATAAGTCAACTTGTATATAATTTTTTTTAATCAAATATTAATGTGTTTGTAATTGTCAAAATATAAACCAAGATAGTTAAAGAGAATTAAATATTTATTACTAAATATTTAATTTCATCTAAATATTATCAGTTATATTAGAGCTATAATAAATATATATAAGTCATATGATGATCGGGAGGATGCCAAAATTATTTGTTTTCTTTTGTATTCGCTTTTATATTTTATGCCATACCATGATGTCCTATAGGGTATATTATATATGCCCCTATGTTGAATGTTTATGTCAAAGGTTACCTGGAAGAGATCACTTGTGGTGATAAGGTCGCCTTTGCATACTACCTCTTTCGAAGTAGTCTTTTCGTACATGTTATTTTTTACTGTTTGTGGTTTTTTTTCTGTTGTTGATATCTATGTAACATGCAAAATTTCTTTAATGTATGCAATAAAGAGTTTATCTATCTATCTATCTATCTACATTAAGTTCATTCTGATATGCAAATAGAAAGATAAACGGCAAAACACCCAAAAAAGAAACTCAAAGATACACGCTTAAAATTATTTCCCCGTTATTCTGGTGGTTCTGACAAGGATATCAGATTCATGCTATGTACTCGTATATATTTTATTCTCATCGGATTCAGACACGTGTACAATTTTTTTTTATTGTACGGCCAGAAGTAAGTCATAAGTACGGGACATGATTTTTACATACATTAAAATTCAGAATTTCATAGATAAAGACTTATTGGTTTTTGAAATGAGATTAAGAGCTTTAATAATTATTTTTATATTTACTTATTTTAAGATAACAAGTTTATCTACAAAACTTGGTACTCATTTAAATATACTTTGCTTTTAATAATTTACTTATCAATTCTTTTATTGGCGAAGTTGACTTGTAATATTTACTTGACTCCCATTTTCACAGGTATTTCACCGGTATCGAACATTGAGTTGATCACTTGGCAGTGTCTCTAAAAGTGAACTGCTGATTGACAGCAGACAATACAGAAATTCAGTTTTTTGATTAAGGTACTTTAAAAGCTTAAAGTACCAGTTAATTAAAGTAAATATTGCACTGTATTTTTCTATTATATAAAAATGTAATTCGCATATACAATGGATTTTTATGAAAGTTTTTATAGTGTTAGCGTAAATCGAAAAAAATATTGAGAAAAGCACACGTGAACTAAATTTTTAATTTATTTATTTATTTGGATCACCAACACAGCGAACATTAGCACATATTTGAAAAAAAAAAAACAATAACTTTGAAACAATTACAAAATGCCGCCGCAATTGTAGGTGATGACGGCATGCTTATCTTACACCTACTATACTAAAATTTAATTATATTTAAAACAAAAGAAAAATAAAAAAAATAAATTACAAAAAATACCAAAATTAAAATAAAACTAAAAATTCAAAAACAGCTATATACCTACTTAAAATTAAATTGACATGATTTTTTTTTTTTAACATAATATAATAATGATTATCACGTAGTTTGATAAAGTTAATATCTATATCTATATATATATATATATATATATTATATTTCTTTCGTGGTGCAGTGGAACAACGTCTGAAACTATAAAGGCGAAGGTTGTGGGTTTCAACCTATTTTGGGGAATGATTATGTTTCAGAACGAAGTGTCTTAACACTGGGTTCTCGGCTTCCCTCTGCCTACCCTGCTATATGTGGGATACAGCGCGTGTTAACACAAAGCGCTGCGTTGTGCTTAGTCACTCAACACTTAATGTCTCTATTTCGGGCGGAAAATGAAGAATCGACAAAATAAACAGAGAATAATAATATTAAATATATATTTATTCCTTTTAACTTTGATACATATTATAACATCTTGTAATGATAATAACTACAACAGTATACAACTACGTCGCAGTTATTAAGAATAGAATGTCATGACACTAGTAGGTTCTCTTTGACTATGTGTATATACGGGAAAAAGCGAGAAGCTGAATCTAGATAGATTTAAGTGAGGGAAATAAAAGCGTGTTAATATATAATATTACTAACATTGAGCATTCCTTCAGTTTGTTCTTTTCCAATTGCTTTCAGAAAAACAAATATGATTACAGTTTTATTTGTTTCGTTATGGACCGTCGTGTTGGGAACGAGAACAATGTTTATATTGTGTAATATTGAATGTAACTTTAAAATCAATTTTGATATGAATTGAAGTTACAAGGCTATCGCGGCGGAGGGCAACTGTAAATACAATGGTTGCGGGTTCGATCTTTCAGGGGTGATTATATTTATATTATTTAGTATGTTCCGCCACTCAACAAAAAATGTCTCTGATTCAGGCGGAAAACGAAGAACGGAGAACGGAGTGTCGTGACACTAGGTTCTGTCTGGCTGCCTTTATATGCGAAATGTTGTATATTTATGACGTCATAAACTTCAAGTATGTTTACATTTGAAGCTAATAAGACTAAATATACTTCACTAGAATTCTACATTTCATATATAAACGCTTATCGGTTATTGAGATAACACCAAAATTTTCATTTGTTCCCTGCGCCATGACTTGCCGTAGCCCCCGCAGCTTCGCCCGCGTTTTAAATGGTAAATTATTAAATCAATATTAAGCGTTTATGTCACTTTCCAGCCGCCTGACTTCATAAGAAATGAATGACATATTTTTTTGTTGTCAAATATTTATAGTAAGCTTAGGATTTTTTTGGAGATATATTAAAAAATGTTTGTCTCAATAAAAAAATTTAATAAAAACAAAATGTATCTTATGGAAAAAAAAAACCTCTAATAATATGCGTACGAAGTTTCATTATAATAAGATGAGTAGTTTTGGCATTTATAATATTAGTAAGGACGACGTGGCAACGTGTGGTAACGCCTGTCGTGGCGCAGAGGCACAAGTGTGCGACTGTAAATGCGACAGGTTGTTGGTTTGATTCCCACTCCAGGAAATGTAAAATTGAGTATTTTAATTTCTTGGGTTTGGTAACAAGGAAAAGCGCGGCGTTGAGTTCCGCCACTCAATACGCAATGCCTCAATTCGGCGGAAAGTGGGGAATGGAATTGTTGCAAGAGAATGGAGTGTCTTAACACTAAGTTCTTTGGTTCCCTCTGCCTACCCTGTTATATGCGGGATACAGTGTGAAGTTAAAAAAAAAAGGTATGGCAAATGTATAAAATTTTACATATTTACTGTCTGTGTGGGTTGATATTCGATAGTTAAAAATAATATTTTTTAAATAAAACGTATCGTAACGTACCTTATAAATTAAACTGAAAAATAGATTACTTCGTGTCCATTTTAATGAAAGCTATAAATATACATTAAGCTTTATGAGCTTATTACGAGTATAATATTTTGAAGCTTTTGTGTTGCAGTGGGATGCTCTGACTGTAAAGGGGGTGGTTGTAGGTTCAATTTCTAGTAAGGGGAATGATTTAACTTTTTTTTTATATTTACACACTAGAGCATAGCGTGAGAACATAGCGTGGCGTTGAGTCCTGCCATTTTACACGCAACTGGTGAAAAGAGTGTCTTAACATTAAGTTAAACCTGACTATATGTATAAGGAAAGGTCAGGCGGAAAGTGGGGAACGGAAAATCTTAAGAAAACGGAGTGACTTAACACTAGGTTCTCAAGTTCCCTCTGCTTACACTGCCTTTTTTTTTTTTTTTTCGAAATGATACACAAGCTGTTGACCCTAGCGGTCTTTACAGCGACCGGGGGGTTGAGGGAAGAGGGTGCTCAGTCCCTGCGAAATGCAAGCACTAACTGGCTGCTTGAGAGGATGCCGACAGGCGCAAGGGCCTCCCCTGCGGGACTAGGACCTCGGCTTGCGCGAGTCGTGCGGGCGGGGGAGGGAATCCCTATTCTATGCAAACCGATCGCGACATGAAGACGCGATCGGTGGTAATTAGACTAAGTTAAGGGAGCCTAATAAGCCCTAACTGATGGACCCGGCCGCACCGAGGCGCGGGCGGGCCGTACACTGCCTTTGTCCATACACTTATTTATATATTGATTGGATAGTCATTTTTGTTTGTTTTTAGCTTCACGCTGTATCCCGCATATAGCAGAGTTTGCAGAGGAAACCTAAGAACCTCGTGTTAAGACACTCCGTTCCCCACTTTCCGCCGAATTGAGGTATTGCGTGCTGAGTGGCATTTTTGCATTTTTGTTTGAAATTTTATATTTATTTGTTTGTCTGTGGCTATGTACCTGTGTGAGTTGTTTGTGCTTAGATTGTATATGTCATAATTTAATTCATGAATCCCGACTTACAATATATTATCGTAGACAGGTAGATTAAGTACATAATTATAGGTCTGTTTACATTATCATATGACCGTATCAATAATGATTCATGATTGCGTTCTTTGAAACAAGTATTTTATTGCGAAATGGCAAAACATTTTTTTATAAACAGCTTTGCGTTTTACACACTTAAAGTTCTCGGTCTGTCTTGAACTATTATCAGTTAATTTCTAGCACAATTTCCAAAGCGGCGTTGGCCGGATCTTTTCAAATTTGGTTAGGTAGAGAGACGAGCTTGGACAGCATAGGCGAGCGTTAATTAACGTAATTAATGGAATGCTAATCAGTGTTTCATTTACTAGTGTCCCCGTTGACGCGTTAATAACGCGTTCGTCCTAGCAACGTATGTATATGTGACTTTATATATTTATATAAACATGGATGCCAAACCATGGTAGTGTATGTACATTTATTTTGTTAAATTAATATACTTTTTATGCCATATTTTAAAAAAAATGTTAGTATTCTGCACTCCTTCTCTATATAAACTATAATTGTGCCAAGTTTCATTCTCCTCCGTCCGTGTAATTTTCGTAAAAAGGGGTCCAAAGTTTTTGCTTCACCTATTAATATATAGGTTATCTTTATATAATTTAGAGGCAATTGGTTTGTGGCGCAGAGTAACTTCATCTGGCTGTAAATGATTGGTTGTGGGTTCGATTCCCACTCAGGGACATTAAATTAATTTTATTTGTCTCTGGGAAGACAAAGTGCGGTAATAAGTTTCGCCATTTAACTCGCAATGTCTCGAATTTTGTTAGAAAGGAGCGAACGAATATCCTTGACAAGTTTTCCCTGAATACCATACTATGCGGGATAGAGCGTGAAGTAGCTTCTTTCATAACACGCACTTTACATATATTGTTAAAAATAAAAGTTTTCGTGAAGAACTCTTAACGCTTTGGGGCACTTTTAGACCGGTATAAAGCGGCCGTCTTTCATTGTTTCACTTTGCAAAGTTAATAACTTCACGTTCGTATACAAAAATTATATAAATATAGTCAAGGAATTTAATTTTTCTTTAAAAATTTTCGTATTCGAATCAAAATGAAAAAGGGAGGCTTATAGAAAAATTTCACATAGCGGGACTCGAACCCGCGCCCCTTTGGAAAGTATTCAAGTGCTTAGACCACTAAGGCATACCTCTAAAAAATAAACTTTGGTTTAAAAATATTAAAAAGTATTTTTTGTAACAGTTTGAAAAAATGTTTTTTTTAGAAAAAACTGCAAATACTTGTTCTTTTTCTTTTTTTTTATATATTTATTCTGAGCACTACTGAAACGTGGTCCGTAACCTTTGTCAACTTCCACAATATTTTCATATCACTTAACTAAGCTTAGGAAATATGATTTTTTTCCAAAGAGAGTCGAAATATTTTAGTTACCTACTTAATATATTATTATTACTTATAATACTTAATATTACTCAAAGTTACTTAATTTTTTTTATTTCAAGAGGAGTCCAAAATTATCAAATGATTAATTATTTTCTATAAATAGACACAATCTTTCTAATATCCTATATACAGCAATGTTTTTATATTTCTTTTGAAGTATATGGATGAGATCGTTTTAATATAATATTTTTCTTCTAAGCAATCTTATTATAAAACGGAAATCGTGTAAGACATAAACGGAATTGGCATACCACTCTGAGACTTCGGTTCAAATAATATATAGGTATACAATATACATTCGAGTGTATATTTATTTTACTTATACTTGATTCAGTATAAAATTTATTTTTAAGATTGACAGGGACGAAGTTTGACATTAAGCGCGGTTATTGTGGGTTCAAACTCAATGACGCCCTTTGTCTTACCAAATTGCGGAAATGAGTGTATTTTAAATAAAATGATATCCAGAGAGCGAATCGCATCCATAATCATATTTATTGTAAATAAATAAAAAGTACAGGAAAATGTATATACTTTTTTTATGGATAACGGATGACAAACGAACAGAATAACCACCTGATGGAAAGTGGTTACCTTCGCCCATGGACATCTACAACACCAGAGGTGTTGTAAATGCGTTGCCGACCTAGGGGATATAGGTGGAAGGGGAGGGCAATGTAGTAGTCCGCTATCGAAACCACCATAAACTGGGGAAAGGATGGGTGGGAAAAGGGAAAACCTGGCTTACATGCTATCGAACCGGAACACATCATTAAATATTTGGCGGTTCGTCTTTGACATGATAGTGGTCGCGAACCAGTCGGAGGACGAACCTCCTACCACCAAACAAATTATGAGTATATGATAAAAGAAAATCAATTATAACTTACCGAGCAATGCCATAAAGAAGCCATACAGCACGCACATGGTGTGCCCAAACACCCATCGATGGAAGAGGGCGGAGATGAGAGTGAGTGGGTTACCCAATACCGATACAGAGAAATCGGAACACACCAGGTTGAAGAGGATTATGTTGAGAGGTGTCCAGAGCTGTGGACAAAGAGAATAGTGTTATAATATTTTATCATCTAAGAAATAGGAACGTCTCTTGTCGTCTAAAATATGTGTTACCATAGCAAAGTGTATGTTACTTTTTAGAAGTGTGTCAAGTATCAAGCACTTTTATAGATAAACTTCCACCAAGCGACTGCATGTATTGAATAATTCTTTAATTTGTGTTCGTTGTTGTCAGGTCAAGGTTTGTACAAAAAAATATATTTAAAAAATGAAACCTTTTTTTATTAAATCTCATGATATAATTTTTAATTTCGAAGAGTTAATCACATCAGGATCGGTAAATCCAGCATGTTTTTCTGACTTATACTACACTATATTGAATATATAGAATTATCTATACTTATAAATAATCCAATTGATTTTAATTTATAGATAGGATTACTAGAAAAAAAAAAATTGTTACTTTTGGCCGAATCACTCGTTTATAATATTTTTAATACACTTTTTTCATAAAATTTTAACTGTGCCAAATTTTATGCTTCTCCGTCGGCATAATTATCGTAAAAAAATATCTAAAATTTTTCCTCAACGTATTAATATAATCATAATTTTTTGGCTTTACATGTCTTCCGCATTTAGCTGAGTAGACGTAACCTTTCCTTTTATTAGGATTCAATAAGTTTCTCGCAGAGTAGCCAGAGTAAATCTAGCCTAGTAACATTCCGAATTTTTTCTTACCAAAGCGAGAAAGTAAAAATAATTTAAATATATTATATTACAGACCTGCTAATTAATTTAACAATTTAAAGTTAAAAGTACATAGCTTCACGCTGTATCCAGTATATAGCAGGGTAGGCAGAGGGAACTTAGTGTTAAGACACTCCGTTCCCCACTTTCCGCCGAATTGAGGCTTGCCTGCTGAGTGGCGGAGCTCAACGCCGCGCTATGTCTTGTAAACCCAGGAAATGAAACATTCCATTTCCTGGACTGGGAATCGAACCCACAACTTGTCGCGTTTACAGTCGCACGCTTGTGCCTCTGCGCCACGACAGGCGTCAGTTAAAATTAAAAACATATTATTAAAAAAAGTATATTATTCTGTCCAAGAATACTATAATGATGTTAATGTGTGGAATTAAATGTTGTTGACGCTCACCCGGGAGGCTCATCATAGTTGTAAATTTATTATAAAATTTTATTTGACAAGAGCAACTGTTGAGTTTCTTGGCGGCTCTTCTCAGCAGAAGCCTTCCGAGCCGGTGGTGGCTTCCGTTAGACTGATACTACTGACTTTTTTAAATTGAAGTTTCAAAAGTGCTTATTTGAATAAAGAATATTTTGATTTTGTTATAAATTTCCTATAGTGGGAATCGAACCCACAACCGATCGCGTCTACAGGCAGACACTATGTCATTGCACCATGATGACCTTTTTCCATTATTTGCATAAAAGTTACTTGCAGTGCTAACTTTTATCATATAAAATTAATTAAATACTAATTGCCAAACTTTTCTCTTCTTCATATGAGCATAACATTATAATGTTATGAAAATGTTTCATTTAAATAAATGAATTTAATTTAAAGTTTTTTATATGAACGTTGTCCGACTAAGATTAATTAATGTTGCAGACTTTGTTTGCCTTCATTTATGAAAAGAAAATAGATAGATATACATATGGTAGCATGGTTTATTTATTTATTTTTAGCTTCACGCTGTATCCCGCATATAGCAGGGTAGGCAGAGGGAACCTGAGAACCTAATGTTAAGACACTCCGTTTCCCACTTCCGCCGAATTGAAACATAGCAAATATTGAATTTAACCGCCGGACATGACCATCGTTCAAAAGCGCTCGGCGAACACCAAATTGACAAGGTAACTACGCTATGATCTTCACACGCATGGAAAAATTACATCGAATATTCGGTCACATGCTCGTCAAATCGACGAAGGTTAGGTATAAAATGGAATTCCCCTTGTGTTTAACAAATCCGATTTAACGTTAAAAATAAATTAAATATGAATATAATAAAGAATAACGAAGACGCCTGTTGACGCGACTGGTTGTAGGTTTGATTCTCACTCCAGGAAATGTAAAAGTTTAGTATTTTTATTTCCTGGGTTTGGTAACAAGGCAAAGCGCGACGTTGAGTTCCGCCACTTAGGACGCAATGCCTCAATTCAGCGGAAAGTGGGGAACGGAGTGTCTTAACACTAGGTTCTTAGGTTCCCTCTGCCTACCCTGCTATATGCGGGATACAGCATGAAGCTAAAAAAAAAGAAAAATAAAGAATAACATAACTTATATAAACAACTATTGTTGATATTGTTTATATAAGCAGCATTAAAATATTTCTTAATGCTTCTATTATCAGTTCACGAAGTATTAGATTAGAATCAAAGTGAAATTTCTAGAATAACTTATTCGCAGAAGCTCTCTTAAGATCTCAAATATAATGGGTCTCGTGTACATATTGTATAAAAATATTTTTAATAGCACTCAAATACATTATACTTGAAAGGATTTAGTGTGATGATCAAAGATAAAAGAATTACGTTGGTATTAGGGAATATTTTTATATTAATACTTAATAAATGTTTCAAAATGACTGATATATTTTTAAAATTTTTCACGCTCTCTTCCACAGAGAGAACATAGTGTCGCGACATCTGTATTTTACATGTCAATGGAGCTAATAGTTCTGAGAAGAAACTCCTTAGCAATCCATGGACTCACCGTGCGGGTGCCAGGCCCATCGCGTTGCCATCGAGAGCCTGGGACTTACGACCCAAGTGTAGGTTTAAGGGGCCCCTTTAAAATGCGCACAAAGGGGCCCCTTTTAAAATGCGAAAAAAAACCTCCCGAAAGTTGCTGTCAGGAGTGTCGATGTTAATTAGCATAATAAGTACTTATCGACTTTTCAGTTAATGTTTTGATAGTATAACAACCTGCTCTTTTTTCTAGATTCACCCATCACCTACCTTGACCCCCTTAGCTCATCTGTAGGGTAAGCACAAAAACTTGCGATAAAGTATTCGTATCGTTATCGAAAGCATTTTGTATGGGAAAACTTTGGTTCCTCTTACGCACGGTAGGGGCGCTTTTCAATTCCCATACAAATTCTTTCGATAACGATACAAATACTTTGTCGCAAATTTTCGTGCTTGCCTTAATTTGCTTGAAAATTTGCACATGTGCCCGGTAACATCCAATGATAATATAGTGTTGTTATTTTTTATGCATATTAAAAATAATTTCAAATTCAGTCATAAGAAACGCGAACTGAAGACGATAGAGTCAGATTATCCTCAGATATGACGGACCGATTATAGAGAGAGATAAATAAAATCTTAATTATTATTTCACTCATTAAATTTGTTTAATATAATATTTTCACTCAATTAAATACATACATACATAGGGTAGGCAGAGGGAACCTAGTGTTAAGACATTCCGTTCCCCACCATGCCGAATTGAGGCATTGCGTGCTGAGTGGCGAAATTCAACGACGCGCTTTGCCTTGTTAACCCAGGAAATTAAAAATTCTATTTCCTGGAGTGGAAATCGAACCCACAACCTGTCGCGTTTACAGTTGCACGCCTGTACATCTGCGCCACGACAAGCGTCAATAAAATGTTATTAAATTATTAGTTTAGTTACTAAAAACTTGCTCTATTCTGATTTGTCCTTCGTTGTTTACTTACATGAAACCAACTGAGGTTAGATGAAAAAAACATTCTATTAACCCCAGATGAGTTGAGTTCAATTTTTTTATTTGTAGATGATAAATTGAGTATTAGACTCTAATTGATTGGCGTTTCCAATGTTTGTTATCAGTATTTGTTTTATCTATATTAAAAAATATGGATTTATATTTATGGATTTATGGTTCGCATGCAATATATATTTTTTAACAAATTTATATAAATTGATACGTCTAATTTGTAAAATGGCAGGTAGTCGGTGTGAACCTAGTGTCACAACACTACGCTAAGTGGCGTACATTTAAAAAAAATAATTGTTATTATTCATTATTATCTTTTTATGGATAACGGATGGCAAACGAGTAGAAGGACCACCTTATGGTAAGCGGTTACCTTCGCCCATGGACATCTACAATATCGAGGTGTTTTAAACGCGTTGCCGACCTAAAGGATATAGATAGAAGGGCAGGACAATGTAGTAATTCGCTATCGGAACCACCACATTCTGGGGAAAGGATGGGTGGGAAAAAAGAAAACCTGGCTTAACTTATATGCTATCGAACCGTAACACATCATTAGATATTTAGCGGTTCGTCTTTGACTTGATCGCGAGCCAGTCGGAGGACGTACCTCCTACCACCAAACTACTGGGATACCCCTCTCACTGGACGCTACCCAGCGGCGGAAGAGAATTGAATCCTTACCCCGTCCCCTCATAGGGAAAGATTATATCAAATTCTATTCTTTTCTCTTTTAGAATTATTTAATTTTAAACTAAAAAAATGTTCATACAGATACTTAAATAACCAAATGATACGTTAATTACAATATATTCAAGAATACATTCTTCATGTCATTACAAACATGTTTTAATGTCACCCTTTTTCATCACCGCTAGACTTTCCGGTTGCTCAAAGGAACTGTCAAATTTAAATTCTTAGAAAGTAAAGAATATTTTAGTAAGGTAATTACATTGTCGTGTGTTATACATTTCTCATGTATGTATAGTCTTTATTACTATGTGAGGGAAGAAAATATACGTCTTTCTACGAAAATAATCATGACGTAGAAGTATAAGCTTGGTAACTTAAAAGTTTATATGATGCAATGCAATAATCCAATATTTTGAATATAAACAATTACATACTAGGCCATCGTAGCGTAGGTCAGCATTTGACTATAAACGTGATTAGTCATGGCCTTGATTCCCACTCTGAGGAATGATCATAAATTCCTTTTTTTCCTACAGCGCTGGTAAAACAAAGGGCGGCGTCGATGTCCGTCACTCAACATGCATCCTCAAAATCAGATAGATAGCTGAGAACGGAGTGTCATGACAATAGGCTCTCTAGCCCAGCACAAGAACAAACTCATGAGTCTGAAAAAATACTAGTTCAATTATATTATATACATACATAGCTTCACGCTGTATCCCACTTATAGCAGGGTAGGCTGAAGGAAACTTGTGTCAAGATACTCCGTTCCCCACTTTCCGCCGAATTGAGGCATTGCGTGCTGAGTGGCAGAACTCAACGCTGTAATCATATTACGATTAATATTTTTCATTAGATTAACAATAAAATACATGAGAGTGTACACTTTTATTTTTACCACCCTAATAACTTATAGTTTTATCAAGCAAAAGATTTCTTTTGCGTCGCCATTCCGTGCCTAAAGGGTCAACCATAAACCCCTTGCTTGGGAACGGTAATCTTTCGTCCCTTTTTTAGAGATTTCATCTTACTATTGTTACGATTGGCGTCAATTCTTAGTTGACAAGTGTAAAAATAAGACTATTGGATATAGCTACCTTACTTTAGCTAGAATATATTTTTCAGCTTCATGTTCTATCTCACGTAGCAGGGTAAGCAAAGAGACTAGTGTCCAGACACTTCGTTCTCAGAGGCGGAGGAATCCGAAAGTCTGTATTACCAGAGTCAGGAAATGAAAATAAGGTTAATATAATGATTACTTGAGTGGGTATCGAAGACACAACCATACCATTTCCTGGGTTCAATTTCCACTCCAGACTTCTCTTTGTGGTAATAAGGCAAAACGCGGCGTTGAGTTCCGCTACTCAGCACGCAATGCTTCAAATTGGTGGAAAGTAGAAAACAGAAATCCTAAAAGAGCAGAGTGTCTTAACACTAGGTTCTTAGGTTTCCTCTGCCTACCCTGCTATGTTCAGGATACAGCGTAAAGCTACAAAAAAAATTGACGAAGACTTTTGAATAAAATGAAATACACGTTGCTAAGAAGACGTGTATTTTACACGTCAATGGATTTACTTATGTTAAAGCTAAAAAATATATAAAAAGAAGATAGAAATATTTATTTTGTATTACATTTAAATACTCGTACATAAAAAATCTGAAGCGTCAAACTTCCCGTGTCCATTCCGGTAAGCTCCGAGAGCTGTGGGCAGAATTTAAATAAACTCACGTACGTTTCAACCATACCCGACATTTGATTAGCGCGGTTTCATAATATTTTCATATTTTATGTCGTTTTTTATGGTTTTTATAGAAAAAAACCTCTGACCTCATTTTTGTAACAGTTTGAATATTTTATGTGAACAGTGAAATAAAAAATTCTATTGCTTAGATATTAAATAATGATAATTATTCATTGTGTGTTGATAATTGTTTCTTTTTGACTACTCTGCTATGCGGAAAAAAGCGTGGACAGGATTATTTATGTCATAGTGCGCAGTCAACGAGGTTTGTCTTAAATATATAAAAAATATACATACGTACATAGTTTCACGCTGTATCCCGCATATAGCTGGGTAGGCAGAGGGAACCTAGTGTTAAGACACTCCGTTCCCCACTTTCCGCCGAATTGAGGCATTGCGCGCTGAGTGGCGGAACTCAACGCCGCGCTTTGCCTTGTTACCAAACCCAGGAAATGAAAATGCCTGGAGTGGGAATCGACCCCACAACCTGTCGCGTTTACAGTTGCACGCATGTGCCTCTGCGCCACGACAGGCGTTAATAAAAAATATAGCTAAGCTTATCATTTGAGTCCTATATATAATTCCATAAAATATGCATACGGCTTACAGAAAATGGCTTTTTGTGTATCAGTGCTTTCTGTGATAATATTTCTGTAAAGTTAGTTTTTCTTTTAAAATAATAAAAATAAATAGGTACCTACATCCGTTCTCTATTTTAAGCTCAAATATAATATTAGGTAGGAGAATTTAACTTTTTAGTTCAGAATTTATTTTAAAAGGAATTTATTTCAGTATATTATATTACTATAAAATTTCATTTAAATTCGTTTTAAAGTTTTTGTGTGAAAATTTCGAGATATCTTCATTCACTGGGTTCAATTTCAAATTGAAGGGTAAAGCAGAAATTACTATGGATGTAAGATAGCCTTGAGTATGAAGTGGCAAGCTATTTGGCATGGTAAATGCAACATAAACTTTCATTATCTACGATAAAATTAGGTTAGAAGACATAATACGAGAATTTTTCAGTTTTTGGACCCCTAAGTGACCCATAAATTTCCTATGAACTTTTCCCATATTTTTCTAAAATTTTGATGTATTTTCATTTCTAATGGTAAATAATCATTTCTTGGCACAATACACTGTAAAATAAAGTATATTATGCAAGTCAAATTTAATAGTGTTTTCAAGAAGTTTCTAGAATAGAGCAAGTTTTAATAAGACGAGAATTACATACATTTGAAAAGTATGTACCTAAAGTGTTCTTCTTCTTCGTTGTGGTTTTCATTAGGTTTTATTGATTTAATGTGGTATTAAAAACCTTAGTAATATAGCATATAGAAAAAACTATAGAAATTTCTACGTACCTGGACTCGAAACAATGATTATGCGAACAATAAAAATAAATTGTAAAAATTTCGTGTTATTGATAAGATCTTATGGTTCAATTGTCTAAAGTATTTGGACGATTTCCAACAAACGCAAATTCGAAACCTACAATATTGATTTTTTAATTACGTTTTTTTACTAAAACATTTCTTTTATACTGAAATTGCTTATGTTTGAAAGTTTTCTTTTCCCCAGTTTGTTTTTGACTGAGAGGCGAGGCGTGAAGTGAGGAGATAACTTCCGCTACCTAATTTATGTCCCTGAAATAGGCGTAACGTAATCAATCATTAGGTCTTTACCTATAACGCGTGAGAGAAAAAAGTGATTTAGTAAATGGGATGTGGTACTACACCATCCATATAGTAATGGAAAGTACAATAAAGTATTAAGATAAGATAAATCGTTCTTCCTGGTAGCTTATGCTAAGCTTCCTTAATGGAATGTAGGGACTGTGGGATAGTATGTTGAAAAGCCAGCCGGTATAAGCCAGTTGTTTTGTTTTTTACCCGACTGTCAGAGGAGGGTTATGTTTTTCGCGCGTATCATGTATGTTTGTAATATTCTTAATACCTCATATCTTCCAAACCCCTGTATCGATATATATAATTAAAGTGACGTTAGATAGTTATTCATACTCGAAGTGTTCTTAGATATGTAACGTCACTCTTAATTCAATATGGCGCCATCGCGAACGTTGATGGGTATCGTGTGGGGTATCAAATGAAAGTACTTAATTAGCACATTTCAAATATATAATACATAAACTAGCCTTTATAACTTACTTTATGTGTATTGGCTTCCTAAATTTGAAGAATTGGTTCAGTCGGGATTTTTGTTCCTTATAATTTATCAATCTGACGTAACTAAAAAAAGTAGCTTCACGCTAACGCGTGATATATTCATCGTATCAGGGTAGTTATAGTGAACCTAGTGTCATGACTCTTTTTGCTACTTTCCACCTGAATTCGAAACACATTAGTTTAAATATAATCATTCCCCCGAGTGGGAATAGAACTCATAACCATTCGCGTTAATAGACTATCTTACTGCGCCACGATGGAATTCATATTATCTTATTCAAGAATACCCTAGGTATGTTCATATCCTGCTTGAGAATCAAACGAAATATAACAATATAACAATGTTTGACTGAAAGCAGAATTGGTTGTGATTGTGATTAGAGATTCCACGAATAGTGATTTGCCCGAATACTGGATAGTGGATACCTAATATTCGGCTATGCTCCAGACTGAAGCGCAGAATATTCGATGATTGATGTTTATAAAAGATATATACAGATTCGATAAAAAAGACAAATATCTAATTGCAAGATTTTTGCGCCTGTGTCTTAAAACCGGTTTCTTGGGAATTCCTGAAACGGCAACCAACAAGACAAAAAATCTTTTAGAAACTTTTAAAATGAGTTTAGATAAGTTAAGTATTTTGGAGAAACTATTACAAACAATTGGTGATTGTTACTCAGTCGATTATTGCTACTATCGGCTGATTAACGAATATAAAGAAAGTAGCTGAATAATCCACATTTTAGTCTACAGGGGTATGTTTGGAATTATTTTAATTCCTCTACTCTGGTTAAATAAAACTCGACGTTGATGTCCGCCACCCAAAACGTAAAATTTTAACTTTGGACTGTAAGTGCCTTAGGATATTCTTAAGTTCTCTCTGACTCCTCTGCTACCCGTGATAGTGCGTGAATAAAAATAGACCGTTTTTACGATATAAATTATTATGGTATATTCTTTTGGTTATATCTTTCATGATTTTGCAAATTTGACACATTAATTGCATAAAGCTATGGGGAAAATATAAGGAATCGAATGCTGACAATTTCCTTATTAGAGTCCTGTATATAATAATAAGTTCAGTTACATTTGTTTGGGCACTTAAAGGTGCCAAAAATGTATTTCTCAATACTAAAATATATATACAGGTGATTAGTCCGGTTAAAATAATTTCGTATATGTTTAAAAATCGAGAAAATCAAAAGTTTCTTGGTCAGGTCTTATTTAAAAGAAGTTTACAATCTATTTTGGTTGTTGGGAAAACGATTTAAGTAAAATTTATATTGAAAATGCTTCTATTAACTTTAAACAGAAAAGTTATCTTCAGATTTTTTGGCAATAGGCAATAACAAACGCTGTGTATTAAAATAAAAATATATAAATATATTATTCCTTAAACTTTTATGCTAAAGAAGTTAGGTTCACATAGGCCGAAAGCTAGCATCAAGATACATTCTTTTTCTGCCCAAATTTCAGACGCCTTGTGTATCAAGTGGCAGAATCTCGCTATTTTATGCGTAGAAATTGTAATTTAAATATAATTATTCCATGATTGTCGATCATCGTATAATCAGACGGTGTCTCACTGTACCAAAAAGGCCTCTATTTTATTAAACTAAAGTAAAATAAAGTTTATCTATACGTGAAGCAAAAACTTTGTACACATTTTTATAAAAACGCGGACAGAGGAATATGAAACTTGGCACACTTATAGTTTATATAGCGTAAGAGTGCAGAATGCTAATATTTTTTTAAAATAATACATAAAAAGTATATTAAATTAATAAAATAAATGTTACACACACTACCATGGTTTGGTTCCATGTTTATATACAGTACATTTATATACAGTGACATATACATCGCGTTATTAACGCGTCAACGGAGACACTACTTAGGAACAAATGAGTCTGACAGAAACAAAAAAAATACGTTGTATTATACATTAATACAATAAAAATCAGTGGAAAAGACAGTTCCATGGTATTGGAACCACAAACACACAAACATATGCTAACCGCGCCAAAATGGAGTCAAACTTGTACATTTTACATGACTGTATCTATCACGTTAGGTCTACTGGGAATATTGGCCTCATAAGTTTTCTTCTAGCGTCGCGACTAAAATATAAGCAGGAAGTGAGATGCTTCATATTTTATAAGTATTAGGGCAACTTGCAGATGCGTCGAGCCTTTGCGATTCAGTATTGATACATTATGGATTCAAATCATTATTAAATCAATATGGTTTGCGTATATATTGTGATTTACAAACAAAAGTTACCAAGAGCGAAATTTTCAATGCATTTAATTTTTTTTAATTTTTCTAGGCATGAGCATTATGCGTAATATATGGGCATTATAAATAGTAATATTCATGAAATCTTGAAAGGCGTTAAACCTAAAAAAAATTACAACAACTTGTAGAGATTCATATTACGTAAAATTATACTTATCTACAAAGAAAATAACACTTAAAGTAATTTCATAACAAATACTGGCAAAAAATGGCATGAATAAAATTATTTTCCTTTGTTTAGTCATACTCATATGCTCAAATCCTTAACGATTATTGTGTAGTTCGTGCCAAATACCATTTACATAATATTACAATTTTGGTAATCCTTTCTAATAACAATTTTTGGCAAATTGGTGCCAAAAGCTAATATTTACATGAGAGAGACAATGTGTAGCGCAAAACAAAATTATTATTAACAATTTCCTATAAAAGGAAATGTACTTAAAGTATAATATGTATGAGAATTGCTATTTCTACGAGTCCATGAGGACTAGTTTCGACCTAATAAATTTCTCAAATAGCCCTGTCATATTATATTATATTAGCTGTTCTCAGTGACTCCGAATTTGTCGTTTATTCAACGACATTTTTTTGTGTGACCACATAACTCTTTACTGACTGAGCCAATTTTAATGAATCTTTTTTTATACCATATCTAGTGTTTCTGACATTCATTTAAATTTAGTTAAGAAGTTTGACAAGGAATTTTTGAGTTTTTCGTAATAACTGTAATGTTAAATGTATTTTAAGTCGGTTTTATTTTTTGTTAAAATTTTATTTATTTCGCGATCTGTATCTGTATGGACAAGCCTAACTATGTATGAGCCTGGTAATATATGAAGCCTTTCTTCACTTTCCATTTGGTTGAAGACAATTTTGTGGATAATATATCGTAATTTAATTCTGCAACATAGAAGCCTATCTAGGGTCTCTATTCATTTAAGATCCTAATCCATTTAACAAAAAGCATTTATCAGAGTGGTTTATTATAATGTCTTCCTTAAGAAACTTGATATTGATGTAATTCTGTATGTATGCTTCATAAACATGGAACTTTAAAGGCTTGCATGCAGATTATAGTAGGTAAGTATTTAGGTAAAATTAGATTTTTGACTAATTTTTACTTTCTAATCCTTCATTGAAATTGAAATTAAATTAGATATAATTTGAAAAAGGTATAAAAATACATATTAAAAGTTAACTTAATTATATACAAAACCTTAAACTATGTTAAAAAAAAGTGAATGAGACCATCGTACTAAGTCGTAACAATAATATAACAAAAAGAATCTAGTAAAGAATCATTAAAGTTTTATGATTATTTTATGATAAAAAAGCGTTATTCTAATATTAGCTGCATTCACTCGAATGCATGTAAGATAAAATTGAAGTGTTCTTTATTATACTCGTATGAAAACAAAAATGAAACGGTCTTTTATTAAGACGATGAAATTCCTCGAATATCTAATGAATTTTTCAACGATATTGAGACTTTATAGTAAATTGATATTCTAAAGTTTACTACCAGTATTTTTGTCCGTTTAATCAACAAAATCTTCTTGTATGGAATAGAGACGTGGACTATCGTAGCCCGAGAGAGACACAGAATTGATGCATTCGAGATGTGGTGTTGGAGACATATGCTAAGGATACCCTGGACTGCAAGACGCACCAATACATCGATTCTGACACAGCTCCAAATAAAAATTCGCTTGTCCACCATATGCCAGCAAAGCGTTTTGTTATTCTTCGGCCACACAATGCGCTGAACCAACAACAGCTTAGAAAAAGTTATCATGGTTGGAAAAACCGAAGACAAAAGATTATGCGGTCGTTCACCTGCAAGATGGACCGATCAAGTGAAGGGACCAACATCTACTAAACTCTATTCGACCATAAGAGACGCGCTGGACAGTATCCGGTGGAGGCAGATCATCCGCTCCAGATGCAACTTTGATGCTGACCACCATCCTCAGACATGAGGGACCGACTAGAGAGAGAGAATCAATAAAACTCTTGAATTTTACTTTTCAAAGTACAGCAGCTTCTCGCTTTGTCCCGCACAACAGGGTTATCAAAAAAACCTAGTGTAAAGATACTCGTTCACCACTTTCCGCTCAAAATCGAGACATTGCGTGTTAAATGCTCGATGTAACTCAGTGCCGTGCTTTGCCTTACTTGAGGAAAGAAATAAAAATAACTGAACAGCCATTCCCCGAGTGGGAATCGAACCCACAACCTGTCGCGTTTACAGTCGCTCGCTAATGCCTTTACGCCACGACAGACGTTCTTACTTAAAATTTCTTATTTATGACATTAATTATAAATAAAAATATTATGTTTAATTTTGTTCAAAATTATCCTCAATGTAGTAATTTTAGCCTCATATTTTTCTAACATATAGCAGAATAGACAGAGAATCTAATGTTAAGTCACCCCACTCTCATTTTAAGTCTAACTTTATTTGTATTAAATAAAGAAAATACATACGTATGTTTAAACGTGTTTAGTAGTAGAGTCACCACACAATGCGGCCCTTAGTCTTACTAAATTAGGTAAACAATAACAATTTTACTTATAATAATCATTCACCGTACACTGCCTTATGCCTCTGCGCCTGACGTGGGGCAGAGCCACAAGCGTGCGACTGTAAAGGCGACAGGTTGTGGGTTCGATTATCACTCCAGGAAATGTAAAAGTAGTATTTTCATTTCTTGGGTTTGGTAACAAGGCAAAGCGCGGCATTGAGTTCCGCCACTCAGCACGCAATACCTCAATTAGGCGGAAAGTGGTGAACGGAGAACTTAACTCTCTCACTAGGTTCTTAGGTTCCCTCGTTACCATGCTATATGCGGGACACAGCGTGAAGCTAAAAGAAAAAAGTCATTCACCGTTATGCGAATCGAACCAACAACTAATGAAGTTTGCAGTCAGATTACGTTAAGAGGGTGTCGCTACCACCACTTTACATACTATATTTAAAAAAATAACTTTATAATATATTATGAAACCACGTTTTAAGGTCAATTAGCTGTGGGTAGGTAATTAAGTGGAATACTCTACGCTGAAGAGCAAAATAAGTACCTAATAACTGCCAGACTGATGTGAAGCACATAATATTTTTGTCGTTAATCTTGTGTTTTAAGTTTATGATTTTTTTTTTAACTTCACGCTGTATCCCGCATAAATCAGGGTAGGCAGAGGGAACCAGAGAACCTAGTGGTAAACACTCCATTCTCTTTCAACAATTCCGTTCCCCACTTTCCGCCGAATTGAGGCATTGCGTGTTAAGTGGCGGAACTCAACGCCGCGCTTTTTGCCTTGTTACCAAACCCAGGAAATAAAAAAATCCGTTTCCTGGAGTGGGAATCGAACCCACAACCTGTCGCGTTTACAGTCGCATGCTTGTGCCTCTGCGTCACGACAGGCGTTTTTTTATTATATTATTATGTACAAATAAAAATTTGTGGATATCAAGGCTTAGTGGGGTAATGCTCGACTGTAAATGCGAATGATTGTGGATTCGATTCGCACTCCGAAGAAATAATCGTTTTTGGTTCGACCATGACCTGGTACAGGATAATTTTTTTTTTCTTTTCAATTTCACGCTGTCTCTCGCATATAGCGGGGTAGGCAGAGGGAACCAGAGAACCTAGTGTTAAGACACTCCATTCTCTTTCAACAATTCCGTTCCCCACTTTCCGCTGAATTGAGGCATTGCGTGTAGAGTGGCGGAACTCAACGCCGCGCTTTGCCTTGTTACCAAACCCAAGAAATGAAAATACTAAATTTTACATTTCCTGGAGTGGGAATCGAACCCACAATCTGTTGCGTTTACAGTCGCACGCTTGTGCCTCTGCGCCACGACAGGCGTTATTAATTAATAAATTATTATTATTATTTGTTTTAGCTTCACGCTGAATCCCGCATGTAGCGGGGTAGGCAAAGGAAACCAGAGAACCTAGAGTTAAGACACTCCGTTTTCTTTTAACACTCCCCACTTTCCGCCAAAATTGGGACATTGCATGCTGAGTGGCGGAACTCAACTAAAATAGATATAGACTGATTATGATATACTCATTCTATCTTACAAGATATGAAAATATACTATTGCACGTGTTCTTAGTATCTCTATTTCAAACAGTAAAACCGAATTTACAGATATGAAAACCAGATCGTTAGTTAGACGGAGCTAGTTCAAAGTTCAGATGCAAGATTTGACATTAATTAATGAATGAATGTATGAAGTTTCGTCATATATGCACTCGTATGTTGACATTATCTTGAAGATGTTGTTGACTTTTGAGATAAATTTTACGGGAGAATTTTCATTATAAAAACAATATATAGATGCTTACATAGCCGTTACCGGTTATGGTAGAAACATTAAATTTGGACACATGTTTATATTCATGATGTGGACATCCACTAAAAAGGAATTTAAAAAAAAACTTTGAAGGGGTGAAAGTTTGTATGGAAAAATCTTTAAATCGGCACCTATTTTTACAGCAATTGAAATACATTTTCTTAAAAATATTTCATTGAACTTGTGTGTCTTGATTTATTAGCATTTACCCCCTAAGGATGCAATTAAGGCGTTGAAATTTGTAAGATTCAACCCTTATAAAAAGAGCTACTTTTGCTCACGATGACCGACGTCCATGCGGGCGACGCCTCAGACGGGAGCTAGTGTGTAAAATACTAATTATATTGTCATAAAAACTAAGCTATGTTAGGCTCACAGCTTACACTGGAAATGGATCAAGTTTAGCTTGTATTTGACCCTCACTAACTAGCACGGCAAGTAAAAAAACCTTATATAAAATATTTTTTTTAGCTTCACGCTGTATCCCGCATATAGCAGGGTAGGCACAGGGAACCTGAGAACCTGTGTTAAGACACTCCGTTCTCTTACAACAATTTAGTTCCTCACTTTCCGCCGAATTGAGGCATTGCGTGCTGAGTGGTGGAACTCAACGCCGCGCCAAATCAAACCCAGGCAAAGGATATTAACATTTCCTGGAGTGGGAATCGAACCCACAACCTGTCGCGTTTACAGTCACACGCTTGTGCCTCTGCGCCACGATAGGCGTTTATATAAAAATAGTCTATTTTAGTTAATTTAACATAATCGAGTCGAGAATTGTATGTTATTTTCTTTCTTTATAAATTATTACAATGTAAGGGTACTAAATAAGTTCGTGATAAAATGTAAGTATTTTACTTATCGGCATTCATTAGAAAACGTTCTAGGCTCCTTAATTTCTCAGATCGTTGTTTTTACTTGCGTACCTACATTTCTTTTACGTTATTCCAAATGAATTCTATATTTTTATCCTAAGTATTTTAAGCATATGCTTAATGATATTGTTTAATTTATGACCTTGTTACTAGACTTCAAGAGAAGGCTGACTGTGGCTGCATTTTTGATGTGGGTTACTGCATAGCTTTTTAGTGAGGAAAGTCACCTCAAAGAAGATGCGCTAAAAAGTAAGTTTACGAATTACCCAAAAACTACAAACGTCAGATTTTAACTAAATTTTAATGAAACCACATCAGAAACCGATGAAACTAGCAATCATCTAAAAAAAGAATTATCGAAATTACTTTTTTTTTAACTTCACGATATATCCCACAGCAGGGTAGGCAGAGAGAACCTGAGAACCTAATGTTAAGACACTCCGTTCTCTTACAAAAAATCCGTGCCCCACTTTCCACCAAATTGAGGCATTGCGTGTTGAGTGGCGAAACTCAACGCCGCGCCTCGCCTTGTTACCAAACCCAGGAAATGAAAATACTAACATTTCCTGGAGTGGAAATCGAACCTACAACCTGTCGGGCTTACAGTCGCACGCTTGTGCCTCTGCGCCACGACAGGCGTTACATACATTACTTCACCCAGTAAATAGTTATACAATAACACATATAAAAAAAATATAGTCGAATTGAAAGCTTCCTTTTTAATTTATTTGTGATAATGTTATTTTTTGTGTATTTTATTTGAAATCGTTTTTGTTTTTTGTTAATATCTTAATTTTGTATTTATCTTTACTTGTGTCTCCGTTGACGCGTTAACAACGCGTTGTTTTTAATAATGTCTTTGTATAAACATGGATGTTACGCATGGTAGTGTATAACATTTTTTTTACTAATTTAATATACTTTTTATGCATTATTTAAAAAGATATTAACATTCTGCATTCCTCCGCTATATAAACCATAAGTGTACCAAGTTTCATGCTCCTCCGTCCGCTTAATATTTGTAAAAAGGGATCCAAAATTTTTCCTAGATTTACGCCTATTACGGATATATATTTCATATATACGTTTATACTAACGTTTAAATTTCCAAGTTGTGCACAAAGGATGTAAACGGAAATTAATAGTGTATTCTGTATTCTATAGCATATAATGAATAATCAATGAGCACGGTAATTACATTATAAGCTTAAGTTAATTTATCGCTGAACAGTTTCTGGCGTTAAAATATTATTATTTAATAAATTGTGTAATATATAAATGATTTAGATATTATTGCGTTGTATGTAATTAAAATTTGCAATAATTATTCATACATATATCTACGCGTATGTATATATACATACAGCAGGGTAGGTAGAAGGAACTTATGTTAAGACACTCCGTTCCCTATTCAATAATCATTATTCAAAATGCAGTAACTAATTTAGAGAATAATGAAAGGCTGCTTTTAACCCTATGATGTTCACAGCTGGACTTAGGACTCGCGAAAGACCCCCAGAGCATCCATTAGCTTTTAGAGACCACGATAAACAGAGTAGTCAGAGAGTGTCAAGATATTCTGTACGCCAAAGACCTTCTATTGAAATTTATCATTGAGCTGATTTAGCTTAGAACCTAGCTTATATAGCTTAGAATCTAGCGTATGTAGCATAACTTAACGAACTCAAATAATATTTTTCCCTGTTAGTATAACAGTATGAAGAATATTAAGGGTGTTCCTTGTAGTTCCCATTTTAAATATATGTGTATTACTCATTTCTTGCTTAATATTGTGTATCTACACGAACGAAAAGAAGGAAAACTTCGTACTAATTTCCAATTTTTTTTTCTTTACAAATACTGGATAAGTAATCTAACATTATGCCCTGTTCAATGAAATCGGGAAAATTATATATTTTTTAGATATAAATATGTTACCACTGGGCGTAGAATTTACAACCTACACGTATACCATCAGATACCTCCTAATTCTCTATATAAAAAAAAATGTTAATATCTCCATCGCACAATATAAGCCTCACCTCGTGAAAATATTCAACTCCGGATTCAAAGTAGGTACTTTGTTTTCGACAGTTTCACAGCTTAGAGTGGAGTTTGCGAATTAGTAGCTTCTTATCTCAGAGCTCCACGCTGCCTAGAGATTTTTTTTAAATATTTGGCATGTAATATCCGGTTATTAAGGTTCTTATTTTGCAATTCATTGTAAGAGAAGGATTAAGCATATTAGTCGTAATATATATATTTTTGGCGGAAAGTGGGGAACGGAGTGTCTTAACACTAGGTTCCCTCTGCCTACCCTGTTACATGCGGGATACAGCGTGAGGCTAAGTAAGTAAGTATATATATTTTTGGCAATATTTCAAATTTGGACGGAAAGCAGTGAACGGAGTGTCACACTTCGAACGGATTCTCTCTCACTATCTGGCAGTGGTGATGCGTCCATACAACACGGGTTCCACCGGCTTGCCTAACTTTTCAAAGTACTAGTACGAGACCTAAAAAAAAGGTCACCTGGAAAATGTGAACTTGAAATTGTAATTGAGTTTGCGAAAAAAACGTCGCCAGGAAAATATTGGGCATAAAATTGCAAAACAACAAGCTCTGACATCTTATAGATCTAAAAAAAAAGGCCATCGCAAAAATTCGATAGTGAAATCATTAAATACCTTTGCATCCTTAATCACCTTAAATATACCAGCTTCTCTAAAAATTATCGCTTTCCCTAAATATATACCGGTTTCCTTAAATATACATCGCCTTCTCTAAATTTACCGGCTTGCCTAACTAAAATTTTTACCCCCGCCACTGCTCCTTTCTACGCGGGATTGAAGCTGTTTACAAATATTTTTTTTAAAATACAATTTTGTCTGCCATTTTTTTATTATGAAAAAATTTAAATTTGAATTATATTATTATAAATAGCTTCTACAACTCAAGTCTTAATGTACCACTTTGTTGCGGCATCCATTTTGTATTTTCATTAATTAGGCATTGTCATTAGAATTTAAGATGTATTCAAAATTTCAATTCAATCAGAAAACGGGAAGTGGCTCAAGATTTACTTATTAAATTTTATAATTACAGGCACTGGAATAAGTAACATAGAATAAAAGTAAAATCTTTTTTTTTAACTTCACGCGGTACCTCGCATATAGCAGGGTAGGCAGAGGGAACCAGAGAACCTAGTGTTAAGACACTCCATTCTCTTTCAACAATTCCGTTCCCCATTTTCCGCCGAAATAAAATCTTATCAGAGTAAAATACTTTTAGGTAGATGGTTTCGCAATGTGTATATGACTTTATACAAAAGTGTATGTCAAATACATGCTAGATAGAGAAGAATAGAATAGAAAAATCTTCATTGCATACAAGAAAAAAAATACAAGAAAAGACAGGAAACAGCAATATATAGTATCTTTATTTATTGCTTTTAGCGATTTCTTATAGACTCCTTTGTATGTAGAGTGTGCTTATTATGTTAATTATTTTTTTAACTTCACGCTGTATATACGGAGAGTTGGGAACGGATATCTTAATAGAACGGAGTGTCTTAACACTAAGTTCTCAGGTTCCCTCTGCGTACCCTGCTATGTGCGGGATATGTATCCCGTACGTTACGTAATGTATTCTTAATGATCATTAAGATATACAGAAAATGAATACGCTATGTACATTTTGTCAATATAAACTTTAATTATGTCAAGTTTTATACTTGTCAGTCCGCTTCATTTTCAATAATCGCATATTAATATAGTTATATGACATTAATGTCGCTTTCAGATACAATTGCGAAGGTGTATAATAAAGTTCGACTCACTAGGATTTGTTTTTCATAATCAATTATAAAACAAATAAATAAATCAAAACTGTTCTTTTAAGTGCACTTTAGTAAACAATGACGTAGATACACAGTAATTTATCTTAGAAAATAAAATTGAATAATATTTATTTATAGAAAATATATGAATGCCATCGTGACGCACATGATGTATGGTATGTAAGAAGTTCAGAAACGTATAAAGTCAAAGTCAAAGTCAAATAATTTTATTCAAAATAAGAAGTTACAAGCTTCATTTTTTGAACGTCAAATAATTTACCACCGGTTCACTAAATTTAATGCCTCAGACCTGAGAAGAACCGGCGCAAGAAACTCAGCGGGACTTTTTTTTTTTTTTTTTATATTCGACAATGGTTTACAATTCTTTATTATTGGCAATGATACCTTTGAAACAGACTGGAGCGAGCATTTCATTCCCAAGGTGTGTTATCATTTATAAAATCACTAATTAGGTAATAACCTTTAACACACAAACGTCCTTTTACAATTTTTTAAATTGTAAAATGGAAAGTTCTCGGACGTTTTCTGGGATCCTATTGTAAAAGTATACACATTGTCCCATAAAAGAATTGCGGACTCGATGCAATCGAGTTACAGGCGCTGCAAGTTTAAACCTATTTCTTGTACCATTGTATAAAAAATGAAACGTAGCAGTCGTTTAAAAAAGAATATTTTTTCTTAGGAAATAGTCTTCTTTTATATTCCCCAAAAAGCCTACATGTCAATTTTCAACTCTTTATGGCCAGTAGTATCACCTGTACGTTGTCTATCAGACACTCAGTAATGCAAGCGTTTTATATATGTAGATAATAGTTCTGTATTATAATCAACGTTTTTTAAAAACTATTGTCCCCGTTGACGCGTTAACAACGCGTCGTCGTTGTAACAGCGTGTTGTTTTTAGTAATGTATGTATATGTCACTTTATATAAACATGGATGTCAAACAATCATAGTGTGTGTACATTTATTTTATTAATTTAATATACTTTTTATACATTATTTAAAAAATATATATTAACATTCTGTACTCCTCTATATGAACTATAAGTGTGCCAAGGTTTACGCTCTTGCGTCCGTGTAATTTTCGTAAAAAGGGATACAAAGTTGTTGCTTCACGTATTTATTACGTATACACATACATACATACTCATAGTAACAATAACAATTACAAATATAGCTTAAAAGAATTTCATTACAAAAATATTTTTAATATGGTAGCCAAAATAAAAATGTCATCAGCTCCCTGTCATACTAAATCCCTATTTTTAGTACTATGTAAATAATTAAAGTGTCGTTCGCGTGTCTTAGAAATTTCTGTGAGATTCCTCGAAAATTCGCAATTCTCGGGTTATTTGTTTGAGAACAAGTTCTTAGAGAGATGGAAACGCGAAATAACTTTGGTCGTTGACCTAAACCTATTATTCTATATTGTGCTTGCTGTATACTTAAATATTTATTTGTCATGTTTTTTAATTGAAAGTCTCGTACTATTATATAAAATTTCATGCTTTATCTCGTATATAAATAAAAAATAATAACGCCTGTCGTGGCGCAGAGGCACAAGCGTGCGACTGTAAATGCGACAGGTTGTGGGTTCGATTCCCACTCCAGGAAATGTAAAATTTTGTATTTTCATTTCTTGGATTTGGTAATAAGGCAAAGCGCGGCGTTGAGTTCCGTCACTCAACACGCAATGCCTCAATTCGGCGGAATGTAGGGAACGGAATTGTTGAAAGAGAATGGAATGTCTTAACATTAGGTTCTCTGGTTCCCTCTGCCTACCCTGCTATATGCGGGATACAGCGTGAAGTTAAAAAAAATCTCTTATAGCAGAGTTAGAGTTAAGAACTTAGAGTTGAGAAGTGTCAAGACACTTCGTTTGCCACTTTCCCTCTGAATTCGGGACATTGTGTATTAAGTGGCGGTAACTCAACGACGTGTTTCTCTTACCAGAACGGAGATATGAAATTAATTCAAATCGTCTATATTATTATAAGTTCTTGGCTTGATATATGATTTTAGGCGCGTTTATAAATATTAATTCCAAGAAAAATAAAATATTAAACAAATTTATTATCCATATAAAACGCTACATTGACGTTTATTTTTAGATTTACGTTTTATCTCATATATTTCGGAGTGAAGGAGTGCCTTAACACTAGTTACTCAGGTTCCCTCTGCCTACTCTGTTATATGTGGGATACAGCGTGAAGCTTACATAGAAGAGAAGAAAAAAATAGACATAAAAGAGAAGAGAAGAGAAGAGAGGAAGCGTCAGAGTTAAAGACACTCTGTCCACCGAAGAACGGAGTATCTTAACACTAGTTTCCGTCTGCCTACCCTGCTTGCTGCGTAAAACTAAAGGAAATCAAAGAAAAATACAATATTTAATAAATACTATTCTCTATGTAAACCGCTACATCAAAGTTTTTTTAGATTTACTCTATTACTCTTCTACTATAGCGGGGTTCTCCATTTTTCACCCGCATACAAGACATCGTATACGGAATAATTAGAAGGTAATAAAAGAAAGAATAAAAAAGAGATAAATAATAAGTTGAATATAATTATTCCACCGACCCACAATCTTTTTTTTTATCAATACTAGTGGCCCCATTGACGCGTTAACAACGCGTTATCTTTAGGTAATGTATGTATGTTTATGTCACTTTGTATAAACATGGATGTCAAACCATGGTAGTGTAACATTTAGTAAGTAGTATGTGTAACATTTATTTTATTAATTTAATATACTTTTTACGCATCATTTAAAAAAGAAATATTAGTATTCTGCATTTCTTCTTTATATAACCTATAAGTGTGCCAAGTTTCATGCTCCTCCGTTCGCGTAATTTTCGAAAAAGGGGTACAAAGTTTTGGCCTGACGTATTTATATATAGATTTATAAATAATGCTATAACATTTTATGTGACAAATCAAATAGTAGAATCAACAAAATTCATTTATATTTTACGACGATATAATATGTGAGTAAACTTTCGGAATGATGATACCCGAGGATTATTCTAGAGAGTTTACGAGTTAAATTAAGTTAATAACTTAATTTAATACTAAATTTAATTTTATACTCGGTGTGATTGTGTTTGATTCTTATCAAACAGCGTATGTTCAGAGTTGATTTTATAATTTGTTTATCATTAATTATCTCTCATAGTGTATACTTAAGTAGAGAGAACTTAACGTTAAGATATTCTGTTCTTCGTTTTTTTTAGCAACGATTAATTATTATTAGTGTCCCCGTTGACGCGTTAATACCGCGTCCTAGCAACATATTTATATGTCACTTTATACGAACATTGATGTTAAACCATGGTTGTGTGTGTAACATTTATTACATTATTTTTACACATTTTTTATGTATTATTTTAAAAAGAAACTATCATTCTACACTTCTTCGCTATATAAACTATGAGTTTGTCAAATTTCATGTTCCTCCGTCCGCGTAATTTTCGTAAAAAGGTGTCCAAAGTTTTTGCTTCACATATTTATATATAGATAAAGTTACTACAATAAGAACAATTTTTGTTAAAGGTAACAAAAATTGTAGATATTCATATTCATAGATGAAAAAACACTGTTTAGTAATTAGTACTAACGTGTAAAAGGCACGTTATCTGAGTAACCCATATGTCACTTTCTACAAAAGTGTATTTATTATATTCTGCATTCCTTCTCCATATATACTTCCATATATACTTTAACCATGTCAAATTTTATTTTCAACCATCCACATAACATTGTAAAAATAGTTACATTTACGTATCATTTTAACGATATTGTTATCACTAACAATCACTTACACAAAAGAATGTGTAATCACTTACACAAAATTTAAATTAATTCAGTACTTTTTGTGTGATACAGTAACAAACATCCATACATCAATCCACACAAAATTTCAAATTTATAATATTATTCATGTTGTTTTTTTTAGATTCACGTTGTATCCCGCATAGAACAGGGTAGGTAAAGGGAACCTGAGGACCTAGTGGTAAGACACTCTGCTTCATTAACATTTCCGTTCCCCATTTCCATTCTTGTTCTTCTTCATGATATATATCGAATTTTCAAATAATAATTTGATTTGTGTCTCAAAATACACGAGTCATATTACAGTCGCGTATAATAGTCACGTGAAACTCTTTATTGTCGCTGACAGGTCACGTTTTACCCCAGAATGAATGATATAATCGGTTTTTTCTATTAGCTATATATTTTTTGTTTTTTACTTTTTTTTATATAATATTTATTTCTTTAATAAATTATTTAATAATTTGAATCTATTTATATTTTTAAATACATTACAATTATCGGAGTAGTTACAGTTTAGTCACATAAAACAGCTTTACTCTTTATCTCCCATATAATATACAGATAGTCAATCCGTTAGCCGCCTTCAGCCTGAATTACGGACATTGCACGTTAATTGGCGGAAGTCAAGCCCGCGTCTTGTCGTTATAACATATTAACTATAAAATTATGGTGTTCATTACGTTATATTTATTTTTTTTAAACTGTAGTAATAGAAGCAATGGTTCTCTCGATTTACATTGTCATCATAAAGTTTGATATAGAGCAATAAGGATATTCTTTAAATGGTCATTATTTTTTTTATTACTACGCCTGTCGTAGCGCAGAGGCACAAGCGTGCGACTGTAAACGCGACAGGTTGTGGGTTCAATTCTTACTCCAGGAAATGGAATTTTTCATTTCCTGGGTTTGGTAACAAGACAAAACGCACTCAGCGCGCAATGTCTCAATTCGGTGGAAAGTGGGGAACGGAGTATCTTCACACTAGGTTCCCTCTGTCTACCCTGCTATATGCGGGTTACAGCGTGAAGCTATGTATGTATTTTTTTTATATGAGTCTTGGAGGACCTGGTGTCAATACCCTCCGTTCTTCATTTTACACTCGTATATTGGGTGGCGGAGCCCAACGCCGCACTATGTCATACCACAGCAGTAAAATGAGAATCATTTTACAATGACATGATTATTGTTGTCCCCGAGTGGAATTTAATCTACAACCAATCGTGTTAACAGTCAGGTGCGGTCCCATTGCTCCACGATGGCAAGTTTCGATATAATTTTATTTACTGCGATTGAACGTTGAAATTTTATAGAGGGCTAACAATATTACAGGGCGTTGGTTAACAATTTCCACTCGAGTAAGCTAAAACGTTAACCTTTTTATAATTGGTACAAAATATATAGGATAAGGGATACGCATTAAATTTACAATGATTTCATATTTATAATTTTTTTTAGCTTCACGCTGTATCCCGCATATAGCAGGGTAGGCAGAGGGAATCTAAGAGCCTAGTGTTAAGACACTCCGTTCCCCACTTTCCGCCAAATTGAGGCATTGTGTGGCAGAACTCATCGCCGCACTTTGCCTTGTTACTAAGCCCAGGAAATGAAAATGTTAAACTTTTACATTTCCTGGTGTGGGAATCGAACCCACAATCTGTCGCGTAATAATTAAATTATTAGTTATTTACTATTAACAAAAAGCACGACGTTGAGTTCCGTTATTTAACACGTAATATCTTAAACAACGGAAAGCGGAGAGCGGAGTGTTCTAGACATTCGATTGTCTTCGACCGTCCTGATATATTATTGCCAAATTACACAAATTCTGTATAAATTATATATACATACATATATAGCTTCACGCTATATCCCGCATATAGCAGGGCAGGCAGAGAGAACCTAGTGTTAAGACACTCCGTTCCCCACTTTTCGCAGAATTAAGGCATTGCGTGCTGAGTGGCGGAACTCAACGCCGCGCTTTGCCTAGTTACCAAATCCAGGAAATGAAAAATTCCATTTCCTGGAGTGGGAATCGAACCCACACCCTGTTGTGTTTACAGTCGCACGCTTGTGCTTCTGCGCCACGACAGGCGTTAACTAAATGAAATGAATAAAATTTTACGCACAACGAAAAAGGAAATTTATTTAAAATCATTAAATAAAATGCACTAAAAAGTAGCATTATTACGAAAATCTCCGAAACTCGTCTGAAATTAACTTAATTTAAATGGGACCACATCAAAAACACTAGTTTATCATATAAGAAAAGATTCATCAAAATTGGTTTACCCAGTAAAAAGTTATATGGTAACACACAAAAAATACAATCGAATTGATAGCCTCCTTATATTTTGAAGTTATTTGAAGAACAAGATACATAAACAAAAAATGTGTATAGTTTTATTTTAATGAAATAGTAACAAATATTCTTTATAAAAACCTGAAGCAAAAATGATAATATCTTTTTAAATTAATTCATAAAAAGTACATTAAATTAATAAAATAAATGTAACACACACTACCATGGTTTGACATCCATGTTTATATAAAGTGACATATAATTGATAAAGACAACGCGTTGTTAACGCGTCAACGTATACGTGTACGTAACGCATCGTGTGGCTGTGATAGCGTCTGACTGTAAACGAGTAGATATGGATTCTAATCTCACTTAGCGAAATGATTCTATTTAAATTATTTCTATTTCAATACTCTAGTAAGATAAAACGCGGCGTTGAGTTCCGCCACTCAACACAATGTCTTGAATTCAGGCGGAGAGAATAGAACGTTGTGTTTTTTTTAATTTCTTTTAGCTTCACGCCGTATCTCGCATATAGCAAGGTAGGCAGAGGGAACCTGAGAACCTAGTGTTAAGACACTCCGTTCTCTCACAACAATTCAATTGTATTTTATCTCATTGTTTATTAATATGTGATTCTTTCTATTAATATATATTTTCTTTTTTTGTAGTTTCTATAATTGGGAAGCAACCAGGTCTCCATTTAATCTTTTACTTGACACAATGTAGACTTATATTAGTTATGTACATAATAATTTATGACTAGTACCCAAAGTATATCACTTAATACGAAATATTATACTATATTATTATATAATGTATGTAATACTTATTTTATTAACAAATTCCCTTAAAATTTGCCTTATAATGATTTTTTTTGGATTTTTGGTTTCTTTTAACTTCACATTGTATCCCGCACATAGCAGGGTAGGCAGAGGGAACTAGAGAACCTAGTGTTAAGACACTCCGTTATCTTTTAACACTTCCGTTCCCCATTTTTCCCCTAATTGAGGACATAGCGTGCTGAGTGGCCAAACTTAGGGTGACACTTTGCCATGCTTTATAATTTAAAATATTGGCATTAAATAATTATTTTCTCATCTTACCAGAAGATGAGATTGCGGCGATGCAGCGTTGAGTTTCGCTATTTAAGACGCTTTGAATCGATTTCTAACAGAAAGTAAAGCGAGGGTGTCGTTACAATAGGTTCTATCCGACTATCGGGCTGGGCGAGAAAAAGCGCGAAGCTAAAAAACAATAAAATAAAAAGTGCTTCGATACGTGAGTGGCGGAGCTGAACGCCGCCTTTTATCTTACTAGAGTGGGGAAATGAAAACAATATAAATAATCATGACCCCAAGTAGGTATTGAACCCAAGACCAATCAGTCACCGTCCCACTGTGCTACGACGGTCTACGATATGATAAGATATTTCATAAATATAATGAGAAGAAACTCCATAGCAATCCATGAATTCACTGTGCGGGTGCCCATCGCGTTGTAGAGAGAGGAGTTTGGAGACCGCCTAAGTGTTGGTTTAAGAAGCCCCTTTAAAATGCGCATTAACGTTCACTTCCATTGTTTGCGCTCCTCTTTCTACCTAACCATATTTATTCGTAGCATTATCCATGGAAGTTGAAAATTAATATTTTTCTATAATACATACATACATACATACATAGCTTCACGCAATATCCCGCATATAGCAGGGTAGGCTGAGGGAACCTAGAATTAAGACATTCCGTTCCTTACTTTCCTTCGAATTGAAGCATTGCGTGCTGAGTGGCGGAACTCAACGCCGCGCATTGCCTTGTTACCAAACGCAGGAAATGAAAAATTCATTCATTTCCTGGAGTGGGAATTGAACCCGCAACCTGTCGCGTTTAAAGTCGCACGCTTGTGCCTCTACGCCACGACAGACGTTGTCTTTTTTCTATAATACTCGTATACTTATTAAATTATTTCATAAGTGTCTAGGCCAGGGGTAAGCAACCCGAGGCTCTTGGGCTACGTGCGGTCCGCTAAATAATTTAATGCGGTCCACCAAGCCTTATTTTTATTTTTATTACATATACGAGATATTCTCCCGCTAATATATTTACTTCAACCATTTTTTTGTTTTAGGTTATAATACGAATATTTATTATAATTATATCGGAGGAGTGCTGACATGCGGTGAATGTGGTCGTACATTTTCTGCGAGGATCGGTTATGTCAGTCACGCAAGCGCACACCAACGAAGAACTCATTAGTCAGATGTTAGTCGCTGTGGCCGAAAACGGTCAGGATAGATTATTATATATTTATGGCCCGCCCAATTTTAAAAACTTTGGATAGGCCCGTTGCTAAAAAAGTTTGCTCACCCCTGCTCTAGACAAATTATCAACATTATTTGCTTACTTATAATTTTAAACTGCAAAGTTGGCTCAGTTTTACAAATAATTGAATTTAATAATTAATTATTTTAACTATTACATTACGATAGACGTTACAAGTTATTTCGACGTAGGAGTCTATGTAAATCAAGTTATTAATACCAAAATGAATTAACATAATAGTCTAAATCTATATGTAACGCTAACAAGCCGCTTTCACGATACTCCTCAGTATACTGTGCTATTGTAACCTCAATCTCAATTTTTATTATTTATTTATTTTTTTTAACTTCATACTGTATCCCGCATATAGCCGGGTAGGCAGAGGAAACCAGAGAACCTAGTGTTAAGATACTCCATTCTCTTTCAACATTTCCGTTCCCTACTTTCCGCCAAATTGAGGCATTGCGTGTTTTGTTTATTGTGGTGTTAAAGTTTTTTAGGAGGTTCTTAATTCCACTGTATGTTTTATATATGTATTTTATGCAACTTTTTCTTTCTGATGAGTAGTTTTTGAGCTATTCGTAATAATTTTAATTGATTAGCAATTGTAATATTTTCAATACTTAAACTAAAAAAATAATATATATGTAGCCATGCTAGTACTAAATTTTATGTAGGTAGTTATATGTTTTGTTTTGTTACTTTTTCTAAAATATAAGCTACACTTAAACGCGGCGTTGAGATCCGACACTCAGCACGCAGTGAAAATATATATTATGTCAAATAAAAGTTTCTATTATTTTCATTTTATTTTATTGTCTTGCCAGTCTTTATTTTAAATAATAATTTCATTGTATAGGAAATTGGATATATTTTTTTATTACAGTGTAGTAACAACTTCACTTAAATAATCATGAAAATATTGAAAACAAAATTTAAAAAAACACCTTATTATGTGTTAATTCTTTATAGGTCCATGAAATATATCTATAAGTAGCGCTAGTTTTTAAGCTATTATCATGTAAAAATTCATTCATTTCTATCCAGTAATTATCGGCATATAAAGTAATTTGTGTATTTAGGTTTTTTATTTTTTTATATAGAAACTACATCGAATAACAGAATAAAAACTATCCTATATGTACGTCCAGACTCTAACCTATTGCCATGCCAAAATTCATTCCTTTCTATTCAGTAGTTTTTGCGCGATGCTCGTTCAAATATACAGACAGACAGACAGGCAGATAGATAAAAATTCTACTGATTGGTTTTTTCGCTTCTATTAACGATATATTAACGTACCCAATAGGTATTTATCTAAAATTTTTCATGTACAGAATTGACCTTTCTGCTCTATTTTATATACAGATTATATTATGTAGATGAACATTTAAACTTCTTGCCTTAATAGGCAAAATAATTGTGTAATCACAATTATCAACTTTTAAAATTTATTTTAATTCTAAAGTAGTAAACATTAAACGAATATTATTTTAAAGATAGAAACTCAAATTCATTGAGTTTAAATTTACATAAGAAACTATCTAGGACCAAAACATTGTCAATAATAAAAATTTTCATATAACGCCCTCACATATTTCACAACGAAATAGATAGATTTATGATACAGAAAAGTTATGTTTAATATTTACTACGGGATCCATATTTTCATGAACACCGGCTTACAATAATCAAGAAATGATATTAAAATACATATATAGTTAACGTGAGATTTTTTCAACAACTCTGTCGAACGCTACGCATAGCAGCTAATAATCTCATATCAAAATATTGTCTATCTACACGCCTGTCGTGGCGCAGAGGCACAAGCATGTGACGTAAACGCGACAGGTTGTGGGTTCGATTCCCACTCTAGGAAATGTAAAATTTAGTATTTTCATTTCTTGGGTTTGGTAACAAGGCAAAGTGCGGCGCTGAGTTCCGCCACTCAACACGAAATGCCTCAATTCGGCGGAATGTGGGGAACTGAATTGTTGAAAGAGAATGGAGTGTCTTAACACTAGGTTCTCTGGTTATCTCTGCCTACCCTGCTGTATGCGGGTTACAGCGTGAAGTTAAAAAAAAAAGACTTTACAGTAACATAGCTATATTACAATAAAGATTCATCTAAATATGTTTAGTAGATTCTGCATGAAAGTAACAAATATACATCCTCAAAAATTTTCATATTTATAGTAAAAGATAAAAAGGGTGATTTGTCATTGGAAAAAATATTCACTGGCTATTAATCCGAACCCTTTGCTAGCAATGAAGTTTTAATTACAATGTTTAATTAAAATCTTTCAACGGACTGAAAATGTCAGTGGTTTAGTAAACTTTGCGCGGGACAAAACAACGCACTTATTACTGTCACCAAGCAAAGTATGTTTTATTGTTCATTTTTACAATAGAATAACTCTTTGAGAACATTATGAGTATATTACTTTTATTATTTATGTTCTCGTATATTGTAGACAAAAGGATTTTTTATTAAAGTACTACAGGTCATGAGTTATTAAAAATATATTTTAAAATTAGATAAATTTACTTTTTGAAATTAAATTTATAATATGAGGCCATTGTGGCGTAGTGTACGTGATTATAAGCGGTTGGTTGTGGGTTCGATTCGCACGTGGTGGAATAATACTATTTTAATTTTTTAGACTCTAGTGAGACAAAGTGTAGCATTGACTTTCCCGAAACGATGTCTAAAAGTAGACAATGAAGTATCTTAACACTAGCTATTGGTACGAAAAAAAAACGTTGAACTATTTTTCTTATTTTTACTTAATTTCATTATTATAATATATTTTTTAACTTTTTTAGCTTCACGCTGTATCCCTTACATCGCAGGGTAGGTAGAGGGAATCTGAGGACCTAGTGTTAAGACACTCCGTTCCCCACTTTCCGCTGAATGGAGGCATTGCGTGCTGAGTGGCGGAACTCAACGCTGCTTTGCCTTGTTACCAAACCCAGGAAATTAAAATACTAAAATTTTACATTTCCTGGAGTGGGAATTGAACCCACAACCTGTGGCGTTTACAGTCGCACACATGTGCCTCTGTGCCACGACAGGCGTTTAGAATTTTTTAGATGGAAAAGAAAAATACATCAAAAACTTCACGCAAGTAAAGCCGCGAGCAGAAGCTAATATAATATATAACAACTTAAAACCTAAGAATCTCTTAAGAAACCATCGAACAAGACTAAGTTGCTCGCAAACACTTTAATATCACGATATCGAAAAATGTTTAAGTGTAATCCACGCTAGCAACAGAGAATCAGAACGATAAAAAACAAGATTTAGTATTCATAGTAATCGGCATTGGAAGAAAAAATAGAGACAAGAGCTTGTAAAAATTTATACAAAATATTAACTAGCTTAGTCTAAACAGCATCATCTTTATAACAGGGGGGAGCAACCTTTTTAGCAATCCTATCCCCATTTAAAAATATTTTGGCGGACTTAATTTCACATTCTGAATTTTATAGCGAGCCGCATTTTTAATTGTATTGTGGCGTGTCGTGGCGCAGAGGCACAAACGTGCGACTGTAAACGCGACAGGTTGTGGGTTCTATTCCAACTCCAGGAAATGCAGTATTTTCATTTCCTGGGTTTGGTAACAAGGCAAAGCGCGGCGTTGAGTTCCACTACTCGGCACGCAATGCCGTAATTCGGCGGAAAATGGGGAACGGAGTGTCTTAACACTAGGTTCTCAGGTTCCCTCTGCCTACCCTGCGAGATACAGCGTGAAGCTATGCATGTATATATATCGGCGCGGTTAAACAGATCACGCCACTGCGCAAGTTCCGAGTGAATCATCGTCCCACTCCAATAGCGGAGCGGTTAATCAAATCACGCCACTGCGCGTGTTCCGAGTGAATCATCGCCGAAATGGACTATAAAAATGCCCGGTCGTCGCAGTGTGGAGACATTCTATCCGAGGAGCTCAAGCGGACCACACCTTTGAAGTTTATAGTTTTGTTTAAATTAAATCTACGACTATTGGAGTGACTATTGGAGTAAATAAATAGATATCATGAGCAATCATGAAAGTTTCATTGAAGAAGACAGCACCCCTCTTCTTATATCAGAAGTGGGATGAATCGACGCCTACCTCCAGAATTATTAAAAATAATAAACGAAGACAATGAACGCATTGATCCAGAATTACTTAAGGAAACTGTAATGAAAAGGATGACCGAGAAGGCTGAAAAAGATAAGGCAAGATACGATAAAGGAAAAGCTCAAGTTAAAAGATTCGAAAAAGGAGAATACGTGATTCTCAGAGAGCCACCACGGTTAAATACGAAATTGGGCATAAGGTTTGATGGGCCATATGAAGTCAAAAAAAAAAAAAAAGTACTACCACATGATAGATATGAGATACACAGAATCAATGGTCGCGGTCGGTGCAGAAAAGTATGCCACGAACATTTAAGAGCCGCTCCCAAATTTGGAGTTCAAAACCAAGTGGCCGTATCGGCGATGTTGAGATAACAATCACATTGAGTTGAGTATAATATTGTTATATTATGTTGATGGTAATATCATCGCGAGCGCTGAGGCTCCGTGATATAATTGTGTGCTGAACCAATATTAGCGCTGAGGCTATGAGGTTTTTATTATGTGTGTTGAACCAATAATAGCGCTGAGGCTATGAGGTTTTATTTTTTTGTGTGTTGAACCAATATTAGCGCTGAGGCTATGAGGTTTTATTTTTTGTGTGTTGAACCAATATTAGCGCTGAGGCTATGAGGTTTTCTTCTTCTAATTGGCTATTTAAACGTCATGACATCATAATACTTTAAGTTTCTTTATTTCCAGATTCCTCTAAGAAATAGGCGCCGGGACGCGCCTAATTGCAGAATGGCCGTATCGGCGCGGTTAAACAGATCACGCCACTGCGCAAGTTCCGAGTGAATCATCGTCCCACTCCAATAGCGGAGCGGTTAATCAAATCACGCCACTGCGCGTGTTCCGAGTGAATCATCGCCGAAATGGACTATAAAAATGCCCGGTCGTCGCAGTGTGGGGACATTCTATCCGAGGAGCTCAAGCGGACCACACCTCTGAAGTTTATAGTTTTGTTTAAATTAAGTCTAAGACTATTGAAGTGAATATTGTAGTAAATAAATAGATATCATGAGCAATCATGAAAGTTTTATTGAAGAAGACAGCACCCCTCCTCTTATATATATGTAAATATGTATTATAAACATTACAATACAAAAACACGATATCCAAAAAAAAATTGGAAAACAATATATTAATGGTAGAATATCTGTAATACAAATAAAAGCTTGGCTGGCCGCGGGTCACTGACCCCTGCTTTGTAAAAATATGAATTTAAAATAAGTATATAATATGTAACTTGATAAATAAAAATAATACATGAGACTATCATGGCGCAGTGTGAGATCGTCTAGCTGGAAAGGGTGTGGTTGCGGTTGTGGATTCGAACCCACTTTGGGAGTGAGAAACGCTTTGGTGAGACAAAGCGAGAACTCAAGACAAAAAAGTTTAACTGTCTAACTATTTATTTTATTTCTATTGTGTCCAATGCGAGTTACGCTTTGATAAGTCTTTGCGCCTACCAATTTAAATTTTTAAGTCGCTTATCCTCTTAGATTGAGTCAATAACACAATTTAATATTTTTCAATTATTGATTGAAAAACTAACACTAGGTTCTCAGGTTTACTATGCCTACTCTGCTATATGCGGGATACAGCGTGAAGCTAAAAAAAATGGATAGATTTTATGAGACGATATTTTAGTTCAAAAAGTAAACTTATATTTTTGATATAATATATTAAAGCTTTAACCAGACACTTTAGATACGAAAAACGCCCAAGCGCTCTAACCGCTAAGCCATGTGTTCTTATCAAGCTAAGTTGAAATTCTTATACGCTCGTTACAACTTATTTTTGTTGTGGTAAAGTATAAATCGTCCTATATTTTACAATAAATTTGATGAGAAACACTCTTAAAATTAAGCTTAGGTATTCTGAATTTATGTAATTATACCAACTAGTGTTCCCGTTGACGCGTTAACAATGCGTTGCCTAACAACGTATATATCACTTTATATAAACATGAATGTTAAATTGTTAATTTAATATACTTTTAATGCATTATTTAAAAAAAAATTAGCATTCCGCACTCCTTCTCTATATAAACTATAAGTGTGCCAAATTTTATGCTCCTCTGTCTGCGTAATTTTTGTAAAAAGAGGTACAAAATGTTTGCTTCACGTATTAATGTTATATCTACATCCGAATATATCAAAACCCTTCTGTTATTCTGAGTGACTGACAGACAACATACAGCCGAAACCACTGAACGTAGACAGCTGAAATTTGGTATAAACGTTACTTAGGGAACATATAGGAGGCTTAAAAAACGATTTCACTGTTATTTAGGAATATGGGAAGAGAATAATAGAATTTACGTTTTACAATAAAAATTTCAGATAGTAATCAAAATAGTATGGCTAAGGTCATAATGTGTTAATTGCGGGTTATATCTTAAAGAAAGTTAGTGTCTAGTGTCAAGACCCTCTGTTCGCTGCATGCATGCATTCTGCCCAAATTTGAGACATTGTGTGTTAAGTAGCGGAACTCAACGCCGCATTCTTATCAGAGCGAAGAAATTGATATAATTTAAATATAATCATTTTCTTGAGTGGGAATCGAACCCACAATCAATAGCATTCATAGTCATATGCTGTCTCACTAAGCCCTGATTATTATAATAAAAAACTTATTATATTATTAAATAAAATATTCTCACCTGTCGATCCTTAAACATGAGTAGAATAACCATTAAATTGAGAAAGAATCCGAAAAATCCAATGAGAAATAGCACAAACGCTGACACCACGTATCCCCAGCGCGGCATTAGCAGAGGGAAGCCCTCCCCATACGCCCACACTACCGTATCGTTATAACTATCGTGGTACACCGACATTATATCATAACAATTACACAAAATTTTTCACTAAAGAGACACTTTTCACTGTTATTGTTTATTTCTTCATAGCTTAAACACTTAACACTTGATTCACTGGTACGAGAATCTGTAAAAAAGAATTTTTAATTAGTTTTTGTTCTTATTTGAGAGAAGAGGATAGAAACGTGTTTTTTATATATGTATTTAACATTTCCGTCGTGGCGCAGAGGCACAAGCGTGCGACTGTAAATGCAACAGGTTGTGGGTTTGATTCCCACTCCAAGAAATGCAATGGTAAGAAGGCAAAGCGCGGCGTTGAATTCCGCCACTTAGCACGCCATGCCTCAATTCGATGGAAAGTGGGAAACAGAGTGTCTTAACACTAGGTTCCCTCTGCCTACCCTACTATATGCGGGGTACAGTGTGACGCTATATATGTATTTTACATGTGAATCTTTTTTTTTTTTACGCTGTATCCCGCACATAACAGGGTACGCCGAGGAAATCAGTAAGCCTAGTGTTAAGACTCGATTCTCTTTAAATATTTCCATTCCCCACTTTCCACCGAATTGACGCATTACTAAGTGGCGGAACTCAAATCACGTGCTTTGTAATGTTACCAGAACGAGAAAATGAAAATAATAAATATTATTAAATATTTTTATTTCCTGGCACGGAAATCGAACTCACAACTGGCTAGGTTCACAGTCACACGCCTGTATCTCTTCGCCACGACTGGCTCCTTGATCTTTTATGGTTCAACATTACAGCGTTAAGTAAATAAAAAGAACTTCATATTTTGTCTCGAACACAAGGCATCACAAAGGAAATCTACTCGTAGTGTCAATACATTTTGATCTCCATATTCCACCCAAAGGTAAGAGAAATCTCCGCTAGAGCTTGAAAATGACAATAGTTTAAATATAATCATACCTCGAGTGGAAATCGAACTCACTACCAAATGAGTTAAAGCTCAAACGTGCTACATCGCCACGTAGCATCATCTAATATTATTGATACTCAAGTCATAAATATATACATAGTATTATAAAATTATATTTTAAATTTAATGAATAACTAACAAGTTTCCTGCTGACTCTTCTTATCTTATTCACATTTCAATGGTTTCCTTTAGACTGACAATACTGACATCTTTATGCTAATTAACAATACAATTAGGGGATTCAGCATTGTCAAATTGAAAAGTTCTTGTAAAGGCTTAATTAAGAAGGAATTTGAAAATGCTTGTCGTTGGAAAAACAACGTTGTTTTTTTTATATTGAAATTTTATTTACATAGTTGCTATGTGTATAGTAAGAGTATATTTTCATTCTATGTTTAGTATATATAAAATTCTTATACTGACATAGAACGCCCCGCTGAAACTATTAGTACTATTGACCGTAGAAGGCTTGTAAGATTCTTAGGTATTTATTTATTTTCATTTATTTATTTATTACACATATTAAAATGACCATAATCATTATACATCGCCCCACAGAACTATTAAAACAGTTTGACTGCGGAATCAGCAGTCTCTTTAGACATTCAGATGTTATTACATTAGTTGTGGAGCAATATGAGAGGATTTCCAAAATTTCTACGAAAACGAGAAAAAAATGATATTTTATGTTTTGTAGTTCTGGCAAAACTAAATGCGGGCTACAACTACTATTCAATAAAGTATTTTAATTTGTTATTGTTTCGTGGAAAATCTAAAATAATTATCTTTTATACGTCTTATTTGTGCCAAATATTTATGGTTAATTAGTACCAGTACAAATTTAGAATAACCTTCATTTTTTATTGTATATTTACGTGACTAAATACCACGTATAATTCTTGGGCCTAAGGCAGGTAATACAGATAGCTTTTAATGAATATAAAAAGATATAAATTATATTTTTACTTAGTTCTATAAGGAAACTTAAACAAATTATTAAAACGAGAGGGAAAAGAACTAACTAATTTGCTTGTACGTATAATTTTGAGGGTTCTGTGCCTCAACAGTTAAAAGGGGAAACTTTATAGGGTCACTATGTTGCCCATCTTGCTGTACGTCCATCTGTCTGTGTGTTAAAACCCTGTATCCCTGAAACATTGAGTGGAGACATCAAGTTAAAATTTACATGAAATACTCAGAACTAAAGTCTCACAAACACAAAAGATTGAGGAGCTCGTTTATGCTCGTCTTATGAAGTGTATTTTGATTTTGACTTTTCGTCTACTTTCGCGGAATTTGGTGAGTGAAATTTTTTAAGTATAAATAATAGAAAAATATTCGAAAATTGGTAAATGAAAGGTATATCACATAAAAACACCATAACAGGCCTGTCGTGGCGCACAGGTTCGATTCCCACTACGGGTAATAAAATATTTAATAATATTTAGGCCTGCCTACCTTGCTATTTGCGGGATACAGCGAGAAGCTAAAAAAATACTATAACGAATGTGTAGTTCTTTACATACATACATACACACACACACACATATAAATATATATATATATATATATATATATATATATATATATATATATATATTTTTTTTTTATATATATATATATATATATATATATATATATATATATATATATATAGTTGTCATGCTCGTACTTTCCATTGACCTATTAATCATATTTGACAAGAAGCAATGTAGATCAAGTAGAGGAAGAACGCAAAAATAATAAATTATTTCTTAGGTTCTCATTTAAAAACTTTTATATTATGATTATATGTTTTAGGGAAAATCTTCGAGTCTCGATTCCCATTATGAACGAACTATTTAAATATTTACTCTCTTCAAGCATCTCTCGCGTAGTTCAAGGTAAGTAGCATAATCTAATGAGTCTCTACTTCGTTTCGTCTATTTAAAGACAATGTAAGTTGAATGAACTAAAACTGGGAAATACAATATTACGTCACATTGTTAAATACTTCTGTTTAAATTATTTCTACGTTAGATGAAATTTCGAGTAAAATATGTAGTGGGAGAATTCATTTTATTTTATGAAAAGCACAGCGTGTGCATAAAAGTAACGTATTGATATAAAGAAAAATCATGTTAACACACTCGCGCCCGGCTATTTTTCTCCGTTTCTAATTCTGAGTACGGCAAATGTAATTAAATTCTAAAGCTAGTTGCCGCAAGCTTGTATCGTCAAGGTAAGGATAAAAAGTATAAAATTTATTTTGAAATATCAATGTTGAAAATATAATATAATCATTTGAAATTATGTGAATTCATAAGAATTCACTGATAACAGCGGCATCTAGGAATAAAATTTCAATGACGTGAATTCACGTCAGCGGTCGCGAATATGTTAATAGTATGAGGACTCCCCACTGGAGGGCATATACGACGAAGCTAATGAGTTGAACGAGGCGAAAAAAAGGACATAGGGACCGTAACTTTTACGGGTCCATTCTCTCTTACTACCGTGCAAGTGATAAACGTTAAGTTAATCAAAAAATGCATGCCTAAATTCAAAGAGACTAAAAAGTAATAAGGAACAGAAAGATTGTTTCATTTCGTCGAGCTCTTACAATGAACAGATAATAATTTTTGTTGGCCAGAACCGCTTCTAAGTTGATTTGATTTAGTTACTTTATTCATTCATTGTGTCAAAAATAAAATTTCATGATATCTGTTCTTCAATTTCCATATTTCATTTACAGGAAAATGTGCAAATGTAATCGTCACTCAATGTCTGTTTCATAACAAGATTGGTTACTTATATATATTTTTTCTTTTTTTTAATATTTTTTTATGCATCTTCCGTAATTTGCAGCATATCTAGAAAGACCTTTTAGGGTCGGATACGCCTTTTTCTTCTATTTCATATCATTTAATAAAATAATTTCATTCATATATATAATAATATAATTTCTTTTCATTTTGTTGTTTGTACCATTATGATATTACATTGTATATTTTAAAAATATACCAAAATTAAATTTCTAAGCTACAACTATTGCTATTATTTATTATTATTACATCAGCGTTAAAAACAACCTCCAATCAATGTTTCTAAATAACTCTTTTAGGGATTACATACCTTTAGATAGCTTTATCTTCGATAAGTCGAGAAGTAATATGTAAGTAATAATTCAGAAAGGCTAAGAAAAGATACGGACCACGTGTCTATATTGATGTAATTACCATATGTGAAAAAAAAATGAAATAGACGAAAGTGGAAAAAGGAATAACGTATCACTATCTTTTCTATGTCTATTATAGAACGTGCGTTAAGATAAAAAGTAACAATAAAATAATAACGGATGTGTTGAAAGAGAACGTAGTGTCTTAACACTAGGTTCTCTGGTTCCCTCTGCCTCTGCCCGCTATAAGCGGGATACAGCGTTAAGTTAAAAAAAAAATATATTCGTTTTTCGCAACTTTTCGCTCTTCCGGCATCGTCAGAGAAAACTTACTGTTAAGACTCTCGGTTTTGCATTTTCCTCCCAATTTTATCACGAGCTTAACGAACTTACTAGAGTGAGGAAATAAAAAAAACCTAAATATGATCACTCCCCTATGTGGTTTTCGAACCCATAACCATTTAAAGTCAGACGCTAACCTATATGGCATCAATTTTATTCACGTTATATCAAATTAAACGTCAGTTCAATATCTTAAGATATACTCGTACTATAATATATTTAAGGTACATAAACTACTTTTCGGTCGTAAAACGTCACGTGAAAATTACAACGTATGAGCGTAATAAACAAGATAAATAAATTTGCGGAAGAATTTCTTTTATGTACACAGTTTTAAGGTAAAAAGATGAATATTGAAAAATGGTATCGCCTAAAGTTCATAATAAGCTGCTCGTATTCATATATTTTTGGGATTTTCAGTATAATGAAGAGAAGTCATTCCGTTCTTCAAGTAAAAGGTTTTGTGTATTGGTGGAGGTTTAAAATATTCAAAAGAATTAAAACGGCTATTTTTAAAGCTTCACATTTCATATCTAGCGGGGTAGTGAGGGATAACAGAGCGCCAAACGCTACGGTCTCTGCATACTTCTTTCCTTACTACGGACGAGGACTACAGTCATCAAGCTCTTCATACATACCCTCAGGGCACTACAGGACTATGTTTTACATACTCATTTTGCTTAAATGTATACTCGTATCTAACCAAAAGGTAAATTTCTGAAAAAGAAAACATTTTTAAAAAGATGAAAGGAAGAAAGTGATTATTGGAGATCGAAAAATCAACTTCAATATATAAAAGGCAGAAAGTAAAAAACGAAGAGTCTTAATACTATTTTTCAGCCTGCCCTGTCTTCTACGCGGGGAACACTATGAAGAAATACTCTACTTTATACCATCATTGCGTATATAACTGTAAATACATAGCAGTGGCGAGGAGTGAAAATTTTAGTTTGACAAGCCGGTAAATTTAGGGAACCCGGTAGTTTTTGGAGAAATCTATATATTTAGGAAAGCTGGTATAAGATGATTTTTTTAGGAGGTTTCCGATATCAGAGATTGTTTTTTTCTTTTATTTTATCCTTCACATTTTCCTGGTGACTTTTTTTTTAGCTCTCATACTTGTATTTTAAATATTGAGATAAGCCGGTGGGAACCGTGTTGTATGGACGCCTCGCCAATGATACATAGCCAAATTTCATATTTCAAGGACAAATATTATTATAAAATAAAGAAAATATTTCTTATAATTTAGTTTTGAGCTTGGTTGAATCTAACAAAGTGAGAAAACTCAGACCGACAGCTCCAATTATTGGAAATAGGTTGCTACGGTAATTGGCTTCATATTACTTCGATAGTTTTAGTCGCAGTACGAGTTGCTATACGAAAATTGCGTTATTACATTTTGTAAAAAAAATTTTTATATTAGAATTTTTTTTTTGATCTACAGTTTTCCTTCACAATTTGCGTTCCACACTTTCCGCCGAATTGAGGCATTGCGTGCTGAGTGGCGGAGTTCAACGCCGCGCTTCGCCTTGTTACGAGAACAAGAAAATTAACATATTAAATAATATAAATAATGGAAGTATTTATAATATAAATATTTAATATTTTCATTCCCTGGAGTGGGAATTAAATCCACGACCTGTCCTATTTACAGTCGCACGCTTGTGTGTCTGCGCCATAACCGGCCGCAAATTGTAATGAAACGAGTATCTTAACACTAGGTTCCCTCTGCCTACCCTGCTATATGCGGGATACAGCGTGAAGCTATGTATGTATGTATGTATTATTTATTGTATTGAAATTATTTTCAGTTCCTTCTTTAAAAACAAACCATGGCGTTCATTTTACTCACATAAATCGCAATGTTTCTGAGGAAATAGAGTAGAGAACGGAAAGCTTTAACAAATTGAGTGAAACTAAAAGTTAAACGAAAAAGAAATAGATTTTTTTTATAAATGTTATATTCCAAGTAAGGAATTCTAAAGAACATTTATATAATGATAAGCCGCGTGACAAGGGAAACTTTGTGATGTGTCAGGTTAATGACGTAAAGTTCGCACTACTGTGCTCAAGGCCTTGTTATACGAGTTGTTTTTCATATTATTCTAGTATATTCACATTATTATTGTAGTAATTTCATAATATTTTATTCTATATTATTATTCTAGCAATATTAGATTTTGTTTCAGTTATTAGAATAACCTAAAATTATTATTGAAAGTATAGTATTGATCATGAATCGTCATTAATTTCACATGAAAAACAATACTTCTATAAGCTTTATATGTAGATTAAGAAGAGAAGAGAAGAAATTACTTAATGGGCATCGTGTTATAGGGAAAGAAGCTTAAAGTAGTGCCTGACACTTGCGACCCAAGTGTGGGCTCAGGCCATTAAACGCGTATTAACGTTCACCTTCACTGTTCGAGCTCCTCTCTCTAGTTAACATGAGTTGAAAATATACAACAATAATATAAAGAAATAATATCAGTATTGGACCAAAAGTAATGTAATATAGTAACCAGATACATATTATGATCTCCTTACTTTTATTGTTGTGACAATAGTATTTACAAACTCTGGTACCCATTGTAAGATTTAACTTATGTTATGGGTACCAGCGCTCTTACAATTTTATGAACCTGACTTCGGTAGGTTTATGGATCTGGATGCATATATTATGTAAAAGTTAAATCCAAAAAAAAAATAATAGACAGAAAACTGAGTTATAAAACAGCTATTTTAATAAGACTCTCTGTTTCCTTGTAATCCTGCCCCTGTAGGAATAAGCCTACTTGTGCCTTGCATAGATGCCTAGACAAATTTTATTAATTTTATTGTAAAGATGGAGTCATCTTATAAAGATGGATCATCATCTCATCTCATAAAGATGGATCATCCGACAGAAAGATAATGCACGTATTCCGAGGGTAACAACCGATGTTACCCTCGGAATACGTGCTAGAAAGTGATTGAGGATAATAATTAGATAGATATCGTCTTGAAGATATTTCGTTGTTATACTCCGCACATACTTTTTTCTACTTTCCCAAAAAATAAAAAATATAGGCAAACTAGTGCTTTATATTACTACTTTGAAACCGACTTCAAATAAGGATGAAGTTCTCAATTCTGCTGTTTTTTTATATATGTGTTACCGCATATTTTGTTTTCTGAGTAAACCAAGTTTGACGATTCTTTTTTAGACAATAGCTAATTTTGATGTGATCCCGTCTATTTAATCTGACGTTTAGTTTTTGAGTTATTTATAATAATTAAATTAAAAACAAACTTTTTTGTGTATTTTATTAGAAGTTAATTATCTTTTTTTGTTAAAATCTTAAGTATTCTTC